>CP032251.1:13983294-14522783 GCA_005610355.1 Gossypioides kirkii | reverse complement strand
TTTTTGACAAGTTCGTAAGTTCGTCCAAGAACTAGGAGAGAACAATACTCCACTTAATAAGTTTTTCACAAGTTCGAAAGTTCGTCCAAGAACCAGGAGAGAACCAATTCTCACATAAATAAGTCATTAATTCAAGGACCAAAACTTGTTTAGAAAAAGACAACTATTTAGACCAAATTATGCGATTTCCCGAGCATGGAATGTTTGAAAAATTACTAGAAAGTGTGGATCATCTTGAATACTTTCTGGAACCGAAGTATATAAAAGAAATCGTAAAAGTTTGACAAGTTCGGATGTTCGTCCAAGAACCAGATAGAAACAATTCTTACGTAATAATTTTTGACAATTTGGATGGATTTTGTCCAAAACAAAGAGAGAAACAATTCTCACGGAAATAAGTTTTTGACAAGTTTGGAAGTTCATCCAAGAACCAAGAGAGAAACAATTCTCATGTAAATAAGTTTTTGACAAGTTCGGAAGTTTGTCCAAGAATCAAGAGAGAACCAATTCTCACGTAACTAAGTTATTAATTAACAGTCCAAAACTTGTTTACAAAATGACAAACTATTTTCACCAAATGATGTGATTTTTCGAGCATGGAATGTTTGGAAATTTGTTTAAGGGAATGGATCTTCTTGAATACTTTGGAATCTAAGTTATAAAAAATCTTGAAGTTTGACAAGTTTGAAAGTTCATCCAAGAACCAGGAGATACATTCTCACGTAAATAAGTTTTTAATTTAAAGACCAAAACTTGTTTACAAAATGACAAACTATTTAGACCAAATCATGCGATTTCCCGAGCTTGGAATGTTCGAAAAATTGCTAGAAAGAATGGATTATCTTGAATACTTTCTGGAACCGAAGTTATAAAAGAAATCGTAAAAGTTTGACAATTAGGATGTTCGTCAAGAACAAGAGAGAAACAATTCTTACGTAAATAAGTTTTTGACAAGTTTCGATGTTCATCCAAGAACAAGAGAGAAACAATTCTCACGTAAATAAGTTTTTGACAAGTTTGGAAGTTCGTCCAAGAACCAAGAGAGAAACAATTCTCATGTAAACAAGTTTTTGACAAGATCGAAAGTTCATCCAAGAACCGAGAGAGAACCAATTCTCACGTAAATAAGTTTTTTGACAAGTTTGGAAGTTCGTCCTAGAGCAAGAGAGAAAGAATTCTTACGTAAATAAGTTTTTGACAAGTTTGGAAGTTCGTACAAGAACCAAGAGAGAACAATACTCAAGTAAATAAGTTTTTCACAAGTTCGAAGTTTCGTCCAAGAACCAAGAGAGAATCAATTCTCACGTAAATAAGTTTTTAATTGAAGGACCAAAACTTGTTCACAAAAAGACAAACTATTTAGACCCAATTATGCGATTTCTCGAGCATGGAATGTTCAAAAAATTGCTAGACACTGGTTCGTAAAAGTTTTTAGAAGGAATGGATTATCTTGAATATTTTCTGGAACCGAAGTTATAAAAGAAATCGTAAAAGTTTGACAAGTTCGGATGTTCGTCCAAGAACCAGAGAGAAACAATTCTTACGTACATAAGTTTTTGACAAGTTCAGAAGTTCGTCCAAGAACCAGAGAGACACAACTCTCACGTAAATAAGTTTTTAATTCAAGGACCAAAACTGGTTTTACAAAAAGACAAACTATTTAGACCAAATTATGCGATTTCCTGAGCATGGAATGTTAGAAAAATTGCTAGAAAGAAGGATATCTTGAATACTTTCTGGAACCGAAGTTATAAAAGAAATCGTAAAAGTTTGACAAGTTCGGATGTTTATCCAAGAACTAAGAGAAACAATTCTTACGTAATAAGTTTTTGACAAGTTTGGATGTTCGTCCAAGAACAAAGAGAGAAACAATTCTCACGTAAATAGTTTTTGACTAGTTTGGACATTCGTCCAAGAACCAAGAGAGAAACAATTCTCATGTAAATAAGTTTTTTTACCAGTTTGAAAGTTCGTACAAGAACCGAGAGAGAACCAATTCTCACGTAAATAAGTTTTTAATTCAAGGACCAAACTTGTTTACAAAAAGACAAACTATTTATACCAAATTATGCGATTTCTCGAGCATGGAATGTTCGAAAAATTGCTCAAAGAATGGATCATCTTGAACACTTCAGGAACCGAAGTTATAAATAGTAAAAGTTTGACAAGTTCGGATGTTCGTCCAAGAACCAGAGAGAAACAATTCTTACTTAAATAAGTTTTTGACAAGTTCGGATATTGGTCCAAGAACCAAGAGAGAAACAATTCTTACGTAAATAAGTTTTTGACAAGTTTGGAAGTTCGTCTAAGAACAAAGAGAGAAACAATTCTCACGTAAATAAGTTTTTTGACAAGTTTGGAAGTTCGTCCAAGAACCAAGAGAGAAACAATTCTCATGTAAATAAGTTTTTGACAAGTTCAAAAGTTCGTTCAAGAACCAAGAGAGAAACAATTCTCACGTAACTAAGTTATTAATTAACAGTCCAAAACTTGTTTACAAAATTTCAAACTATTTTGACCAAATGATGTGATTTCTCGAGCATGGAATGTTTGGAAATTTGCACAAAGGAATGTATCGTCTTGAATACTTTAAGGAACCAAAGTTTATAAAAGAACACGTGAAAGTTTGACATTTTGAAAGTTTATCCAAGAACCAAGGAGATACAATTCTCACGTAAATAAGTTTTTAATTTAAAGACCAAAACTTGTTTACAAATGACAAACAATTTAGACCAAATGATGGGATTTTCCCAGCATGGAATGTTCGAAAAATTTCTAGAAGGAATGGATTATCTTGAATAGTTTTTGGAACCGAAGTTATAAAAGAAATCGTAAAAGTTTGACAAGTTCGGATGTTCATCCAAGAACCAAGAGAGAAACAATTCTTACGTACATAAGTTTTTGACAAGTTCAGAAGTTCGTCCAAGAACCAGGAGAGTAACAACTCTCACGTAAATAAGTTTTTAATTCAAGGACCAAAACTGGTTTACAAAAAGACAAACTATTTAGACCAAATTATGCGATTTCCTGAGCATGGAATGTTAGAAAAATTGCTAGAAAGAATGGATATCTTGAATACTTTCTGGAACCGAAGTTATAAAAGAAATCGTAAAAGTTTGACAAGTTCGGATGTTCATCCCAGAACTAAGAGAAACAATTCTTACGTAAATAAGTTTTTGACAAGTTTGGATGTTCGTCTAAGAACAAAGAGAGAAACAATTCTCACGTAAATAAGTTTTTGACAAGTTTGGAAGTTCGTCCAAGAACCAAGAGAGAAACAATTCTCATGTAAATAAGTTTTTGACAAGTTCAAAAGTTCGTTCAAGAACCAGAGAGAAACAATTCTCACGTAACTAAGTTATTAATTAACAGTCCAAAACTTGTTTAAAAGTTTCAAACTATTTTGACCAAATGATGTGATTTCTCGAGCATGGATTGTTTGGAAATTTGCACAAAGGAATGTATCATCTTGAATACTTTAAGGAACCAAAGTTATAAAAGAATTTGTGAAAGTTTGACAAGTTCGGATGTTCGTCCAAGAACCAAGAGAAACAATTCTTACGTACATAAGTTTTTGACAAGTTCAGAAGTTCGTCCAAGAACCAGGAGAGTAACAACTCTCACGTAAATAAGTTTTTAATTCAAGGACCAAAACTGGTTTACAAAAAGACAAACTATTTAGACCAAATTATGCGATTTCCTGAGCATGGAATGTTAGAAAAATTGCTAGAAAGAATGGATATCTTGATACTTTCTGGAACCGAAGTTATAAAAGAAATCGTAAAGTTTGACAAGTTCGGATGTTCATCCAAGAACTAAGAGAAACAATTCTTACGTAAATAAGTTTTTTTGACAAGTTTGGAAGTTCGTCCAAGAACCAAGAGAGAAACAATTCTCATGTAAATAAGTTTTTGACAAGTTCAAAAGTTCGTTCAAGAACCAAGAGAGAAACAATTCTCACGTAACTAAGTTATTAATTAACAGTCCAAAACTTGTTTAAAAAATTTCAAACTATTTTGACCAAATGATGTGATTTCTCGAGCATGGAAAGTTTGGAAATTTGCACAAAGGAATGTATGTCTTGAATACTTTAAGGAACCAAAGTTATAAAAGAACTCGTGAAAGTTTGACAAGTTTGAAAGTTCGTCCAAGAACCAAGGAGATACAATTCTCACGTAAATAAGTTTTTAATTTAAAGACCAAAACTTGTTTACAAAATGACGAACAATTTAGACCAAATGATGGGATTTTCCAAGCATGGAATGTTCGAAAAATTTCTAGAAGGAATGGATTATCTTGAATAGTTTTTGGAACCGAAGTTATAAAAGAAATCGTAAAAGTTTGACAAGTTCGGATGTTCGTCCAAGAACCAAGAGAGAAACAATTCTTACGTACATAAGTTTTTGACAAGTTCTGAAGTTCGTCCAAGAACCAGGAGAGACACAACTCTCACGTAAATAAGTTTTTAATTCAAGGACCAAAACTGGTTTACAAAAAGACAAACTATTTAGACCAAATTATGCGATTTCCTGAGCATGGAATGTTAGAAAAATTGCTAGAAAGAATGGATATCTTGAATACTTTCTGGAACCGAAGTTATAAAAGAAATCGTAAAAGTTTGACAAGTTCGGATGTTCATCCCAGAACTAAGAGAAACAATTCTTACGTAAATAAGTTTTTGACAAGTTTGGATGTTCGTCTAAGAACAAATAGAGAAACAATTCTCACGTAAATAAGTTTTTGACAAGTTTGGAAGTTCGTCCAAGAACCAAGAGAGAAACAATTCTCACGTAAATAAGTTTTTGACAAGTTCAAAAGTTCGTTCAAGAACCAAGAGAGAAACAATTCTCACGTAACTAAGTTATTAATTAACAGTCCAAAACTTGTTTAAAAAATTTCAAACTATTTTGACCAAATGATGTGATTTCTCGAGCATGATATGTTTGGAAATTTGCACAAAGGAATGTATCATCTTGAATACTTTAAGGAACCAAAGTTATAAAAGAATTTGTGAAAGTTTGACAAGTTTGAAAGTTCGTCCAAGAACCAAGGAGATACAATTCTCACGTAAATAAGTTTTTAATTTAAAGACCAAAACTTGTTTACAAAATGACAAACAATTTAGACCAAATGATAGGATTTTCCAAGCATGGAATGTTCGAAAAATTTCTAGAAGGAATGGATTATCTTGAATAGTTTTTGGAACCGAAGTTATAAAAGAAATCGTAAAAGTTTGACAAGTTCGGATGTTTTCCAAGAACCAAGAGAGAAACAATTCTTACGTACATAAGTTTTTGACAAATTCAGAAGTTCGTCCAAGAACCAGGAGAGACACAACTCTCACGTAAATAAGTTTTTAATTCAAGGACCAAAACTGGTTTACAAAAAGACAAACTATTTAGACCAAATTATGCGATTTCCTGAGCATGGAATGTTAGAAAAATTGCTAGAAAGAATGGATATCTTGAATACTTTCTGGAACCGAAGTTATAAAAGAAATCGTAAAAGTTTGACCAGTTCGGATGTTCATCCAAGAACTAAGAGAAACAATTCTTACGTAAATAAGTTTTTGACAAGTTTGGATGTTCGTCAAGAACAAAGAGAGAAACAATTCTCACGTAAATAAGTTTTTGACTAGTTTGGAAGTTCGTCCAAGAACCAAGAGAGAAACAATTCTCATGTAAATAAGTTTTTTACCAGTTTGGAAGTTCGTACAAGAACCGAGAGAGAACCAATTCTCACGTAAATAAGTTTTTAATTCAAGGACCAAAACTTGTTTACAAAAAGACAAACTATTTATACCAAATTATGCGATTTCTCGAGCATGGAATGTTCGAAAGATTGCTCGAAAGAATGGATCATCTTGAATACTTTCAAGAACCGAAGTTATAAATAGTAAAAGTTTGACAAGTTCGGATGTTCGTCCAAGAACAAAGAGAGAAACAATTCTTACTTAAATAAGTTTTTGACAAGTTCGGATATTGGTCCAGGAACCAAGAGAGAAACAATTCTTACGTAAATAAGTTTTTGACAAGTTTGGAAGTTCGTCCAAGAACCGAGAGAGAAACAATTCTCACGTAAATAAGTTTTTGACAAGTTCAAAAGTTCGTCCAAGAACCAAGAGAGAAACAATTCTCACGTAACTAAGTTATTAATTAACAGACCAAAACTTGTTTACAAAATTTCAAACTATTTTGACCAAATGATGTGATTTCTCGAGCATGGAAAGTTTGGAAATTTGCACAAAGGAATGTATCGTCTTGAATACTTTAAGGAACCAAAGTTATAAAAGAACTCGTGAAAGTTTGACAAGTTTGAAAGTTCGTCCAAGAACCAAGGAGATACAATTCTCACGTAAATAAGTTTTTAATTTAAAGACCAAAACTTGTTTGCAAAATGACAAATAATTTAGACCAAATGATGGGATTTTCCAAGCATGGAATGTTCGAAAAATTTTTAGAAGGAATGGATTATCTTGAATAGTTTTTGGAACCGAAGTTATAAAAGAAATCGTAAAAGTTTGACAAGTTCGGATGTTCGTCCAAGAACCAAGAGAGAAACAATTCTTACGTACATAAGTTTTTGACAAGTTCAGAAGTTCGTCCAAGAACCAGGAGAGTAACAACTCTCACGTAAATAAGTTTTTAATTCAAGGACCAAAACTGGTTTACAAAAAGACAAACTATTTAGACCAAATTATGCGATTTCCTGAGCATGGAATGTTAGAAAAATTGCTAGAAAGAATGGATATCTTGAATACTTTCTGGAACCGAAGTTATAAAAGAAATCGTAAAAGTTTGACAAGTTCGGATGTTCATCCCAGAACTAAGAGAAACAATTCTTACGTAAATAAGTTTTTGACAAGTTTGGATGTTCGTCTAAGAACAAAGAGAGAAACAATTCTCACGTAAATAAGTTTTTGACAAGTTTGGAAGTTCGTCCAAGAACCAAGAGAGAAACAATTCTCATGTAAATAAGTTTTTGACAAGTTCAAAAGTTCGTTCAAGAACCAAGAGAGAAACAATTCTCACGTAACTAAGTTATTAATTAACAGTCCAAAACTTGTTTAAAAAATTTCAAACTATTTTGACCAAATGATGTGATTTCTCGAGCATGGAAAGTTTGGAAATTTGCACAAAGGAATGTATCGTCTTGAATACTTTAAGGAACCAAAGTTATAAAAGAACTCGTGAAAGTTTGACAAGTTTGAAAGTTCGTCCAAGAACCAAGGAGATACAATTCTCACGTAAATAAGTTTTTAATTTAAAGACCAAAACTTGTTTACAAAATGACAAACAATTTAGACCAAATGATGGGATTTTCCAAGCATGGAATGTTTTAAAATTTCTAGAAGGAATGGATTATCTTGAATAGTTTTTGGAACCGAAGTTATAAAAGAAATCGTAAAAGTTTGACAAGTTCGGATGTTCGTCCAAGAACCAAGAGAGAAACAATTCTTACGTACATAAGTTTTTGACAAGTTCAGAAGTTCGTCCAAGAACCAGGAGAGTAACAACTCTCACGTAAATAAGTTTTTAATTCAAGGACCAAAACTGGTTTACAAAAGACAAACTATTTAGACCAAATTATGCGATTTCCTGAGCATGGAATGTTAGACAAATTGCTTGAAAGAATGGATATCTTGAATACTTTCTGGAACCGAAGTTATAAAAGAAATCGTAAAAGTTTGACAAGTTCGGATGTTCATCCCAGAACTAAGAGAAACAATTCTTACGTAAATAAGTTTTTGACAAGTTTGGATGATCGTCTAAGAACAAAGAGAGAAACAATTCTCACATAAATAAGTTTTTGACTAGTTTGGAAGTTCGTCCAAGAACCAAGAGAGAAACAATTCTCACGTAAATAAGTTTTTTACCAATTCGAAAGTTCGTACAAGAACCGAGAGAGAACCAATTCTCACGTAAATAAGTTTTTAATTTAAGGACCAAAACTTGTTTACAAAAAGACAAACTATTTATACCAAATTATGCGATTTCTCGAGCATGGAATGTTCGAAAGATTGCTCGAAAGAATGGATCATCTTGAATACTTTCAGGAACCGAAGTTATAAATAGTAAAAGTTTGACAAGTTCGGATGTTCGTCCAAGAACCAAGAGAGAAACAATTCTTACTTAAATAAGTTTTTGACAAGTTCGGATATTGGTCCAGGAACCAAGACAGAAACAATTCTTATGTAAATAAGTTTTTGACAAGTTTGGATGTTCGTCCAAGAACCAAGAGAGAAACAATTCTCACGTAAATAAGTTTTTTGACAAGTTCAAAAGTTCGTCCAAGAACCAGAGAGAAACAATTCTCACGTAACTAAGTTATTAATTAACAGTCCAAAACTTGTTTACAAAATTTCAAACTATTTTGACCAAATGATGTGATTTCTCGAGCATGGAATGTTTGGAAATTTGCACAAAGGAATGTATCGTCTTGAATACTTTAAGGAACCAAAGTTATAAAAGAACACGTGAAAGTTTGACAAGTTTGAAAGTTTATCCAAGAACCAAGGAGATACAATTCTCACGTAAATAAGTTTTTAATTTAAAGACCAAAACTTGTTTACAAAATTGACAAACAATTTAGACCAAATGATGGGATTTTCCAAGCATGGAATGTTTTTAAAATTTCTAGAAGGAATGGATTATCTTGAATAGTTTTTGGAACCGAAGTTATAAAAGAAATCGTAAAAGTTTGACAAGTTCGGTTGTTCGTCCAAGAACCAAGAGAGAAACAATTATTACGTACATAAGTTTTTGACAAGTTCAGAAGTTCGTCCAAGAACCAGGAGAGTAACAACTCTCACGTAAATAAGTTTTTAATTCAAGGACCAAAACTGGTTTACAAAAAGACAAACTATTTAGACCAAATTATGCGATTTCCTGAGCATGGAATGTTAGAAAAATTGCTAGAAAGAATGGATATCTTGAATACTTTCTGGAACCGAAGTTATAAAAGAAATCGTAAAAGTTTGACAAGTTCGGATGTTCATCCCAGAACTAAGAGAAACAATTCTTACGTAAATAAGTTTTTGACAAGTTTGGATGATCGTCTAAGAACAAAGAGAGAAACAATTCTCACATAAATAAGTTTTTGACTAGTTTGGAAGTTCGTCCAAGAACCAAGAGAGAAACAATTCTCATGTAAATAAGTTTTTTACCAGTTTGAAAGTTCGTACAAGAACCGAGAGAGAACCAATTCTCACGTAAATAAGGTTTTAATAAAAGGACCAAAACTTGTTTACAAAAAGATAAACTATTTATACCAAATTATGCGATTTCTCGAGCATGGAATGTTCGAAAAATTGCTCGAAAGAATGGATCATCTTGAACACTTTCAGGAACCGAAGTTATAAATAGTAAAAGTTTGACAAGTTCGGATGTTCGTCCAAGAACCAAGAGAGAAACAATTCTTACTTAAATAAGTTTTGACAAGTTCGGATATTGGTCCAAGAACCAAGAGAGAAACTATTCTTACGTAAATAAGTTTTTGACAAGTTTGGAAGTTCGTCCAAGAACCAAGAGAGAAACAATTCTCACGTAAATAAGTTTTTGACAAGTTCAAAAGTTCATTCAAGAACCAAGAGAGAAACAATTCTCACGTAACTAAGTTATTAATTAACAGTCCAAATCTTGTTTACAAAATTTCAAACTATTTTGACCAAATGATGTGATTTCTCGAGCATGGAATGTTTGGAAATTTGCACAAAGGAATGTATCGTCTTGAATACTTTAAGGAACCAAAGTTATAAAAGAATTCGTGAAAGTTTGACAAGTTTGAAAGTTCGTCCAAGAACCAAGGAGATACAATTCTCACGTAAATAAGTTTTTAATTTAAAGACCAAAACTTGTTTACAAAATGACAAACAATTTAGACCAAATATGGGATTTTCCAAGCATGGAATGTTCGAAAAATTTCTAGAAGGAATGGATTATCTTGAATAGTTTTTGGAACCGAAGTTATAAAAGAAATCGTAAAAGTTTGACAAGTTCGGATGTTCGTCCAAGAACCAAGAGAGAAACAATTCTTACGTACATAAGTTTTTGACAAGTTCAGAAGTTCGTCCAAGAACCAGGAGAGACACAACTCTCACGTAAATAAGTTTTTAATTCAAGGACCAAAACTGGTTTACAAAAAGACAAACTATTTAGACCAAATTATGCGATTTCCTGAGCATGGAATGTTAGAAAAATTGCTAGAAAGAATGGATATCTTGAATACTTTCTGGAACCGAAGTTATAAAAGAAATCGTAAAAGTTTGACAAGTTCGGATGTTCATCCAAGAACTAATAGAAACAATTCTTACGTAAATAAGTTTTTGACAAGTTTGGATGTTCGTCCAAGAACAAAGAGAGAAACAATTCTCACGTAAATAAGTTTTGGACTAGTTTGGAAGTTCGTCCAAGAACCAAGAGAGAAACAATTCTCATGTAAATAAGTTTTTTACCAGTTCGAAAGTTCGTACAAGAAACGAGAAAGAACCAATTCTCACGTAAATAAGTTTTTAATTCAAGGACCAAAACTTGTTTACAAAAAGACAAACTATTTATACCAAATTATTCAATTTCTCGAGCATGGAATGTTCGAAAGATTGCTCGAAAGAATGGATCATCTTGAATACTTTCAGGAATCGAAGTTATAAATAGTAAAAGTTTGACAAGTTCGGATGTTCGTCCAAGAACCAAGAGAGAAACAATTCTTACTTAAATAAGTTTTTGACAAGTTCGGATATATTGGTCCAAGAACCAAGAGAGAAACAATTCTTACGTAAATAAGTTTTTGACAAGTTTCGAAGTTCATCCAAGAACCAAGAGAGAAACAATTCTCATGTAAATAAGTTTTTGACAAGTTCAAAAGTTCATCCAAGAACCAAGAGAGAAACAATTCTCACGTAACTAAGTTATTAATTAACAGTCTAAAACTTGTTTACAAAATTTCAAACTATTTTGACCAAATGATGTGATTTCTCGAGCATGGAATGTTTGGAAATTTGCACAAAGGAATGTATCGTCTTGAATACTTTAAGGAACCAAAGTTATAAAAGAACTCGTGAAAGTTTGACAAGTTTGAAAGTTTATCCAAGAACCAAGGAGATACAATTCTCACGTAAATAAGTTTTTAATTTAAAGACCAAAACTTGTTTACAAAATGACAAACAATTTAGACCAAATGATGGGATTTTCCAAGCATGGAATGTTCAAAAAATTTCTAGAAGGAATGGATTATCTTGAATAGTTTTTGGAACCGAAGTTATAAAAGAAATCGTAAAAGTTTGACAAGTTCGGATGTTCGTCCAAGAACCAAGAGAGAAACAATTCTTACGTACATAAGTTTTTGACAAGTTCAGAAGTTCGTCCAAGAACCAGGAGAGTAACAACTCTCACGTAAATAAGTTTTTAATTCAAGGACCAAAACTGGTTTACAAAAAGACAAACTATTTAGACCAAATTATGCGATTTCCTGAGCATGGAATGTTAGACAAATTGCTTGAAAGAATGGATATCTTGAATACTTTCTGGAACCGAAGTTATAAAAGAAATCGTAAAAGTTTGACAAGTTCGGATGTTCATCCCAGAACTAAGAGAAACAATTCTTACGTAAATAAGTTTTTGACAAGTTTGGATGATCGTCTAAGAACAAAGAGAGAAACAATTCTCACATAAATAAGTTTTTGACTAGTTTGGAAGTTCGTCCAAGAACCAAGAGAGAAACAATTCTCACGTAAATAAGTTTTTTACCAATTCGAAAGTTCGTACAAGAACCGAGAGAGAACCAATTCTCACGTAAATATGTTTTTAATTCAAGGACCAAAACTTGTTTACAAAAAGACAAACTATTTATACCAAATTATGCGATTTCTCGAGCATGGAATGTTCGAAAAATTTCTCGAAAGAATGGATCATCTTGAACACTTTCTGGAACCAAAGTTATAAATAGTAAAAGTTTGACAAGTTCGGATGTTCGTCCAAGAACCAAGAGAGAAGCAATTCTCACGTAAATAAGTTTTTGACAAGTTCAAATATTGGGCCAAGAACCAAGAGAGAAACAATTCTCACGTAACTAAGTTGTTAATTAACAGTCCAAAACTTGTTTACAAAATTTCAAATTATTTTGACCAAATGATGCGATTTCTCGAGCATGGAATGTTTGGAAATTTGCACAAAGGAATGTATCGTCTTGAATACTTTAAGGAACCAAAGTTATAAAAGAATTCGTGAAAGTTTGACAAGTTTGAAAGTTCGTCCAAGAACCAAGAGAGAAACAATTCTCACGTAAATAAGTTTTTAATTTAAAGACCAAAACTTGTTTACAAATGACAAAAAATTTAGACCAAATGATGGGATTTTCCAAGCATGGAATGTTCGAAAAATTTCTAGAAGGAATGGATTATCTTGAATAGTTTTTGGAACCGAAGTTATAAAAGAAATCGTAAAAGTTTGACAAGTTCGGATGTTCGTCCAAGAACCAAGAGAGAAACAATTCTTACGTACATAAGTTTTTGACAAGTTCAGAAGTTCGTCCAAGAACCAAGAGAGACACAACTCTCACGTAAATAAGTTTTTAATTCAAGGACCAAAACTTTTTCACAAAAAGACAAACTATTTAGACCAAATTATGCGATTTCCCGAGCATGGAATGTTCAAACAATTGCTAGAAAGAATGGATCATCTTGAATACTTTCTGGAACCGAAGTTATAAAAGAAATCGTAAAAGTTTGACAAGTTCGGATGTTCATCCCAGAACTAAGAGAAACAATTCTTACGTAAATAAGTTTTTGACAAGTGTGGATGTTCGTCCAAGAACAAAGAGAGAAACAATTCTCACGTAAATAAGTTTTTGACTAGTTTGGACGTTCGTCCAAGAACCAAGAGAGAAACAATTCTCATGTAAATAAGTTTTTTACCAGTTTGAAAGTTCGTACAAGAACCGAGAGAGAACCAATTCTCACGTAAATATGTTTTTAATTCAAGGACCAAAACTTGTTCACAAAAAGACAAACTATTTATACCAAATTATGCGATTTCTCGAGCATGGAATGTTCGAAAGATTGCTCGAAAGAATGGATCATCTTGAATACTTTCAGGAACCGAAGTTAAAAATAGTAAAAGTTTGACAAGTTCGGATGTTCGTCCAAGAACCAAGAGAGAAACAATTCTTACTTAAATAAGTTTTTGACAAGTTCGGATATTGGTCCAGGAACCAAGAGAGAAACAATTCTTACGTAAATAAGTTTTTGACAAGTTTGGAAGTTCGTCCAAGAACCGAGAGAGAAACAATTCTCATGTAAATAAGTTTTTGACAAGTTCAAAAGTTCGTCCAAGAACCAAGAGAGAAACAATTCTCACGTAACTAAGTTATTAATTAACAATCCAAAACTTGTTTACAAAATTTCAAACTATTTTGACCAAATGATGTGATTTCTCGAGCATGGAAAGTTTGGAAATTTGCACAAAGGAATGTATCGTCTTGAATACTTTAAGGAACCAAAGTTATAAAAGAACTCGTGAAAGTTTGACAAGTTTGAAAGTTTATGCAAGAACCAAGGAGATACAATTCTCACGTAAATAAGTTTTTAATTTAAAGACCAAAACTTGTTTACAAAATGACAAACAATTTAGACCAAATGATGGGATTTTCCAAGCATGGAATGTTCAAAAAATTTCTAGAAGGAATGGATTATCTTGAATAGTTTTTGGAACCGAAGTTATAAAAGAAATCGTAAAAGTTTGACAAGTTCGGATGTTCGTCCAAGAACCAAGAGAGAAACAATTCTTACGTACATAAGTTTTTGACAAGTTCAGAAGTTCGTCCAAGAACCAGGAGAGACACAACTCTCTCATAAATAATGGATTTTCCGAGCATGCAATGTTCGAAAAATTGCTCAAAAGAATGGATCATCTTGAATACTTTTAGGTACCGAAGTTATAAAAAAAATCGTAAAAGTTCGACAAGTTCGGATGTTGGTCCAAGAACCAAGAGAGAAACAATTCCTATGTAAATAAGTTTTTGACTAGTTCGGTTGTTCGTCCAAGAACCAAGAGAGAAACAATTCTCACTTAAATAACTTTTTGACAAGTTTGGAAGTTCATCCAAGAACCAAGAGAGAAACAATTCTCACATAAATAATTTTTTGACAAGTTCAGAAGTTCATCCAAGAACCAAGAGAAACAATTCTCACTTAAATAAGTTTTTGACAAGTCCAAAAGTTCGTCCAAGAACCAAGAGAGATCCTATTCTTACGTAAATAAGTTTTTAATTCAAGGACCAAAACTTGTTTACAAAAAGACAAGCTATTTAGACCAAATTATGTGATTTCTCGAGCATGGAATGTTCGAAAAATTGCTCGACAGAATGGAATATCTTGAATACTTTCAGGAACTGAAGTTCTAAAAGAAATCGTAACAATTTGACAAGCTCGGATTTGTCCAAGAACCAAGAGAGAAAATTCTTACATAAATAAGTTTTTGACAAGTTCGGAAGTTCGTCCATGAACCAGGAGAGAAACAATACTCATGTAAATAAGTTTTTGACAAGTTCGAAAGTTTGTCCAAGAACCAAGAGAGAAGCAATTCTCACGTAAATAAGTTTTTAATTCAAGGGCCAAAACTTGTTTACGAAAAGACAAACTATTTAGACCAAATTATACGATTTCCCGAGCATGGAATGTTTGAAAAATAGCTCGAAAGAATGGATCATCTTGAATACTTTCATGTACCGAAGTTATAAAAGAAATTGTAAAAGTTTGACAAGTTCGGATGTTCGTCCAAGAACCAAGAGAGAAACAATTCTTACGTAAATAAGTTTTTGACAAGTTCGGATGTTCGTCCAAGAAACAAGAGAGAAACAATTCTCACGTAAATAAGTTTTTGACAAGTTCAGAAGTTCGTCCAAGAACCAAGAGAGAAATAATTCTCACGTAAATAAGTTTTTGACAAGTTTGGAAGTTTGTCCAAGAACCAAGAGAGAAATAATTCTCACGTAAATAAGTTTTTGACAAGTTCGAAAGTTCGTCCAAGAACCAAGAGAGAATCAATTCTCACGTAAATAAGTTTTTAATTCAAGGACAAAAACTCGTTTACGAAATGACAAAATATTTAGATCAAATTATGCGATTTCCCGAGCATGGAATGTTCGAAAAATTACTCGAAAGAATGGATCAACTTCAATACTTTCAGGAAACGAAGTTATAAAAGAAATCGTAAAAGTTTGACAAGTTCAGATTCGTCCAAGAACCAAGAGAGAAATAATTCTTACGTAAATAAGTTCTTGACCAGTTCTAAGTTCGTCCACGAACCAGCAGAGAAACAATACTCTCGTAAATAAGTTTTTGACAAGTTCGAAAATTTGTCCAAGAACCAAGACAGAAGCAATTCTCACGTAAATAAGTTTTTAACTCAAGGACAAAAACTTGTTTACGAAAAGACAAACTATTTTGACCAAATTTTACGATTTTCGAGCATGGAATGTTCGAAAAATTGCTCGAAAGAATGGATCATCTTGAATACTTTCAAGAACCGAAGTTATAAAAAAATCGTAAAAGTTTGACAAGTTCGGATGTTCGTCGAAGAACCAAGAGAGAAACAATTCTTACGTAAATAAGTTTCTGACAAGTTCGGATGTTCATCCAAGAACCAAGAGAGAAACAATTCTCACGTAAATAAGTTTTTGACAAGTTCGAAAGTTCGTCCAAGAACCAAGAGAGAACAATTCTCACGTAAATAAGTTTTTGACAAGTTCGAAAGTTCGTCCAAGAACCAAGAGAGAACCAATTCTCACGTAAATATGTTTGTAATTCAAGGACCAAAATTGTTTACAAAAAGACAAACTATTAAGACCAAATTATGCGATTCCCCAAGCATGTAATGTTCGGAAAATTGCTCGAAAGAATGGATCATCTTGAATACTTTCAGGATCTAAAGTTATAAAAGAAATCATAAAATTTTGATAAGTTCGGATTTTCATCCAAGAACCGAAAGAGAAAGTATTCTTACGTAAATAAGTTTTTGACAAGTTTGGATGTTCGTCCAAGAACCAAGAGAGAAACAATTCTCACGTAAATAAGTTTTTGACAAGTTCGGAAGTTCGTCCAAGAACCAAGAGAGAACAATTCTCACGTAAATAAGTTTTTGACAAGTTCGAAAGTTTGTCCAAGAACCAAGAGAGAACCAATTCTCACGTAAATATGTTTGTAATTCAAGGACCAAAACTTGTTTACAAAAAGACAAACTATTAAGACCAAATTATGCGATTTCCTGAGCATGTAATATTCGAAAAATTGCCCGAAAGAATGGATCATCTTGAATACTTTCAGGATCTGAAGTTATAAAAGAAATCGTAAAAGTTTGATAAATTTGGATTTTCGTCCAAAAACCAAAAGAGAAAGTATTCTTACGTAAATAAGTTTTTGACAAGTTTGGATGTTCGTCCAAGAACCAAGAGAGAAACAATTCTAATGTAAATAAGTTTTTGACAAGTTTGGAAGTAAGTCCAAGAACCAAGAGAGAAACAATTCTCACGTAAATAAGTTTTTGACAAGTTTGGAAGTTTGTCCAAAAACCAAGAGAGAAACAATTCTGACATAACTAAGTTATTAATTAACAGTCCAAAACTTGTTTACAAAATGACAAACTATTTTGACCAAATGATGTGATTTCTCGAGCATGGAATGTTCAGAAATTTGCACAAAGGAATGGATCGTCTTGAATACTTTAAGGAACCTAAGTTATAAAAGAACTCGTGAAAGTTTGACAAGTTCGAAAGTTTGTCCAAGGACCAAGGAGATACTATTCTCATGTACATATGTTTTTAATTTAAAGACTTTTGTTTACAAAATTACAAACTATTTAGACCAAATGACAGGATTTTCTGAGTATGGAATGTTGAAAATTTTCTAGAAGGAATGGATTATCTTGAATAGTTTTTGGAACCGAGGTAATAAAAGAAATCGTAAAAGTTTGACAAGTTCGGATGTTCGTCCATGAACCAAGAGAGAAACAATTCTGACGTAAGTAAGTTTTTGACAAGTTTGGAAGTTCGTCCAAGAACCAAGAGAGAAACAATACTCACATAAATAAGTTTCTGACAAGTTCGAAAGTTCGTCCAAGAACCAAGAGAGAAACAATTCTCACGTAACTAAGTTATTCATTAACAGTCCAAAACTTGTTTACAAACTGACAAACTTTTTTGACCAAATGATGTGATTTCTCGAGCATGGGATGTTTGGAAATTTGCACAAAGGAATGGATCATCTTGAATACTTAAAGGAACCTAAGTTACAAAAGAACTCATGAAAGTTTAACAAGTTCGAAATTCCATCCAAGAACCAAGGAGATACAATTCTCACGTAAATAAGTTTTTAATTTAAGGATCAAAACTTGTTTACAAAATGACAATCTATTTAGACCAAATGATGGGATTTTCCGAGCATGGAATGTTCAAAAAATTTCTGAAAGGGATGGATAATCTTGAATACTTTTTGGAATTGAACTTATAAAAGAAATCGTAAAAGTTTGACATGTTCGGATGTTCATCAATGAAATAAGACAGAAACAATTCTTACGTAAATAAGTTTTTGACAAGTTCGAAAGTTCATCCAAGAACGAAGAGAGAAACAATTCTCACGTAAATAAGTTTTTGACAAGTTTAGAAGTTCGTCCAAGAACCAAGAGAGAAACAATTCTCACATAAATAAGTTCTGACAAGTTCGAAAGTTCATCCAAGAGCCAAGAGAGAACCAATTCTCACGTAAATAAGTTTTTAATTCAAGGAACAAAACTTGTTTACAAAAAGACAAACTATTTAGACCAAATTATGCGATTTCTCGAGTATGGAATGTTTGAAAAATTGATCGAAAGAATGGATCAACTTGACTACTTTTATAAACCTAAGTTATAAAAGAACTCGTGCAAGTGTAAAAAGTTTGACAGTCCATCCAAGAACCAAGGAGATACAATTCTCACGTAAATAAGTTTATAATTTAAACATCAAAACTTGTTTACAAAATGACAATCTATTTAGACCAAATGATGGGATTTTCCGAGCATGGAATGTTCGAAAAATTGCTCAAAAGAATGGATCATCTTGAATACTTTTAGGTACCGAAGTTATAAAAGAAATCGTAAAAGTTCGACAAGTTCGGATGTTCGTCCAAGAACCAAGAGAGAAACAATTCTTACGTAAATAAGTTTTTGACCAGTTCGGTTGTTCGTCCAAGAACCAAGAGAGAAACAATTCTCACTTAAATAACTTTTTGACAAGTTTGGAAGTTCGTCCAAGACCCAAGAAGGAAACAATTCTCACGTAAATAATTTTTTGACAAGTTCGGAAGTTCCTCCAAGAACCAAGAGAATCAATTCTCACGTAAATAAGTTTTTAACAAGTCCGAAAGTTCGTCGAAGAACCAAGAGAGATCCTATTCTCACGTAAATAAGTTTTTAATTCAAGGACCAAAACTTGTTTCCAAAAAGACAAGCTATTTAGACCAAATTATGTGATTTCTCGAGCATGGAATGTTCGAAAAATTGCTCAACAGAATGGAATATCTTGAATACTTTCAGGAACTGAAGTTATAAAAGAAATCGTAACAATTTGACAAGCTCGGATTTGTCCAAGAACCAAGAGAGAAAAAATTCTTACATAAATAAGTTTTTGACAAGTTCGGAAGTTCGTCCATGAACCAAGAGAGAAATAATACTCATGTAAATAAGTTTTTGACAAGTTCGAAAGTTTGTCCAAGAACCAAGAGAGAAGCAATTCTCACGTAAATAAGTTTTTAATTCAAGGGCCAAAACTTGTTTACGAAAAGACAAACTATTTAGACCAAATTATGCGATTTCCCGAGCATGGAATGTTTGAAAATTTGCTCGAAAGAATGGACCATCTTGAATACTTTCATGTACCTAAGTTATAAAAGAAATTGTAAAAGTTTGACAAGTTCGGATGTTCGTCCAAGAACCAAGAGAGAAACAATTCTTACGTAAATAAGTTTTTGACAAGTTCGGATGTTCGTCCAAGAACCAAGAGAGAACAATTCTCACGTAAATAAGTTTTTGACAAGTTCGAAAGTTCGTCCAAGAACCAAGAGAGAACCAATTCTCACGTAAATATGTTTGTAATTCAAGGACCAAAACTTGTTTACAAAAAGAAAAACTATTAAGACCAAATTATGCGATTTCCCGAGCATGTAATGTTCGGAAAATTACTCGAAAGAATGGATTATCTTGAATACTTTCAGGATCCGAAGTTATAAAAGAAATCGTAAAAGTTTGATAAGTTCAGATTTTCGTCCAAGAACCAAAAGAGAAAGTATTCTTACGTAAATAAGTTTTTGACAAGTTTGGATGTTCGTCCAAGAACCAAGAGAGAAACAATTCTCATGTAAATAAGTTTTTGACAAGTTTGGAAGTATGTCCAAGAACCAAGAGAGAAATAATTCTCACGTAAATAAGTTTTTGACAAGTTTGGAAGCTCGTCCAAAAACCAAGAGCGAAACAATTCTCACATAACTAAGTTTTTGACAAGTCTGAAAGTTCGTCCAAGAACCAAGAGAGAACCTATTCTCACGTAAATAAGTTTTTAATTCAAGGACCAAAACTTGTTTACAAAAATCAAGCTATTTAGACCAAATCATGTGATTTCTCGAGCATGGAATGTTCGAAAAATTGCTCAAAAGAATGGATCATCTTGAATACTTACAGGAACTGAAGTTATAAAAGAAATCGTAACAATTTGGCAAGCTCGGATTTGTCCAAGAACCAAGAGAGAAAAAATTCTTACATAAATAAGTTTTTGACAAGTTCGGAAGATCGTCCATGAACCAGGAGAGAAACAATACTCACGTAAATAAGTTTTTGACATGTTCGAAAGTTTGTCCAAGAACCAAGAGAGAAGCAATTCTCACGTAAATAAGTTTTTAATTCAATGGCCAAAACTTTTTTACGAAAAGACAAACTATTTAGACCAAATTATGAGATTTCTCGAGCATGGAATGTTTGAAAAATTGCTCGAAAGAATGGATCATCCTGAATACTTTCATGTACCGAAGTTATAAAAAGAAATTGTAAAAGTTTGATAAGTTCGGATGTTCATCTAAGAACCAAGAGAGAAGCAATTCTTACGTAAATAAGTTTTTGACAAGTTCGGATGTTCGTTCAAGAAACAAGAGAGAAACAATTCTCACGTAAATAAGTTTTGACAAGTTCGGAAGTTAGTCCAAGAACTAAGAGAGAAATAATTCTCACGTAAATAAGTTTTTGACAAGTTCAGAAGTTTGTCCAAGACTCAAGAGAGAAATAATTCTCACGTAAATAAGTTTTTGACAAGTCCGAAAGTTCGTCCAAGAACCAAGAGAGAATCAATTCTCACGTAAATAAGTTTTTGACCAAATTATGCGATTTCCCAAGCATGGAATGTCTGAAAAATTACTCGAAACAGTGGATCATCTTGAATACTTTCAGGTATAGAAGTTATAAAAGAAATCATAAAAGTTTGAAAAGTTCGGATGTTCGTCCAAGAACCAAGAGAGAAACAATTCTGACGTAAATAAGTTTTTGACAAGTTCAGATGTTTGTCCAAGAGCCAAGAGAGAAATAATTCTCACGTAAATATGTTTTTGACTAGTTTGGAAGTTCGTCCAAGAACCAAGAGAGAAACAATTCTTACGTAAATAAGTTTTTAATTCAAGGACCAAAACTTGTTTACAAAAAGACAAACTATTTAGACCAAATTATGCGATTTCTCGAGAATGGAATGTTGGAAAAATTGCTCGAAAGAATGGATCATCTTGACTACTTTTAGGAACCGAAGCTATAAAAGAAATCGTAAAAGTTTGACAAGTTCGGATGTTCATCCAAGAACCAAGAGAGAAAGAATTCTTACGTAAATAAGTTTTTGAGAACTTTGGATGTTCGTCCAAGAACCAAGAGAGAAAGAATTCTCATGTAAATAAGTTTTTGACAAGTCTGGAAGTTCGTCCAAGAACCAAGAGAGAAACAATTCTCACGTAAATAAGTTTTTGACAATTTTGGAAGGTCGTCCAAGAACCAAGAGAGAAACAATTCTGATGTAAATAAGTTTTTGAAAAGTTCGGAAGCTCGTCCAAGAACCAAGAGAGAAACAATACTCATGTAAATAAGTTTTTGACAAGTTCGGAAGTTCGTCCAAGAACCAAGAGAAACAATTCTCACGTAAATAAGTTTTTAATTTAAATACCAAAACTTGTTTATAAAATGGTAAACTATTTAGACCAAATGATGAGATTTTCCGAACATGGAATGTTTGAAAAATTTCTAGAAGGAATGGATTATCTAGAGTAGTTTTTGGAACCAAGGTTACAAAAGAAATCGTAAAAGTTTGACAAGTTCGGATGTTCGTCCAAGAACCGAGAGAGAAACAATTCTTACGTAAATAAGTTCCTGACCAGTTCGAAAGTTCGTCCAAGAATCAAGAGAGAAACGATTCTCACGTAAAAATATTTTTGACAAGTCCGATAGTTTGTCCAAGAACCAAGAGAGAACCAATTCTAACGTAAATAAGTTTTTAATTCAAGGACCAAAACTTGTTTACAAAAAGACAATCTATTTAGACCAAATTATGCGATTTCTCGTGCATGGAATGTTCGTAAAATTTCTCTAAAGAATTGATCACCTTCAATACTTTTAGGAACCGAAATTATAAAAGAAATCGTAAATGTTTGACAAGTTCGGATGTTCGTCCAAGAACCAAAAGAGAAAGAATTCTTACGTAAATAAGTTTTTGACAAGTTTGGATGTTCGTCCAAGAACCAAGAGAGAAACAATTCTCATGTAAATAAGTTTTTGACAAGTTCGGAAGTTCGTCCAAAAACCAAGAGAGAAACAATTCTCACGTAAATAAGTGTTTGACAAGTTTGGAAGTTCGTCCAAGAACCAAGAGAAAAATAATTCTGATGTAAATAAGCTTTTGAAAAGATCGAAAGTTCTTCCACGAACCAAGAGAGAAACAATACTCACGTAAATAAGTTTTTGACAAGTTCGGAAGTTTGTCCAAGAACCAAGAGAGAAACAATTCTCACGTAACTAAGTTATTAATTAACAGTCCAAAACTTGCTTACAATATTTCAAACTATTTTGACCAAATGATGTGATTTCCCGAGCATGGAATGTTTGGAAATTTGCACAAAGCAATGGATCGTCTTGAATACTTTAAGGAACCTAAGTTATAAAAGAACTCGTGAAAGTTTGACAAGTTCGAAAGTTCTTCCAAGAACCAAGGAAATACAATTCTCACGTAAATAAGTTTTTAATTTAAAGACCAAAACTTGTTTACAAAATGACAAACTATTTTGACCAAATGATGGGATTTTCTGAGCATGGAATATTCGAAAAATTTCTGGAAGGAATGGATTAACTTGAATAGTTTTTGGAACAGAAGTTATAAAAGAATTCGTAAATGTTTGAAAGTTCGGATCTTCATCCAAGAACTAATAGAGAAACAATTCTTACGTAAATAAGTTTTTGACAAGTTCGAAAGTTCGTCCAAGAACCAGGAGAGAAACAATACTCACGTAAATAAGTTTTTGAAAAGTTCGAAAGTTCGTCCAAGGACCAAGAGAGAACCAATTCTCACGTAATTAAGTTTTTCATTCAAGGACCAAAACTTGTATACAAAAAGACAAACTATTTCGACCAAATTATGCGATTTCTCGAGCATGGAATGTTCGAAAAATTGCTAGAAAGAATTGATCATCTTGAATACTTTTAGGACCCAAAGTTATAAAAGAAAGCGTAAATGTTTGACAAGTTCAGATGTTCATCCAAGAACCAAGAGAGAAACAATTCTCACGTAAATAAGTTGTTGAAAAGTTTGGAAGTTCTTCCAAGAACCAAGAGAGAAACAATTCTCACGTAAATAAGTTTTTGACAAGTTTGGAAGTTCGTCCAAGAACCAAGAGAGAAACAATTCTCACGTAAATAAGTTTTTGACAAGTTCAGAAGTTCGTCCAAGAACCGAGAGAAACAATTCTCACGTAAATAAGTTTTTAATTTAAATACCAAAACTTGTTTATAAAATGACAAACTATTTAGCCCAAATGATGATATTTTTCGAGCATGGAATGTTCGAAAAATGTCTAGAAGGAATGGATTATCTAGAATAGTTTTTTGAACCGAGGTTATAAAAGAAATCGTAAAAGGTTAACAAGTTCGGATGTTCATCCAAGAATCGAAAGAGAAACAATTCTTACGTAAATAAGTTTCTGACCAGCCCGAAAGTTCGTACAAGAACTAAGAGAGAAACAATACTCACGTAAATAAGTTTCGACAAGTTCAAAAGTTCATTCAAGAACCAAGAGAGAACCAATTCTCACGTAAATAAGTTTTTAATTCAAGGACCAAAACTTGTTTACAAAAAGACAAACTATTTAGACCAAATTATGTGATTTCTAGAGCATGGAATGTTTGAAAAATTGCTCGAAAAAATGGATCATCTTGAATACTTTTAGAAACCGAAGTTATAAAAGAAATCGTAAAAGTTTGACAAGTTTGGATGTTCGTCAAAGAACCAAGAGAGAAACAATTCTCACGTAAATAAGTTTTTGACAAGTTTGGATGTTCGTCCAAGAACCAAGAGATAAATAATTCTCCTGTAAATAAGTTTTTGACAAGTTTGGAAGTTCGTCCAAGACCCAAGAGAGAAATAATTCTCGCGTAAATAAGTTTTTGACAAGTTCGGAAGTTCGTCCAAGAACCAAGAGAGAAACAATTCTAGCGTAAATAAGTTTTTGACAAGTTTGGAAGTTCATCCAAGAACCAAGAGAGAACCAATTCTAACGTAAATAAGTTTTTAATTCAAGGACCAAAACTTGTTTACAAAAAGACAAACTATTTAGACCAAATTATGTGATTTCCCGAGCATGGAATGTTTGAAAAATTACTCGAAAGAATGGATCATCTTGAACACTTTCAGGAACCGAAGTTATAAAAGAAATCATAAATGTTTGACAAGTTCGGATGTTCGTCCAAAAACCAGAAGAGAAAGAATTCTTACGTAAATAAGTTTTTGACAAGTTTCGATATTCGTCCAAGAACCAAGAGAGAAACAATTCTCATGTAAATAAGTTTTTGAGAAGTTTGGAAGTTCGTCCAAGAACCAAGAGAGAAACAATTCTCATGTAAATAAGTTTTTGACAGGTTTGGAAGTTCGTCCAAGAACCAAGAGAGAAACAATTCTCACGTAAATAAATTTTTGACAAGTTCGGAAGTTCATCCAAGAACCAAGAGAGAAACAATTGTCACGTAAATAAGTTTTTGACAAGTTCAGAAGTTAGTCCAAGAACCAAGAGAGAGACAATTCTGATGTAGATAAGTTTTTGAAAAGTTCGGAAGTTCATCCAAGAACCAAGAGAGAAACAGTACTCACGTAAATAAGTTTTTGACAAGTTCGGAAGTTCGTCCAAGAACCAAGAGAGAAACAATTCTCACGTAACTAAGTTATTAATTAACAGTCCAAAACTTGCTTACAATATTTCAAACTATTTTTACCAAATGATGTGATTTCTCGAGCATGGAATGTTTGGAAATTTGCACAAAGGAATGGATCGTCTTGAATACTTTAAGGAACCTAAGTTATAAAGGAATTCATGAAAGTTTGACAAGTTCGAAAGTTCTTCCAAGAACCAAGGAGATACAATTCTCACGTAAATAAGTTTTTAATTTAAAGACCAAAACTTGTTTACAAAATGACAAACTATTTTGACCAAATGATGGGATTTTTCGAGCATGGAATGTTCAAAAAATTTCTAGAAGGAATGGATTTTAAAATAAATCGTAAATGTTTGACAAGTTTGGATGTTTGTCCAAGAACCAATAGAGAAACAATTCTTACGTAAATAAGTTTTTGACAAGTTCGAAAGTTCATCCAAGAACCAGGAGAGAAACAATACTCACGTAAATAAGTTTTTGAAAAGTTCGAAAGTTCGTCCAAGGACCAAGAGAGAACCAATTCTCACGTAAATAAGTTTTTCATTCAAGGACCAAAACTTGTTTACAAAAAGACAAACTATTTAGACAAAATTATGCGATTTCTCGAGCATGGAATGCTCAAAAAATTGCTAGAAAGAATTGATCATCTTGAAAACTTTCAGGACTCGAAGTTATAAAAGAAATCGTAAATGTTTGACAAGTTCATATGTTCATCCAAGAGCCAAGAGAGAAATAATTCTCACGTAAATAAGTTGTTGACAAGTTTGGAAGTTCTTCCAAGAACCAAGAGAGAAACAATTCTCACATAAATAAGTTGTTAACAAGTTTGGAAGTTCTTCCAAGAACCAAGAGAGAAACAATTCTCATGTAAATAAGTTTTTGACAAGTTTGGAAGTTCGTCCAAGAGCCAAGAGTGAAGCAATTCTCACGTAAGTAAGTTTTTGACAAGTTCGAAAGTTCGTCCAAGAACCAAGAGAGAAGCAATTCTCACGTAAATAAGTTTTTAATTTAAATACCAAAACTTGTTTATAAAATGACAAACTATTTAGACCAAATGATGAGATTTTTCGAGAATGGAATGTTCAAAAATTTGTAAAAGGAATGGATTATCTGGAATAGTTTTTGGAATCGAGGTTATAAAAGAAATCGTAAAAGTTTGACAAGTTCGGATGTTCGTCCAAGAATCGAGAGAGAAATAATTCTTACGTAAATAAGTTTCTGACCAGTTCGAAAGTTCATCCAAGAACCAAGAGAGAAATAACACTCACGTAAATAAGTTTTGACAAGTTCGAAATGTCATCCAAGAACCAAGAGAGAACCAATTCTCACGTAAATAAGTTTTTAATTCAAGGACCAAAACTTATTTACAAAAAAAGACAAACTATTTAGACCAAATTATGCGATTTCCCCAGCATGGAATGTTCGAAAAATTGCTCAAAAGAATGGATCATCTTGAATACTTTCAAGAACCGAACTTATAAAAGAAATCGTAAATGTTTGACAAGTTCAGATGTTCGTCCAAGAACCAAAAGAGAAAGAATTCTTATGTAAATAAGTTTTTGACAAGTTTGGATGTTCGTCCAAGAACCAAAAGAGAAAGAATTCTTACGTAAATAAGTTTTTGACAAGTTTGGGTGTTCGTCCAAGAACCAAGAGAGAAATAATTCTCATTTAAATAAGTTTTTGAGAAGTTTGGAAGTTCGTCCAAGAACCAAGAGAGAAACAATTCTCATGTAAATAAGTTTTTGACAGGTTTGGAAGTTCATCCAACAACCAAGAGAGAAGCAATTGTCACGTAAATAAGTTTTTGACAAGTTTGGAAGTTCGTCCAAGAACCAAAAGAGAAACAATTCTGATGTAGATAAGTTTTTGAAAAGTTCAGAAGTTCTTCCACGAACCAAGAGAGAAACAATACTCACGTCAATAAGTTTTTGACAAGTTCGGAAGTTTGTCGAAGAACCAAGAGAGAAACAATTCTCACGTAACTAAGTTATTAATTAACAGTCCAAAACTTGCTTACAATATTTCAAACTATTTTGACCAAATGATGTGTTTTCTGGAGCATGGAATGTTTGGAAATTTGCACAAAGCAATGGATCGTCTTGAATACTTTAAGGAACCTAAGTTATAAAGGAACTGGTGAAAGTTTGACGAGTTCGAAAGTTCTTCCAAGAACCAAGGAGATACAATTCTCACGTAAATAAGTTTTTAATTTAAAGACCAAAACTTGTTTACAAAATGACAAACTATTTTGACCAAATGATTGGATTTTCCGAGCATGGAATGTTCGAAAAATTTCTGGAAGGAATGGATTATCTTGAATAGTTTTTGGAACCCAAGTTATAAAAGAAATCATAAATGTTTGACAAGTTCGGATGTTCATCCAAGAACCAATAGAGAAACAATTCTTACGTAAATAAGTTTTTGACAAGTTCGAAAGTTCGTCCAAGAACTAGGAGAGAAACAATACTCACGTAAATAAGTTTTTAAAAGTTCGAAAGTTCGTCCAAGGACCAAGAGAGAACCAATTCTCACGTAAATAAGTTTTTCATTCAAGGACCAAAACTTGTTTACAAAAAGACAAACTATTTAGACCAAATTATGCGATTTCTCGAGCATGGAATGCTCGTGAAATTGCTAGAAAGAATTGATCATCTTGAATACTTTAAGGACCCGAAGTTATAAAAGAAATCGTAAATGATTGACAAGTTTAGATGTTCATCCAAGAACCAAGAGAGAAAGAATTCTCACGTAAATAAGTTGCTGACAAGTTTGGAAGTTCTTCCAAGAACCAAGAGAGAAACAATTCTCACGTAAATAAGTTTTTGACAAGTTTGGAAGTTCGTCCAAGAAGCAAGAGTTTCTTCTCACGTAAATAAGTTTTTGACAAATTCGGAAGTTCGTCCGAGAACCAAGAGAGAAACAATTCTCATGTAAATAAGTTTTTAATTTAAATACCAAAACTTGTTTATAAAATGACAAACAATTTAGACCAAACGATGAGATTTTCCGAGCATGGAATGTTTGAAAAATTTATAGAAGGAATGGATTATCTAGAATAGTTTTTGGAACCGAGGTTATAAAAGAAATCATAAAAGTTTGACAAGTTCGGATGTTCGTCCAAGAACCGAGAGAGAAACAATTCTTACGTAAATAAGTTTCTAACCAGTTCAAAAGTTCGTCCAAGAACCAAGAGAGAAACAATACTCACGTAAATAAGTTTTTTAATTCAAGGACCAAAACTTATTTACAAAAAAAGACAAACTATTTAGACCAAATTATGCGATTTATCGAGCATGGAATGTTTGAAAAATTGCTCGAAAGAATGGATCATCGTGAATACTTTTAGGAACCGAAGCTATAAAAGAAATCGTAAAAGTTTGACAAGTTCGGATGTTCGTCCAAGAACCAAGAGAGAAATAATTCTTACGCAAATAAGTTTTTGACATATTCGGATGTTCGTCCAAGAACCAAGAGAGAAACAATTCTCACGTAAATAAGTTTTGACAAGTTCGGATGTTTGTCCAATAACCAAGAGCGAAACAATTCTCACATAAATAAGTTTTTGACAAGTTTGGAAATTCGTCCAAGAACCAAGAGAGAAACAATTCTCACGTAAATAAGTTTTTGACAAGTTCGATAGTTCGTCCAAGAACCAAGAGAGAAACAATTCTCACGTAAATAAGTTTTTGACAAGTTTGGAAGTTTGTCCAAGAACCAAGAGAGAAACAATTCTCACGTAAATAAGTTTTTGACAAGTCCGATAGTTCGTCCAAGAACCAAGAGAGAACCAATTCTAACGTAAATAAGTTTTTAATTCAAGGACCAAAACTTGTTTACAAAAAGACAAACTATTTAGGCCAAATTATGCGATTTCCCGAGCATCGAATGTTCGTAAAATTGCTCTAAAGAATGGATCATCTTGAATACTTTTAGGAACCGAAGTATAAAAGAAATCGTAAATGTTTGACAAGTTCAGATGTTCGTCCAAGAACCAAAAGAGAAAGAATTCTTATGTAAATAAGTTTTTGACAAGTTTGGATGTTCGTCCAAGAACCAAAAGAGAAACAATTCTCTTGTAAATAAGTTTTTGACAAGTTTGGAAGTTCGTCCAAGAACCAAGAGAGAAACAATTCTCGCGTAAATAAGTTTTTGACAAGTTCGAAAGTTCGTCCAAGAACTAAGAGAGAAACAATTCTCACGTAAATAAGTTTTTGACAAGTTTGGAAGTTCGTCCAAGAACCAAGAGAGAACCAATTCTAACGTAAATAAGTTTTTAATTCAAGGACCAAAACTTGTTTACAAAAAGACAAACTATTTAGACCAAATTATGTGATTTCCCCAGCATGGAATGTTCGAAAAATTGCTCGAAAGAATGGATCATCTTGAATACTTTCAGGAACCGAACTTATAAAAGAAATCGTAAATTTTTGACAAGTTCGAATGTTCGTCCAAGAACCAAAAGAGAAAGAATTCTAACGTAAATAAGTTTTTGACAAGTTTGGATGTTCGTCCAATAACCAATAAAGAAACAATTCTTATGTAAATAAGTTTTTGACAAGTTCGGAAGTTCGTCCAAGAACCAAGAGAGAAACAATTCTCACGTAAATAAGTTTTTGACAAGTTTGGAAGTTCGTCCAAGAACCAAGAGAGAACCAATTCTAACGTAAATAAGTTTTTAATTCAAGGACCAAAACTTGTTTACAAAAAGACAAACTATTTAGACCAAATTATGCGATTTCCCGAGCATGGAATGTTCGAAAAATTGCTCGATAGAATGGATCATCTTGAATACTTTCAGGAACCGAACTTATAAAAGAAATCGTAAATGTTTGACAAGTTCGGATGTTCGTCCAAGAACCAAAAGAGAAAGAATTCTTACGTAAATAAGTTTTTGACAAGTTTGGATGTTCGTCCAAGAACCAAAAGAGAAAGAATTCTTACGTAAATAAGTTTTTGACAAGTTTGGATGTTCGTCCAAGAACCAAGAGAGAAGCAATTCTCATGTAAATAAGTTTTTGACAAGTTTGGAAGTTCGTCCAAGAAGCAAGAGAGAAACAATTCTCACGTAAATAAGTTTTTGACAAGTTCGGAAGTTCGTCCAAGAACCAAGAGAGAAACAATTCTCACGTAAATAAGTTTTTGACAAGTTTGGAAGTTCGTCCAAGAACCAAGAGAGAAACAATTCTGATGTAAATAAGTTTTTAAAAAGTTCAGAAGTTCGTCCAAGAACCAAGAGAGAAACAATTCTCACGTAAATAAGTTTTTGACAAGTTTGGAAGTTCGTCCAAGAACCAAGAGAGAAACAATTCTGATGTAAATAAGTTTTTAAAAAGTTCAGAAGTTCGTCCAAGAACCAAGAGAGAAACAATACTCACGTAAATAAGTTTTTGACAAAGTCGGAGGTTCGTCCAAGAACCAAGAGAGAAACAATTCTCACGTAACTAAGTTATTAATTAACAGTCCAAAACTTGCTTACAATATTTCAAACTATTTTTACCAAATGATGTGATTTCTCGAGCATGGAATGTTTGGAAATTTGCACAAAGGAATGGATCGTCTTGAATACTTCAAGGAACCTAAGTTATAAAGGAACTCATGAAAGTTTGACAAGTTCGAAAGTTCTTCCAAGAACTAAGGAGATGCAATTCTCACGTAAATAAGTTTTTAATTTAAAGACCAAAACTTGTTTACAAAATGACAAACTATTTTGACCAAATGATGGGATTTTCCGAGCATGGAATGTTCAAAAAATTTCTAGAAGGAATGGATTATCTTGAATAGTTTTTTGGAACCGAAGTTATAAAAGAAATCGTATATGTTTGACAAGTTTGGATGTTCGTCCAAGAACTAATAGAGAAACAATTCTTACATAAATAAGTTTTTGACAAGTTCGAAAGTTCGTCCAAGAACCAGGAGAGAAACAATACTGACATAAATATGTTTTTGACAAGTTTGAAAGTTCGTCCAAGGACCAAGAGAGAACCAATTCTCACGTAAATAAGTTTTTCATTCAAGGACCAAAACTTGTTTACAAAAAGACAAACTATTTAGACCAAATTATGCAATTTCTCGAGCATGGAATGTTTGAAAAATTGCTCGAAAGAATGGATCATCTTGAATACTTTCAGGAACCGAAGTTATAAAAGAAATCGTAAAAGTTAAGTTCAGATGTTCGTCCAAGAACCAAGAGAGAAACAATTCTTACGTAAATAAGTTTTTGATAAGTTCGGATGTTCGTACAAGAACCAAGAGAGAAACAATTCTCACATAAATAAGTTTTTGACAAGTTTGGAAGTTCGTCCAAGAACCAAGAGAGAAATAATTCACACGTAAATAAGTTTTTGACAAGTTCGGAAGTTCGTCCAAGAACCAAGAGAGAAACAATTCTCACGTAACTAAGTTATTAATTAACAGTCCAAAACTAGTTTAGAAAATGACAAACTATTTTGACCAAATGATGTGATTTCTCGAGCATGGAATGTTTGGAAATTTGCTTAAAGGAATGGATAGTCTTGAATACTTTAAGGAACCTAAGTTATAAAAGAACTCGTGAAAGTTTGACAAGTTCGAAAGTTTGTCCAAGAACGAAGGGGATACAATTCTCACGTAAATAAGTTTTAAATTTAAAGACCATAACTTGTTTACAAAATGACAAACTATTTAGACCAAATGATGGGATATTCCGAGCTTGGAATGTTCGAAAAATTTCTAGAATGAATGGATTATCTTGAATACTTATTGGAACCGAAGTTATAAAAGAAATCGTAAAAGTTTGACAAGTGATTCAAACCTAAAAACCGAACCCAATATGATTTAAACTTGAATTAAAAGCCCGAAACTTGTAATTCCCGTCATAATCACGTCCAAAAATTTTGTCCGTGCAGTTTTATTAAAACAATCATAACTTGAGCTCCCAAACTTGAAATCAAGTGATTCAAAGTGTGTTTCGAAAGTAAGAGATAGATCTATCCATGCAGACATCTCAACCCATAATGATGTGAGCTTTCAAACTTTGAGGGTTTGGAAGACAGCTTATTGGAAGAATCATCTCGAAATGGTTCACAAGGTAGAAACCTTAATTCGAAGCACTTGAATTCTCTAAGGAACTGTAGCTATATCAAAACTACGACCCGCTTAAACTTGACCATATACTCGAATCTTGGTGTATCGAAGTCGCCACACCCCGAGATGGTAAACAGAGTCATAAGACAAATTTTGAACGCTACAAACTTTGAAGAAAGTTTGATAAGTTCAACAGTTCAACGAAGAACCAAGAGAGACATATTCTCACAAATGATTTAAATTCAAGCAAAGTTTTTTTTCAACATAGTGATTTAGGACGAAATTTATAGGCCTGAATTGACCTTTCAAGTTCCTATATGACCCTTCAAATTTGGCTATTTAACTAACTTAAAAACAGACCATTAAATTTGATTTAACTCATGATGGCTAGCCCAAAAGTCATGTCTCTTCACTTGTCTTTGAGTAGATGAGAGGTCATGTCTTTTCATAGTCCATGGTTAGCTTAAAAGTCATCTTCTTTATGAAAGCTTAATGGTCCTTAAAGGTGTTGTTTGTAGTCCCTTCATCTTCCATAATCGGTTGTCTCTATTGCTTGTGATGCCATGAATTGGCCTTTAAGTGCTTGAAACCGATCAGATTTTAAGAGCCACTCTTGGTCCATTTGAATAGTCACAATGTATCAATATTGAAAGCTGATTCTTGAATGAATTTTGTGCATTTATTCACCTTCAAAATCCACCAAAAACGTCCTCTTCTTGTACCAGCAAATTAAGTGACCAAATGCAAACCTTTTCATGCCAAAACCGAACAGCCTTTGTGTGTGAACGTCCCTAGATCTTCTTATCAGCCTTAAATCATTCCTAAAACATATTAAACATGCATTAAGACAATTTAAACATGCCAATAAGCTAAAATGAATTGAACAGTCACCTAGACAAAAATAAATGAATATTTTAACATTTGCAATCTGTCAAATTCTTATTTAACTTAAAACACCCTATTTATAATAAAAATAAACACACTAACTCATGTTTAAACACACAGGATGTTTTAATGAATGGTTTAAAGATGCAAACTAAATGAACCAATGGATTACTAAATGCATGACTTGATTTAATGATGCAAACTTTAACTAACATGTAAGTTACTTAATGCATGTCATTATTTATGATGCAAACTTTAACTAACATGGGAGTTACATAATGCATGATAGGATTTATGATGCATATTTAACTAACATGTAAGTTACTTAATGCATGTCATTATTTATGATGCAAACTTAACTGATCATGAGAGTTAATGGATGTCATTACAATGCACGACTTTATTATATGCATATCACATAATGCATGTCATATTTAAAAGATGTAGATTAATAATGCATGACATAATTAAATCACAATCTTATGAATGACTTAATTAAATGCAAAACACTTAATGCAAGACATAATTAAATATGCAAACACTTATTAAATTAAAATAAAACTTAAATAAAGTTAAAAAGTCCTAAAAAACATTAGCCCAATAATCAATCAGGCCTGTGAGATGTTTCATTTTGCACTTGGGCCCCTCGTGTTTGGGCCAGTCTCGATATCTTCTAATTGCATCATAACATGATGTGACCGTGCTCACATCATACCCTCCCTCTTGAAAACAATTTGTCCTCAAATCGGGCCATTTGCTTGCAAAAAATCTATTACAGTCAGAACCCCCTTTGGTAATGAACTTGACAAAATCATTTCCAAAAACCTGAAAATCAAACATAGTTTGAAAAGAAAGAAAGTTAATTGCAAACCCTCCCTCTTTAGAATGGTTCGATTTCATATTATCACCTACACATGAGTGAAACAAATCAGTGACATTAAGAAGAATACATACAAAATATTTTCTAGAATCCTTTTCAGAGTTTAAAGGTGCAAACCATCACCGGGATCAAAGACATAAGTTAGCCTTACCTTTTCAAAATGAATCAAAAAGTTCATTGTTGGTAACATGGAAGAATCGTAAAGCAAAATTTATTCACACAGTCATGCAAAACAAAATTCTGATGCTCGAATTCCTTCAATAATATAGAACAATAATCTCCGGGATTGAAAACAAAATTTTGATAATTTATCTCCAATTGAATCACATGCTTTCCTTCCAAAAACAAATCACACATACTAAATGTACAAAATTCATACATATGCAAATTTACGTAAACAAATCTCTCTATCTTTCTTTGTACAAACATGTACTTCCATGAAAACTTTCCACAAGAATTTGAAGAATTCACATAACCATCATAATGAAACAAATTAAGCATTTTATGTGAAAACTCTTTATCATTCAAAACAATCAGATTTTGCAAACATCTAGTTGGACCAAAGACGTCAACGACTTTATCTACTTGCGATTCAAAATTGCTTGGACTAGCTCGATACATTTCATGAGAAAAATGTTTTAAATCATTACTTATGTCAAGATCAGCAACATCTTTCAATGAAAAACAATACAACAGATTATTATAAAGAGTTTTGAGATAAAAATATCGACAAATTTATCAATGAAATTTAAAGAATATCGTGGTTTATGCTCCTCACCTTCTGATACAGGCATGGTCCGAGACTCACCAGGTGCTAACAAGGAACCTTTGGAGCTGCCCTTAGGACCTATAACTCGAGCACGAGACAAACATTTCAAGGAGGTTGTTTTGGCTCTAATTGATTGAGCGTGGGAAGAAACTGTTGCGGGGCTTATCGATCAATCTTGGACAAGTCAACTAAGCTGGCCTTGCAACCTCCTACAAGTTCATCTAGCTCATTCGTAGCTCATTGAACTCAATTTCAGCTAATTTTTAACTTAGCATTATTTTGCTGGAATAAATATTTAATTTGTTTTAGTTAATTTAGTTATTTAGTTTAAGTTATTAAATGTGTCATAATCTGGACATTTTTATTAAATAGGGTTTTAATGTGTCTTAGTTTGATACATATTTAATAGTTGTTTTTAATGTGTCTTAGTTTGGTACATATTTAATAGTTGTTTTTAATATGTCTAAGTTTGAGACAAATTAATTTCATGTTTGAATTAATATGTCCTAGCTGAATTTAATTAGCTGATTAATGTGTTTCAGGTACATGCAATTAGCTGATTAATATATTTTAGGTACATGTATGGATGGCTTGAATATGGTGTGCTGTTGATTGAAATGCTCCAAGCACCTCTTCGTGTATGCCAAGAGCCATTGAGCTGCTAATTTGTCTTTCCAAAGCTGTCCATTTAGTTGCTTAAGTGCTTTCACATTTGCTAGAGGTTCCTTTCACACTCATGGCTGTTCAAATTCGTGTGTTCACACTCTAAGGCTGTTGAAGTGTCCCAAACTGCCATTTAAAGTCCAAGACTCTCCAAATATTCAAGGCAGCCCCTTAAAAGCCTTTCACACCTCTTGGCTAAATCTAGCCTAGTCCATTCAGCTCCTTACTTAATTTCATTTAATTTAAGATGATTGGAAACATCAATGGACTTGTCTAATGGCATCACCAATGCTAGAGAAGATTCAAGGAAGTTTTCAGCTCCATTAAGCTGAACACATGCTGCCCATTCGGTTCCCTAAGTGTCTATTCAGCTAGCCATGTAATTGAGTTATAAATACGAAGCTCTTTAGTTGTATGAGGGACTTTTTGATACTTTGATGAATTTTGATATCTTAGTGAGTTTATTCAACTCTCAATTTTCGTTTAAGACTCAAGTTGACTTATCTAGCTTGCTAGTGGCGTCATCCTTGTTTCTTTGAACTTATCACTCTTAAACCGAGTGTGGCATTCACCTTTGATACCTTTGGTTCCTATTTCTCCATAGATAGTGGGTCAAGGTCCTTTCTATCACCCTTCCATCACCTTAAGTGTCTTATAAGTCTCTGGTCAATACTCCTTCATAGTATTAGTTCATTCTTGACCTTAAGCTTACTTATCCACTTTAACTTTTCATCTTTGCCTTACTTCATCTCATTCCTAGCCAAACTACATCTATACTTAGCCGAATTCCTTCAAACTCAAACTCAGAATGATACTTCTCCATTTAACGATCGAGCACAACTACGACTCAAATACTTTCTCAAACTTGAGATCGTATCAGTTGGTATCAGAGCTAGTTAAAATCAAGAAGTACAGACGTTCGAGCATTCCCAGAGTAAGTTCTTAAAAAAAGAAAAAAAAGAGAAAAAATTTTGTGATAAAAAATATATATATGTATATAGCATATTAGAAGTGCAAAGTTTGAAATATTAAAAAAAAGTTTCAAAAGTATAAAAAAAACAAAAGGCTAGTTTGTGATAGCGATTGTTTTCCCGATTTTAAGAAATTTCCTGTACAACTAATTCCGCCACACTTCAAACAAAAAAAACCATTTTTTTTCTTTCAGCCCACCTATTACCAAAGACATCATCTACCTTTGCACCCCTTTAAAGCCGATCCCTAGACTAGCTTATAAGTCTAAATGAGTTGTTTTACGAACTTTGAAGAGAAGAATTGAGTGGTAAAAGGCACGAGAGTGCTGAGCTCATTAGAGAGTAGAAAAACCCAAAATATTGAGTACAAACACGAGTGGAGTGTCATCTATTCTTTTCTTTGTGAGTGAATTGTGAGAATTTGTGGTGAGGATTAAAATATCATGTCTCAAAGCCCGAAAAGAAACGCGACTGGTAGAGGAGTACCAGATTTGACGTTCCAAGCCCTTATGCGTGATATGGAGCTCATGTTTGATCGAAAGCTAGAGCCCATACAAGAACAATTAGACTGAGTCGAAGAGAGGGGCCAGCGAGAGAGAACTCTCCAAAGTCCATGAAGGGAGCGAGGCCGTCCAAGGTTCAATCAAAATGATCTATATGAGCCAAGCGATGTGGAAAGCGACCAAGCGTCGAATCAAAGCGAAAGGCGAAGAGGCCAAAGAAACCGAGGTCCTCGAGAGCGAGAACGAATGGATGATGATGATTTGAAGAATATAAAGTTATCCATTCCACCATTCCAAGGTAGATCAGATCCGAAGGCGTATCTTGAATGGGAGAAGAAGATTGAATTAGTTTTCGAGTGCCACAATTACTCGGGAACTAAGAAAGTAAACTTGGCAACTATCGAGTTTTTCGACTATGCCATGATCTGGTGGGATCAATTCACTAGAAGTTGGAGAAGGAACGGTGAATGGCCAATAACCACTTGGGCCGAAATGAAGGTTGTGATGCGTAGGTGCTTCATTCCATCCTACTATCACCGAGAGCTTTACCAAAAGCTCCAAAACCTTACTCAAGGCATTAGGAGCATGGAAGACTATTTTAAAGAAATGGAGATTGCAATGATACGTGCGGATGTGGAAGAAGATCAAGAGGCAACAATGGCCAGATTTTTAGCCGGACTCAACCGAGATATTGCCAACATGTGGAACTTTAACACTACATTGAAGTAACTGACATGGTGCACATGGCCATCAAGGTGGAGAAGCAACTTAAGTGCAAAGGTTCCGTTCGAGGCTATTCCAACCCCAATGCCTCAAAATGGGGCCAAGGCACTAGCAAGAAAGATCCACCAAGCCGTGCCAAGGAGCAAATGGTGCCAGCAAAGCCAAACAAACCTATGGGTGAATCTAGCAAAGGCAAGGTCGAATCATTCCCCAATCGGTCAAGGGACATAAAATGTTTTAAATGCCTTGGGAGGGGGCATATCACCAGCCAATGTCCTAACCCAAGTAACATGGTGGTTCGCGCAAACGGAGAGATTGAGTCGGAGGAGGAGAATGGAGAAGAACCCGATGCCACCACCGATGAGGAGGAGGAATTAGAGTATGCTGTTGATGGCGAAATCCTTCTCATCAAAAGAAGCCTAAGTCTTCAAAGTGTGGAGAACGAGCAGCAAAGAGAAAATATCTTTCACACCCAATGCCAAGTACAAGGTAAAGTGTGCTGCGTTATTATTGATGGTGGGAGTTACACCAATGTGGCCAGCACTTTGATGGTGGAAAAATTGGGATTGCCAACAACTAAGCACCCACATCCCTACAAGCTTCAATGGCTTAATGATGGTGGCGAGTTGAAGGTATCCAAACAAGTGCTCATGGAATTTTCGATTGGAAAGTATACGGATGAAGTCCTATGTGATGTGGTTCCCATGCATGCGGGACACTTGCTGTTAGGACGACCATGGCAATTTGATAGGCGAGTTATTCACGACGTGATACGAGATGAATGCGGAAGAGGATCATAAAGTTGTCAAGTCACGGATCTACCCTAAAGCTCTAGACAAAAGTAATCTGAAACGAAAACAAAGAAAACAGATTAGCTGACAAGAAGAATAATCAAACAAAAATAAAAACACAAGAAAGATGAATGGCTGGTAAAGGAACCAATAGAGAATGAAATTAGGGTTTCTTGGATGAAAGAAATCATCCTTGGACCTCAAGAAAACGTCCCAACCATATCTGAAAATAGAAACACAAAAAAGATTCGTTAGAAGTGATTTAAAAGATGAAAGCAAACTGTTTAGGCAAGAACGTTTGAAACAGCAAGAAAACATTGAATCTCCTATTTTTTGATGTGTTCCTTGATGGATCAAGGTAAGAGAATGTCCCTCTTGAAGCAATTTCAACCTAGAACGAAAACAACTAAATCAATTACCCTAAACAGTAAGAAATAAACTAGATCAAACTAGAACGATAGATTAAAGATAGAAAAGAGAAGATAACGTCCTAAGAATCCTTGGAAACAATAAGAATCCATAACTCCCTTCAAAGGCTCTAATTTCCCCTCCAAGAAAGAGATCTTGGCAAGAAAAAGCTTGAAGATGATTCCTGCAACCTGAAAGATTGTTAAAACAACTTTTAAAAAAAACTCAAAGCAATTCTTGAAGAAAAACTCAAAGAGAATTATTATTAACTCAAAATAATCAAAATCAAGTGTTTTTGTTTACAATTTCTAGGCATATATATAGGCAAGCTAAATAAATCTAAATAAAACTCTTAATTAAACTAGAACTCTAACTAATCTAAACAAGAAACATTCTTGTTGACATAAAACTCCTAAAAACTTAAACTACTTAATAATTATTAAAAATTTAGAATAAAAAATAACAATAAAATAATAAGAGCTGATAATACAATATTGGGCTCATATATAATAAAAATTAAACCTAAAAACTGAACCCAATATGATTTAAACTTGAATTAAAAGCCCGAAACTCGTAATTCTCGTCATAATCACGTCCAGAAATTCTGCCCGTGCAGTTTTGTTAAAACGATCATAACTTGAGCTCCCGAACTTGAAATAAGTGATTCAAAGTGTGTTTCGAAGATAAGAGATAGATCTTCGAAATCCATGCAGACATCTTAACCCATAAATTCCTGTATCCCATACAAAAAGTCGTTGCAAGTCTGCTGATTTCCCCAACTTGAAAATTGGCAGCTTCAGTTTCTTGGACCAAGATTTTCAAGATTTTAAATCTTGATTTTCTTGATTCTTGAAATTGTTTGGAATGAAAAAATTGTACCAATATTTGGTTTCTTGATTTTCTTGAAAACAAGAAAGTGAATCTTGATTTTCTTTTTCGGCCTTGTGCACATCTAGGGCCTTCGTAACGAAGTCTTGGATGGTCTCGTTCAATCTTGCTCGAATTTGCTTGGCCTTCAACCTTGTTATTGGGCCTTTGGAAACTTTGATCCCATCACATTCATAAGCTTGAATTTGGGCCTTGCGACTTGTATCATTTCCCACTTCCTCAAGAAGATTCGTCCTCAAATCTTTAGCTCTCTCCCACAAGTAAATGTGTCGATCGATGGTAGTGTAATGTAATTGGAAGTCCACCAATGGATCTTTAAAATCCTGTAACAAGGAAACACCACTAAACAAATTCGAGTTATGATTAGTTAAAACATAATCATTTCTCACTTTTGTATAGGTATCTTCTTGTTTTTCATTTTCATTTTCTTCTTGTTTTTCATTTTCATTTTCCTCTTAAGAACTCTCCAATTTTATCTCATATGGATTATCACTCACCAAATTTGGACCATCAAGTAGAATTTTATCACTCAAGATCTCTTTTCTCTCGGCCTTTTCACATATTTTTTTCTCACTTCCTATATCCCCTCACAAGTATTTTGAATATTCAATTCAGTATAAGGCATCTCAGTAGGAGAACATGACGTTTCTATTTCATTTATAGATTAAAGGGAAAGTTTCTCATTATCATCTTTTTCCGGTTCACAAAGTTCACCATCACAACAAATCTTTTTTTTCACTAGAGTAAAAGTCAACAAAAGGCACAAAGTCATACTTACTTTCTTCTCTAGTTGGATATTGGATTGGACATCGAAAACTCTCATGATCTTTTGAACTACACCAACAACATTGCTTAAAATGTGAGAGATCACTTGGAATCCTACTTTCTTTTGGCCATCTCTTTGTGAAGTACTCATCAACTGATCTACTCCTTTGAATAAGTCGTCGATGTTTGGTTTTGACCTCCCTATAATAATGTGTAGGAATAAAGCATTTTCGCATAACTTGTTTCAACTCATCCCATGTGGTAATTTCTCTTTCGTAGTTTCGTTGGCGATTTATACCGAGTTGAGTCCACCAACTCAACGCATAGTTTGAAAACTCAAGGGTCGCCAATGGAACTTTCTCATCTTCTGGGCATTTATAGTAACGAAACATAAGCTCTATTTTTTATTCCCACTCACAGTATGCTTCAGGATCATTCTTTCCACGAAATTGAGGAATTGTGAACTCCGGCTTTGCCAATGAAGGTTGTCTGCAATTATTGGGAACCAAAGGATCTTCATCCACACGAGGGACACCTCTAGCTTGATGTCTACGAGCACGAGGTTGTTCAACCCCATCATCATCATTAGCACCCAAATGTTAAGTCCTTTGCTCAGTTCGCAACTGATTTAAGGTATTGCTCATTGTTTGAAATACAGCATCCCTTTGTCTTTGTTCTGCCGCTTGATGGTCTAGACTTTGTTTCAACTGTTTGAACATGGTTTCGAACTTATCAATGATGGCGTGAAGATCTAACTTTGTTGCAACACCGGCAAGATTTTTTATGTTAACTAGCAGTTTGTCACTCTGGTCATCACTCTCTTTTCTACTATGAGACATTATGGCAAATCTGGAAAAATAAAACACAGCACTCAAAAAGAAAAAAATTGAAAAAACCTCACCGTTATGCACTCAAAAAGAAAAATTAAAGTCTCAATGAGGTAAGAATTAATCTTGTGATTCCTTTAGAAGTATTTATGTCAATCAATCAGGATGTATTAGAATCAAACTAACAAAGTAATCCCAATAGCACTATGAGTCCAAAATCATCTAGACACCAAAGAATTGTGTTGCACGGAGGAAGGAAGGTGCAACGTTCGTTAATCCTACTAACATAAGAAATAAGAAAGTGTTAGAATGTGTAAAAGAAACAATAAAAAACAAAAACAAATGAAAACCTAAAACTAAGAATCAATAAAATCGCAGAACCCAAAAACCCAAAAATTACGAAGCAACTTGACAAACTTCATTCGAGGTGTTCCCAATTTCCAAAAATCATGAAATTTAAATTGGAGCCTCTCCAAATATTTTTTTTGATCTGGAAATTTTTGGCACAAAATTCAACCCACAGAATATTTTTTATTTTTTATTTTTCTCGTATTTTTATTTTCTTCTCGACTTTTTGATCACTTTTTTTATGGGAAATATTTTTTTATACTGTAATATAGTTCCAAGAATCAGTAAATGAAATTTTAGAACAATTGAAAAATGTTTACCCACTCAAAAATATTTTTTTTCGAAAACAATTACTGGGTAAAAACTGCTTGTTGGCCGTTTGTAATGGAAATCAGTGTAGAAAGCAATGAAGAACACCCAAAACACCCAAAATATGATACCAAATGATACGAGATGAATGCGGAAGAGGATCATAAAGTTGTCAAGTCGCGGATCTACCCTAAAGCTCTAGACAAAAGTAATCTGAAACGAAAACGAAGAAAACAGCTTAGCTGACAAGAAGAATAATCAAACGAAAATAAAAACACAAGAAAGATGAATGGCTGGTAAAGGAACCAATAGAGAATGAAATTAGGGTTTCTTGGATGAAAGAAACCGTCCTTGGACCTCAAGAAAATGTCCCAACCAGATCTAAAAATAAAAACACAAAAAAGATTCATTAGAAGTGATTTAAAAGATGAAAGCAAACTGTTTAGGTAAGAACGTTTGAAACAGCAAGAAAAGATTGAATCTCCTAATTTTTGATGTGTTCCTTGATGGATCAAGGTAGGAGAACGTCCCTCTTGAAGCAATTTCAACCTAGAACGAAAACAACTAAAGCAGTAACCCTAAACAGCAAGAAATAAACTAGATCAAACGAGAACGATAGATTAAATATAGAAAAGAGAAGATAACGTCCTAAGAAGCCTTGGAAACAATAAGAATCCACAACTCCCTTCAAAGGCTCTAATTTCCCCTCCAAGAAAGAGATCTTGGCAAGAAAAAGCTTGAAGATGATTCCCACAACCTGAAAGATTGTTAAAACAACTTCTAAAAAAACCTCAAGAGCAATTCTTGAAGAAAAACTCAGAGAATTATTATTAACTCAAAATAATCAAAATCAAGTATTTTTGTTTACAATTCCAAGGCCTATATATAGGCAAACTAAATAAATCTAAATAAAACTCTTAATTAAACTAGAACTCTAACTAATCTAAACAAGAAACTTTCTTGTTGACATATAAAACTCCTAAAAACTTAAACTACTTAATAATTGTTAAAAATTCGGAATAAAAAATAAAAATAAAATAATAAGAGCTGATAATACAATATTGGGCTCATATATAATAAAAATTAAACCTAAAACCGAACCCAATATGATTTAAACTTGAATTAAAAGCCCAAAACTCGTAATTCCCGTCATAATCACGTCCAGAAATTCTGCCCGCGCAGTTTTATTAAAACGATCATAACTTGAGCTCCCAAACTTGAAATCAAGTGATTCAAAGTGTGTTTCGAAGATGAGAGATAGATCTTCGAAATCTATGCAGACATCTCAACCCATAAATTCCTGGATTCCATACAAAAAGTCATTGCAAGGCTGCTGATTTCCCCATCTTGAAAATTTGAAGCTTCGGTTTCTTGGACCAAGATTTCCAAGATTTTAAATCTTGATTTTCTTTTGATTCTTGAAATTGTTTGGAATGAAAAAATTGTACCAAGATTTGGTTTCTTGATTTTCTTGAAAATAAGAAAGTGAATCTTGATTTTCTTTTTCGGCCTTGTGCGCATCTAGGGCCTTCGTAACGAAGTCTTGGATGGTCTTGTTCAATCTTGCTCGAATTTGCTTGGCCTTCGACCTCGTTATTGGGCCTTGAGAAACTTTGATCCCATCACATTCATAAGCTTGAATTTGGGCCTTGCGACTCGTATCACGATGGCTATACCAACCGGTATACTTTCAAACATTTGGATAAAAATGTAACTTTGGCTCCCTTGACGCCAAAACAAGTATATGAAGACCAAATCAAATTGAAAAATTTTGTTGATCAAGCGAGGGAAAAAGAAAAGAGTGAGAATGAAAAAGAAAAGAAAATTGAAAAAAAGAAAGGAAAAATGAGAGAAAAGAGCAAAGAAAGTGAAAAGAAAGAGAGAAAAGAAAAAGATGAAAAGGAAGAAAAAGAGATAGAAAAATTAAACGTGTATGGAAAAGAGAGGGAGTTTCGAAAATCCTACTTGATGAAATAGCCGATCTTTGTGCTTATGTACAAGGAAAACTTTTTGAATACTAATGACTTGGTTGAAAATCTCCCTTCTTCTGTTGTGTCTCTTTTGTAGGATTTCAATGATATCTTCCAGAAAGAAGTCCCTAGCGGGTTGCCACCCATCCGAGGGATTGAGCACCAAATCAATTTTGTTCCTGAAGCCGTCATTCCTAACCAGCCAGCTTATCGGAGCAACCTTGAGGAAACCAAAGAGTTATAAAGACAAGTTAACGAACTTATGGAAAAGGGTTACATCCGCGAAAGCCTTAGCCAGTACGCGTGCCTGTGTTTTTGGTGCCAAAGAAGGACGAAACTTGGCATATGTGTGTTGACTGCCGTGCGGTGAACAAAATAACAATCAAGTATAGGCATCCTATACCGCGTTTAGATGACATGCTTGATGAGTTGAGTGGTGCTAATCTATTTTCTAAAATTGATCTTAAAAGCGGATATCACCAGATTCGGATGCGTAAAGGTGACGAGTGGAAGACCGCTTTTAAAACTAAATACAGTTTTTATGAATGGTTGGTCCTGCCATTTGGCCTAACCAACGTGCCTAGTACATTTATGCACCTTATGAATTATGTTTTGTGGGCCTTTATTGGTAAGTTTTGCATTGTGTATTTTGATGATATCCTTGTCTATAGTAAGACTTTGGATGAACATGTGTTGCATCTTAAATCTATTTTGGAGGTTCTTCGAAAGGAGACTTTGTATGCAAACCTTAAGAAATGCACGTTCTGTACTAACAAAGTTGTCTTCTTAGGTTTTGTGGTCAATTCGGAAGGACTCGAGGTGGACCAAGAAAAAGTTAAGGCAATCCAAGATTGGCCTAGACCGACAAGCATAAGCCAAGTGAGGAGCTTCCATGTCTTGGCGAGCTTTTATAGGCATTTCGTACCAAATTTAAACACCTTGACTGCACCTTTGACAAGTGTGATCAAGAAGAATTCAGCCTTTCAATGGAACGAAGAATAAGAGAAAGCATTTAACTCCATTAAAGATTGTCTTACTAATGGACCTTTGCTTGTTTTGCCTGACTTTTCTAAAACATTTGAAATTAAATGTGATGCCTCAGATGTAGGAATCGGAGCCGTTCTAACTCAAGATGGGAGGCCCATTGCATACTTTAGTGAAAAACTAAATGGAGCCGCATTGAACTACCCGGTCTACGACAAGGAGATGTATGCACTCATTCGAGCCTTAGAGACTTGGCAGCACTACTTGTGCCCTAAGGAGTTTGTAATCCACTCAGATCATGAGGCGTTGAAGCACCTCAAGGGCCAAAACAAGCTGAATAAGCACCATGCCAAGTGGGTAGAGTATTTAGAATCTTTTCCTTATGTTAAAATGTAAGAAAGGTAAGGAAAATATCGTGGCTGATGCACTTTCGAGGAGATATACTCTTTTGTCTTACTTAGATTCAAAACTACTTGGATTTGCGTTTTTGAAAGAATTGTATGCTTCTGATGCTAATTTTGGTGAGTTGTATGCTTCTTGTGAAAATGTTACTGTTGACAAGTTCTTTAGGTACGAAGGCTTCCTTTTTAGAGAAGGCAAGCTTTGCATTCCGCAAAGTTCCATTCGGGACTTATTGGTGAACGAGGCACATAGTGGGGGTTTCATGGGCCATTTTGGCGTGGGGAAAAACTTGCCAATGCTTCAAGAGCATTTCTTTTGGTCGAGGATGAAAAGGGATGTCGAGAGAGTTTATGCTCGATGCATGACATGCAAGAAAGCAAAATCAAAGATCAAGCCGCATGGGCTATACACGCCATTACCAATACCCGAAGAGCCTTGGGTCGACATTTCCATGGACTTTGTCCTTGGATTACCTAGAACTAAAACCGGAAAGGATTTGATTTTTGTTGTTGTAGATAGATTTTTAAGATGTCTCATTTTATAGCTTGCACAAAAACTGACGATGTTGTTCATATTGCCAATTTATTCTTCAGGGAAATCGTTCGATTGCATGGCATTTCGAGAACCATCGTATCTGACCGAGACACGAAATTTCTTAGTCATTTCTGGAGGTCATTGTGGGGAAAGCTTGGAACGAAGCTACTGTTCTCAACAACTTGTCACCCCCAAACGGATGGCCAAATGAAGGTGGTGAATCGTGTTTTGTCAACATTATTGCGAGCTATCATCCAAAAAAATCTAAAGTCGTGGGAGGAGTGTTTGCCGCACATTGAGTTCGCTTACAATCGATCCATTCATTTGGCAACCAAACACTCACCTTTTGAAATTGTCTATGGTTTTAATCCCCTGACTCCATTAGACTTAGTTCGTTTGGCTAACGATCAGCTTATACATGTAGATGCTAAGCGGAAGGCTGAGTACGTGAAGCAGTTACATCAAAAAGTGAGAGCCAATATTGAGGCTAGAATCGAAAGCTACATGCACAAGGAAAATAAGGGATGAAAACGTGTTGTGTTCGAACCCGGAGATTGGGTTTGGGTTCACATGAGAAAGGAGCATTTCCCAGCCCAACGAAGGTCCAAATTATTACCGAGAGGAGATGGTCCATTCCAAGTGCTAGAACGGATCAACGAGAACTCTTATAAGCTCGACCTTCTAGGTGAGTATAACATCAGCGCAAGCTTTAACGTGTCTGACTTATCTCCCTATGATGTTGGCGATGATTTGGGGACAAATCACTTTGAAGAGGGGGGAATGATACGGCCGACACTCACCAAGTGCTAACAAGGAGCTGCCCTTAGGACCAATAACTCGAGCACGAGCCAAACGTTTCAAGGAGGCTGTTTCGGCTCTAATTGATCGAGCGTGGGGAGAAACCATTGCGGGGCTTATTAATCAATCTTGGACAAGTCAACTAAGCCGGCCTTACAACCTTCTACAAGTTCATGTAGCTCATTCGTAGCTCATTGAACTCAATTTCAGCTCATTTTTAACTTAGCATTATTTTGCTGGAATAAATATTTAATTTGTTTTAGTTAATTTAGTTCTTTAGTTTAAGTTATTAAATGTGTCATAATCTGGACATTTTTATTAAATTGGGTTTTAATATGTCCTAGCCGAATTTAATTAGTTGATTAATGTGTTTCAAGTACATGCAATTAGCTGATTAATATATTTTAGGTACATGTATGGATGGCTTGAATATGGTGTGCTGTTGATTGAAATGCTCCAAGCACCTCTTCGTGTATGCCAAGAGCCATTGAGCTGCTGATTTGTCTTTCCGAAGCTGTCCATTTAGTTGCTTAAGTGCTTTCACATTTGCTGGAGGTTCCTTTCACACTCATGGCTGTTCAAATTCGTGTGCTCACACTCCAAGGCTATTGAAGTGTCCCAAACTGCCATTTAAAGTCCAAGACTCTCCAAATATTCAAGGCAGCCCCTTAAAAGTCTTTCACATCTCTTGGCTGAATCTAGACTAGTCCATTTGGCTCCATTCAGCTCCTTACTTAATTTCTTTTAATTTATGCTGATTGGAAACATCAAGGGACTTGTCTAATGGCATCACCAATGCTAGAGAAGGTTCAAGGAAGTTTCCAGCTCTATTAAGCTGAACACTTGCTGCCCATTCGGTTCCCTAAGTGTCTATTCAGCTAGCCATGTAATTGAGCTATAAATACGAAGCTCTTTAGTTGTACGAGGGACTTTTTTGATACTTTGATGAATTTTGATATCTTAGTGAGTTTATTCAACTCTCAATTTTCGTTTAAGACTCAAGTTGACTTATCTAGCTTGCTAGTGGCATCATCCTTGTTTCTTTGAACTTATCACTCTTAAACCGAGTGTGGCATTCAACTTTGATACCTTTGGTTCCTATCTCTCCATAGATAGTGGGTCAAGGTCCTTTCTATCACCCTTCCATCACCTTAAGTGTCTTATAAGTCTCAGGTCAATACTCCTTCATAGTATTGGTTCATTCTTGACCTTAAGCTTACTTATCCACTTTAACTTTTCATCTTTGCCTTACTTCGTCTCATTCCTAGCGAAACTACATCCATCTTAGTCGAATTCATTCAAACTCAAACTCAGAACGATACTTCTCCATTTAACGATCGGGCACAACTACGACTCAAATACTTTCGCAAACTCGAGATCGTATCACCTTCCAACACTTGATCTTGGAGATTAATTTCATTTTCATTCTTCCCTTTCTCGATCAATCGGAATCGTCTCTCATTGGGAAGGTATTGAAGTTAAAACATCCCTCGCATTTGTTTGAACAAGTTCTTTGTTTTCACTCTCTTCTTTTTCACATTCTTTCTCAACCTCACTTTATTTTTCCATAAGGATACGCTCATCACCCACTCTTTCTTTTCTTTCTTCATTCTCGATTTCTTTTCAATTTTGATCTCTTTTCTCACACTCTCTTTTATTTTTGAAATCTCACTCCCATTTTTTTTCAATTTCTTTTTTTCTTCTCTCAATCTCCTTTACTTTTCTTTTATTTTCTTTCATCAAAATTCTTCTCTCTCTCTTTTCTCAATTTCTCTTTTTCTCAATTTCTTTTTCTTCATACTTTCACTTTCATTACAAAATGTGGTTGAAATGTCAGAATCCGAACGAATGGACTTCCTTTGCATATGAACGGAATGATTGTCATAGGAAGCATATCTTTCCTTTCTTGGTTGCAAATTCACAGATGGATACCTTGGAACGCATGAGGTAACATTTGTGTAATTATTGTGTGTACCTTCATCTTTCTCACCTTAAGAGGTTTCAAACTTGCGGTCCACTTTACTCCGGTTTGAATTCCATGATGAATAGGAATCAAGATGTGGCACTCTCCTAAATGAATCTTTTAGCTCTTTTTGCACAAAGGACTCCTTCGATGATCTTACTTCCACACGATCAATTCTTTTATGCACTTCTTCAAATCCAAATCGCACGATACTATGCATTTCTTTCATCAAATCTTGAAGTTCTGAATCTGAAAGTTCTTCTTGAAACATGATTGATTGAAAATAAAATTGAAAACAATAGAATTTGAAATAGAATATGAATACCTTACCAATACAAATCCTCACGAGTCACTCGAGAAAAAAAATTCACTCTACTCGTGTTTCACTCCACAATTCTTTGGCTTTTTTTCTCTCTCGGATGCTCTTACACACTCGTGCCTTTTTCCACTTGTAATTTCCTCTCGTAGGCTCTTAAGAGAACTAAAAGAACTCTTTCAATCCTTTCGAAAGTTGATAGCTTGGAAAAATTGCCTTATCATTTTTACAGGTGCTTGCAACAAGAACAAATGTTAGAAAGCTCACAGAAATGATGGAAGTTACTCGGAATTGCTCGGAATGCTTTCAATAGAAGACAAGAACAGAAATTGATTTTTTTAATACTCGAATCTTTTTTCTTCTTTTGATTTTTTTCTTTTTTTCAAACTTTGAAATTTTTTCTTTTTTCCAATATTTCAATATTTTTATTTTTTTTAAACTTCGATTTTTTTTAGTTTTTTCAATATTTTGATTTTTTTTCTTTTTTTTAATTTTTTTAACTTTTTTCGAAATACGAAATAACAGTAAAGATAGAATCGAACCTAATTTCAAGATTTTTAAGCTCTGATACCAAATGATATGAGCTTCTGAATTTTGAGGGTTGAAAGATAGCTTGTTGAAAGAATCGTCTTGAAATGGTTCACAAGGTAGAAACCTTAATTCGAAGCACTTGAATTCTTTAAGGAATCGTAGCTATATCAAAATTATGACCCGCTTAAACTTGACCATATACTCGAATCTTGGTGTATCAAAATTGCCACACCCCGGGATGGTAAACAGAGTGATAAGACAAATTTTGAACGCCACAAACTTTGAAGAAAGTTTGATAAGTTCGAACAGTTCAATGAAGAACCAAGAGAGAAATATTCTCACAAATGATTTAAATTCAAGCAAAGTTTTTTTTCAACATAGTGATTTAGGACAAAATTTATAGGCCTGAATTGACCTTTCAAGTTCCTATATGACCCTTCAAATTCGACCATTTAACTAACTTAAAAACAGACCATTAAATTTGATTTAACTCATGATGGCTAGACCATTCCTGGATCCCATACAAAAAGTCGTTCCAAGTCTGCTAATTTCCCCAACTTGAAAATTGGCAGCTTCAATTTCTTGGACCAAGATTTACAAGATTTTAAATGTTGATTTTCTTGATTCTTGAATTGGACCAAGATTTAGTTTCTTGATTTTCTTGAAAACAAGAAAGTGAATCTTGATTTTCTTTTTCGGCCTTGTGCGCATCTAGGGCCTTGGTAACGAAGTATTGAATGGTCCCATTCAATCTTGCTCGAATTTCCTTGGCCTTCGACCTCCTTATTGGGCCTTGAGAAACTTTGATCCCATCACATTCATAAGCTTGAATTTGGGCTCTCTGACTCGTATCACAATTCTTACCTAAATAAGTTTTTGACAAGTTCGGATGTTCGTCCAAGAACCAAGAGAGAAACGATTCTCACGTAAATAAGTTTTTGACAAGTTTGGAAGTTCGTCCAAGAACCAAGAGAGAAATATTCTCACGTAAATAAGTTTTTGACAAGTTTGAAAGTTCGCCCAAGAACCAAGAGAGAAACAATTCTCACGTAACTAAGTTATTATTAATTAACAGTCCAAAACTTATTTACAAAATGACAAACTATTTTGACCAAATGATGTGATTTCTCGAGCATGGAATGTTTGGAAATTTGCTCAAAGGAATGGATTGTCTTGAATATTTTAAGGAACCTAAGTTATAAAAGAACTCGTGAAAGTTTGACAAGTTCGAAAGTTCGTCCAAGAACCAAGGAGATACAATTCTCACGTAAATAAGTTTTTAATTTAAAGACCAAAACTTGTTTACAAAATGACAAACTACTTAGACCAAATGATGGATTTTCCGAGCTTGGAATGTTCAAAAAATTTCTAGAAGGAATGGATTATCTTGAATACTTTTTGGAACCGAAGTTATAATAAAAGAAATCGTAAAAGTTTGACAAGTTCGGATGTTCGTCTAAGAACCAAGAGACAAACAATTCTTACGTAAATAAGTTTTTGACAAGTTCGGAAGTTCGTTCAAGAACCAAGAGAGAAACAATACTCATGTAAATAAGTTTTTGACAAGTTTGAAAGTTCATCCAAGAAACAAGAGAGAACCAATTCTCACATAAATAAGTTTTTAATTCAAGGACCAAAACTTGTTTACAAAAAGACAAACTATTTAGTCCAAATTATGCGATTTTCCAAGAATGGAATGTTCGAAAAGTTGCCCTAAAGAATGGATCATCTTGAATACTTTCAGGAACCGAAGTTATAAATGAATCGTAAAAGTCTGACAAGTTTGGATGTTTGTCCAAGAACCAAGAGAGAAACAATTCTTACGTAAATAAGTTTTTGACAAGTTCAGATGTTCGTCCAAGAACCAAGAGAGAAACAATTCTCACGAAAATAAGTTTTTGACAAGTTTGGAAGTTCGTCCAAGAACCAAGAGAGAAACAATTCTCACATAAAAAAGTTTTTGACAAGTTCGAAAGTTCATCCAAGAACCAAGAGAGAACCAATTCTCACGTAAATAAGTTTTAAATTCAAGGACCAAAACTTGTTTACAAAAAGACAAACTATTTAGACCAAATTATCCGATTTCCCGAACACGGAATATTTGAAAAATTGCTCGAAAGAATGGATCATCTTGAATACTTTCAGGAACCGAAGTTATAAAACAAATCGTAAAATTTTGACAAGTTCGGATGTTCGTCCAAGAACCAAAAGAGAAAAAAATCTTACTTAAATAAGTTTTTGACAAGTTCAGATGTTTGTCCAAGAACCAAGAGAGAAACAATTCTCACGTAAATAAGTTTTTGACAAGTTTGGAAGTTCGTCCAAGAACCAAGAGAGAAACAATTCTCACGTAAATATGTTTTTGACAAGTTAGGAAATTCGTCCAAGAACTAAGAGAGAAATAATTCTCACGTAACTAAGTTATTAATTAACAGTCCAAAACTTTGTTTACAATATTTCAAACTATTTTGACCAAATGATGTGATTTCTCGAGCATGGAATGTTTGGAAATTTGCACAAAGGAATGGATCATCTTGAATACTTTAAGGAACCTCAGTTATAAAAGAACTCGTGAAAGTTTGACAAGTTCGAAAGTTCGTCCAAGAACCAAGGAGATACAATTCTCACGTAAATAAGTTTTTAATTTAAAGACCAAAACTTGTTTACAAAATGACAAACTATTTATACCAAATGATGGGATTTTTCGAGCATGGAATGTTCGAAAAATTTCTAGAAGGAATGGATTATCTTGAATACTTTTTGGAACCAAAGTTATAAAAGAAATCGTAAAAGTTTGACAAGTTCGGATGTTCATCCAAGAACCAAGAGACAAACAATTCTTACGTAAATAAGTTTTTGACAAGTTGGGAAGTTCGTCCATGAACCAGGAGAGAAACAATACTCACGTAACTAAGTTTTTGACAAGTTTGAAAGTTCGTCCAAGAACCAAGAGAGAACCAATTCTCACGTAAATAAGTTTTTAATTCAAGGACCAAAACTTGTTTACAAAAAGACAAACTATTTAGACCAAATTTTGCCATTTCCCGAGCATGGAATGTTTGAAAAATTACTCGAAAGAATGGATCATCTTGAATACTTTCAAGAACAAAAGTTATAAAAGAAATCATAAAAGTTTGACAAGTTCGGATGTTCGTCCAAGAACCCAGAGAGAAACAATTATTACGTAAATAAGTTTTTGACAAGTTCGGATGTTCGTCTAAGAACCAAGAGAGAAACAATTCTCACGAAAATAAGTTTTTGACAAGTTTGGAAGCCTGTCCAAGAACCAAGAGAGAAACTATTCTCACGTAAATAAGTTTTTGACAAGTTTGGAAGTTAGTCCAAGAACCAAGAGAGAAACAATTCTCACGTAACTAAGTTATTAATTAACAGTCCAAAATTGGTTTACAAAATGACAAACTATTTTGACCAAATGATGTGATTTCTCGAGCATGGATTGTTTGGAAATTTGCTCAAAGGAATGGATTGTCTTGAATACTTTAAGGAACCTAAGTTATGAAAGAACTCGTGAAAGTTTGACAAGTTCAAAAGTTAATCCAAGAACCAAGGAGATACAATTCTCACGTAAATAAGTTTTTAATTTAAAGACCAAAAGTTGTTTACAAAATGACAAACTATTTAGAACAAATGATGGGATTTTTCGGGCATGGAATGTTCGAAAAATTTCTAGAAGGAATGAATTATCTTGAATACTTTTTGGAACCGAAGTTATAAAAGAAATCGTAAAAGTTTGACAAGTTCGGATGTTCGTCCAAGAACCAAGAGAGAAATAATTTCTACGTAAATAAGTTTTTGACAAGTTCGGAAGTTCGTCCGAGAACCAAGAGAGAAACAATACTCACGTAATAAGTTTTTGAGAAGTTCGAAAGTTCGTCCAGGAACCAAGAGAGAACCAATTCTCATATAAATAAGTTTTTAATTCAAGGACCAAAACTTATTTACAAAAAGACAAACTATTTAGACCAAATTATGCGATTTCCCGAGCATGGAATGTTCGAAAAATTGCTCAAAAGAATGGATCATCTTGAATACTTTCAGGAACCAAAGTTATAAAAGAAATCGTAAAAGTTTGACAAGTTCTGATGTTCGTCCAAGAACCAACAGAGAAACAATTTGATACGAAATGAAAAGGCTGAGGAGGATCGTCAAGTTGTCAAGTCGCAAATCTGCCCTAAAGCTCTAGACAAATTTAATCTGAAACAAAAACAAAGAAGACAGATTAGCTGACAAGGAGAATAATCAAACGAAAATTAAAACACAAGAAAGATGAATGGTTGGTAAAGAATCCAATAGAGAACGAAATTAGGGTTTCTTGGATGAAAGAAACCGTCCTTGGACCTCAAGAAAATGTCCCAACCAGATCTGAAAATAAAAACACAAAACAGATTCGTTAGAAGTGATTTAAAAGATGAAAGCAAACTGTTTAGGCAAAAAAAGATTGAATCTCCTAATTTTTGATGTGTTTCTTGATGGATCAAGGTAGGAAAAATGTCCATCTTGACGCAATTTCAACCAAGAACGAAAATCAGCTAAATTAGTAACCCTAAGCCGCAAGAAATAAACTAGATCAAACTAGTACAATAGATTAAAGAGAGAAAAGAGAAGATAACGTCCTAAGAAGCCTTGGAAACTATAAGAATCCACAACTCCCTTCAATGGCTCTAATTTCCCCTCCAAGAAAGAGATCTTGGCAAGAAAAGCTTGAAGATGATTCCCACAACCTGAAAGATTGTTAAAACAACTTATAAAAAAAACTCAAGAGCAATTCTTGAAGAAAAACTCAACGAGAATTATTATTAACTCAAAATAATCAAAATCAATTGTTTTTGTTTACAATTCCAAGGCCTATATATAGGCTAGCTAAATAAAACTCTTAATTAAACTAGAACTCTAACTAATCTAAACAAGAAACTTTCTTGTTGACATTAAACTCCTAAAAACTTAAACTACTTAATAATTATTAAAAATTCGGAATAAAAAATAACAATAAAATAATAAGAGTTGATAATACAATATTGAGCTCATATATATAAAAATTAAACCTAAAAACTTAACCCAATATGATTTAAACTTGAATTAAAAGCCCGAAACTCGTAATTCCCGTTATAATCACGTCCAGAAATTCTGCCCTAGTTTTATTAAAACGATCATAACTTGAGCTCCCAAACTTGAAATCAAGTGATTCAAAGTGTGTTTCGAAGATAAGAGATAGATCTTCGAAATCCATGCATACATCTCAACCCATAAATTCCTGGATCCCATACAAAAAGTCGTTGCAAGTCTTCTAATTTCCCCTACTTGAAAATTGGCAGCTTCGGTTTCTTGGACCAAGATTTCCGAGATTTTAAATCTTGATTTTCTTGATTCTTGAAATTGTTTGGAATGAAAAATTGGACCAAGATTTGGTTTCTTGATTTTCTTTTTTGGCCTTGTGTGCATCTAGGACCTTAGTAACGAAGTCTTCGAATTTGCTTGGCCTTCGACCTCGTTACTGGGCCTTGAGAAACTTTGATCTCATCACATTCATAAGCTTGAATTTGGGCCTTTCAACTCGTATCACAATTCTTACCCAAATAAGTTTTTGACAAGTTCGGATGTTCGTCCAAGAACCAAGAGAGAAACAATTCTCACGTAAATAAGTTTTGGACAAGTTTGGAAGTTCGTCCAAGAACCAAGAGAGAAACAATTCTCACGTAAATAAGTTTTTGACAAGTTCGGAAGTTCGTCCAAGAACCAAGAGAGAAACAATTCTCACGTAACTAAGTTATTAATTAACAGTCAAACACTTGTTTACAAAATGACAAACTATTTTGACTAAATGATGTGATTTCTCGAGCATGGAATGTTTGGAAATTTGCTCAAAGGAATGGAACATCTTGAATACTGTAAGGAACCTAAGTTATAAAAGAACTCGTGAAAGTTTGACAAGTTCGAATGTTCAGCCAAGAACCAAGGAGATACAACTCTCACTTAAATAAGTTTTTAATTTAAAGACCAAAACTTGTTTACAAAATGACAAACTATTTAGACCAAATGATGGGATTTTTTGAGCAAGAAATGTTTGAAAAAATTCTAGAAGGAATAGATTATCTTGAATACTTTTTGGAACCGAAGTTATAAAAGAAATTGTAAAAGTTTGACAAGTTCGGCTATTCTTACTTAAATAAGTTTTTGACAAGTTCCGAAGTTCGTACAAGAACCAAGAGAAACAATACTCACGTAAATAAGTTTTCGACAAGTTCGAAAGTTTGTCCAAGAACCAAGAGAGAACCAATTCTCATATAAATAAGTTTTTAATTCAAGGACCAAAACTTGTTTACAAAAAAACAAACTATTTAGACAGAATTATGCGATTTCCCGAGCATGGAATGTTCAAAAAATTGCTCGAAAGAATGAATCATCTTGAATACTTTCAGGAACCGAAGTTATAAAAGAAACCATAAAAGTTTGACACGTTCGGAGGTTCGTCCAAGAACCAAGAGAGAAACAATTCTACGTAAATAAGTTTTTGACAAGTTCGGAAGTTCGTACAAGAACCAAGAGAGAAACAATACTCACGTAAATAAGTTTTCGAGAAGTTCGAAAGTTCGTCCAAGAACCAAGAGAGAACCAATTCTCATGTAAATAAGTTTTTAATTCAAGGACCAAAACTTGTTCACAAAAAGACAAACTATTTAGACAGAATTATGCGATTTCCCGAGCATGGAATGTTTGAAAAATTGCTCGAAAGAATGAATCATCTTGAATGCTTTCAGGAACCGAAGTTATAAAAGAAACCGTAAAAGTTTGACACGTTCGGAGGTTCGTCCAAGAACCAAGAGAGAAACAATTCTAATTAAATAAGTTTTTGACAAGTTCGGAAGTCTGTCCAAGAACCAAGAGAGAAACAATTCTCACGTAAATAAGTTTTTGACAAGTTCGGAAGTTCGTCCAAGAACCAAGAGAAAAATAATTCTCACGTAACTAGGTTATTAATTAACAGTCCAAAACTCGTTTACAAAATAACAACTATTTTGACCAAACGATGTGATTTCTCGAGCATGAAAAGTTTGGAAATTTGCTCAAAGGAATGGATCGTCTTGAATGCTTTAAGGAAGCTAAGTTATAAAATAACTAGTGAAAGTTTGACAAGTTCAAAAGTTCATCCAAGAACCAAGGAGATACAATTCTCACGTAAATAAGTTTTTAATTTAAAGACCAAAACTTGTTTACAAAATGACAAACTATTTAGACCAAATGATGGGATTTTCCGAGCATGAAATGTTAGAAAAAATTCTAGAAGGAACGGATTATCTTGAATACTTTTTGGAACCGAAGTTATAAAAGAAATCGTAAAAGTTAGACAAGTTCGGCTGTTCGTACAAGAACCAAGAGAGAAACAATTCTTACTTAATAAGTTTTGGACAAGTTCGGAAGTTCGTCCAAGAAGCAAGAGAGAAACAATACTAACGTAAATAAGTTTTTGACAAGTTTGAAAGTTCGTCCAAGAACCAAGAGAGAACCAATTCTCACGTAAATAAGTTTTTAATTCAAGGACCAAAACTTGTTTACAAAAAGACAAACTATTTAGTCCAAATTATGAAATTTCCCGAGCATGGAATGTTCAAAAAATTGCTCAAAAGAATGGATCATCTTGAACACTTTCAGGAACCGAAGTTATATAAGTAATCGTAAAAGTTTGACAAGTTCGGATGTTCGTCCAAGAACCAAGAGAGAAACAATTCTCACGTAAATTAGTTTTTGACAAGTTTGGAAGTTCATACAAGAATCAAGAGAGAAGCAATTCTCACGTAAATAAGTTTTTGACAAGTTCGGGAGTTCGTCTAAGAACTAAGAGAGAAACAATTCTCACGTAACTAAGTTATTAATTAACAGTCCAAAACTTGTTTATAAAATGACAAACTATTTTGATCAAATGATATAATTTCTCGAGCATGGAATGTTTGGAAATTTTCTCAAAGGAATGGATCGTCTTGAATACTTTAAGGAACCTAAGTTATAAAAGAAATCGTGAAAGTTTGACAAGTTAGAAACTTTGTCCAAGAACCAGGGAGATACAATTCTCACGTAAATAAGTTTTTAATTTAAAGACCAAAAACTTGTTTACAAAATGACAAACTACTTAGACCAAATTAAGCGATTTCCCGAGCATGGAATGTTCGAAAAATTGCTCGAAAGAATGGATCATCTTGAATACTTTCAGGAACCGAAGTTATAAAAGAAACCATAAAAGTTTGACACGTTCGGATGTTCGTCCAAGAACCAAGAGAGAAACAATTCTACATAAATAAGTTTTTGACAAGTTCGGATGTTCATCCAAGAACCAAGAGAGATATAATTCTCACGTAAATAAGTTTTTGACAAGTTCGGAAGTCCGTCCTAGAACCAAGAGACAAATTCGGAAGTTCGTCCTAGAACCAAGAGAGAAACAATTCTCACGTAAATAAGTTTTTGACAAGTTCGGAAGTTCGTCCAAGAACCAAGAGAGAAACAATTCTCACGTAAATAAGTTTTTGACAAGTTCAGAATTTCGTCCAAGAACCAAGAGAGAAACAATTCTCACTTAACTAAGTTATTAATTAATAGTGCAAAACTTATTTATAAAATGACAAACTATTTCGACCAAATGATATAATTTCTCGAGCATGGAATGTTTGGAAATTTGCTCAAAGTAATGGATCATCTTGAATACTTTAAGGAACCTGAGTTATAAAAGAACTCGTGAAAGTTTGACAAGTTCGAAAGTTCGTCCAAAAACCATGGAGATATAATTATCACGAAAATAAGTTTTTAATTTAAAGACCAAAACTTGTTTACAAAATGACAAACTATTTAGACCGACTGATGGGATTTTTCGAGCTTGGAATGTTCGAAAAATTTCTAGAAGGAATGGATTATCTTGAATACTTTTTGGAACCGAAGTTATAAAAGAAATCGTAAAAGTTTGACAAGTTCGATTGTTCGTCCAAGAACCAAGAGAGAAACAATTCTGACGTAAATAAGTTTTTGAAAAGTTCGGATGTTCGTCCAAGAACCAAGAGAGAAACAATACTCACGTAAATAAGTTTTTGACAAGTTCGAAAGTTCGTCCAAGAACCAAGAGAGAACCAATTCTCACGTAAATAAGTATTTAATTCAAGGATCAAAACTTGTTTACAAAAACACAAACTATTTAGACCAAATTATGCGATTTCCCAAGCATGGAATGTTCAAAAATACGCTCGAAAGAATGGATCATCTTGAATACTTTTAGGAATCGAAGTTATAAAAGAAATCATAAAAGTTTGACAAGTTCGGATGTTCGTCCAGGAACCAAGAGAGAAACAATTCTTACATAAATAAGTTTTTGTCAAGTTCGAATGTTCGTCCAATAACCAAGAGAGAAACAATTCTCACGTAAAGTTTTTGACAAGTTTGGAATTTCGTCCAAGAACCAAGAGAGAAACAATTCTCATGTAAATAAGTTTTTGACAAGTTCAGAAGTTCGTCCAAGAACTAAGAGAGAAACAATTCTCACGTAAATAAGTTTTTGACAAGTTCAGAAGTTCGTCCAAGAACTAAGAGAGAAACAATTCTCACATAACTAAGTTATTAATTAACAGTCCAAAAGGTGTTTACAAAATGACAAACTATTTTAACCAAATGATGTGATTTCTCGAGCATGGAATGTTTGGAAATTTGCTCAAAGGAATGGATCGTCTTGAATACTTTAAGGAACCTAAGTTATAAAAGAACTCGTGAAAGTTTGATAAGTTTGAAAGTTCGTCTAAGAACCAAGGAGATAAATTCTCACGTAAATAAGTTTTTTAATTTAAAGAGCATGGGATTTTCCGAGCATGGAATGTTCGAAAAATTTCTAGAAGGAATGGATTATCTTGAATACTTTTTGGAACTGAAGTTACAAAAGAAATCGTAAAAGTTTGACAAGTTCAGATGTTCGTACAAGAACCAAGAGAGAAACAATTCTTACGTAAATAAGTTTTTGACAAGTTTCGAAGTTCGTCCAAGAACCAGGAGAGAAACAATACTCACGTAAATAAGTTTTTGACAAGTTCGAAATTTCGTTGAAGAACCAGGAGAGAACCAATTCTCACGTAAATAAGTTTTTAATTCAAGGACCAAAACTTATTTACAAAAAGACAAACTATTTAGACCAATTTGTGCGATTTCCCGAGCATGGAATGTTTGAAAAATTGCTCGAAAGAATGGATCATCTTGAAAACTTTCAGGACCCGAAGTTATAAAAGAAATCGTAAAAGTTTGACAGGTTTGGATATTTGTCCAAGAACCAAGAGAGAAACAATTCTTTCGTAAATAAGTTTTTGACAAGTTCGGATATTCATCCAAGAGCCAAGAGAGAAACAATTCTCTCGTAAATAAGTTTTTGACAAGTTCGGAAGTTCGTCCAAGAACCAAGAGAGAAACAATTTGATACAAAATGAAAAGGTTGAGGAGGATCGTAAAGTTGTCAAGTCGCGGATCTGCCCTAAAGCTCTAGACAAATTTAATCTAAAACGAAAATAAAGAAGACGGATTAAGCTGACAAGGAGAATAATCAAACAAAAATTAAAACACATGAAAGATGAATGGCTGGTAAAGGATCCAATAGAGAATGAAATTAGGGTTTCTTGGATTAAAGAAACCGTCCTTGGACCTCAAGAAAACGTCCCAACCAGATCTGAAAATAAAAACACAAAACAGATTCGTTAGAAGTGATTTAAAAGATGAAAGCAAACTGTTTAGGCAAGAAACGATTGAATCTCCTAATTTTTAATGTGTTTCTTGATGGATCAAGGTAGGAAAAACGTCCCTCTTGAAGCAAATTCAACCAAGAACGAAAATCAACTAAATCAGTAACCCTAAACAGCAAGAAATAAACTAGATCAAACTAGTACGATTGATTAAAGATAGAAAAGAGAAGATAACGACCTAAGAAGCCTTGGAAACAATAAGAATCCACTCTAATTTCCCCTCCAAGAAAGAGATCTTGGCAAGAAAAAGCTTGAAGATGATTCCCACAACCTAAAAGATTGTTAAAACAACTTCTAAAAAAAACTCAAGAGCAATTCTTGAAGAAAAACTCAAAGAGAATTATTATTAACTCAAAATAATCAAAATCAATTTTTTTTTTTTACAATTCCAAGGCCTATATATAGGCCAGCTAAATAAAACTCTTAATTAAACTAGAACTCTAACTAATCTAAACAAGAAACTTTCTTGTTGACATAAAACTCCTAAAAACTTAAACTACTTAATAATTATTAAAAATTCGGAATAAAAAAAACAATAAAATAATAAGAGCTGATAATACAATATTGGGCTCATATATAATAAAAATTAAACCTAAAAACCTAACCCAATATGATTTAAACTTGAATTAAAAGCCCGAAACTCATAATTCCCGTCATAATCACGTCCAGAAATTCTGCCCGTGCAGTTTTATTAAAACGATCATAACTTGAGCTCCCGAACTTGAAATCAAGTGTTTCAAAGTGTGTTTCGAAGATAAGAGATAGATCTTCGAAATCCATGCGGACACCTCAACCCATAAATTCCTGGATCCCATACAAAAAGTCCTTGCAACTCTGCTAATTTCCCCAACTTGAAAATTGTCAGCTTCGGTTTCTTGGACCAAGATTTCCAAGATTTTAAATCTTGATTTTCTTGATTCTTGAAATTGTTTGGAATGACAAAATTGGACCAAGATTTGGTTTCTTGATTTTCTTGAAAACAAGAAAGTGAATCTTGATTTTCTTTTTTGGTCTTGTGCGTATCTAGGGCCTTGGTAACGAAGCCTTGGACGGTCCCATTCAATCTTGCTCAAATTTGCTTGGCCTTCGACCTCGTTATTGGGCCTTGAGAAACTTTGATCCCATCACATTCATAAGCTTGAATTTGGGCCTTGCGACTCGTATCACAATTCCTACCTAAGTTTTTGACAAGTTCAGATGTTCGTCCAAGAACAAAGAGAGAAACAATTCTCACGTAAATAAGTTTTTGACAACTTTGGAAGTTCGTCCAAGAACTAAGAGAGAAACAATTCTCACATAAATAAGTTTTTGACAAGTTAGGAAGTTCGTCCAAGAACCAAGAGAGAAACAATTCTCACGTAACTAAGTTATTAATTAACAGTCCAAAAGTTTTTTACAAAATGACAAACTATTTTGACCAAATGATGTGATTTCTCGAGCATGGAATGTCTGGAAATTTGCTCAAAAGAATGGATGGTCTTGAATACTTTAAGGAACCTAAGTTATAAAAGAACTCGTGAAAGTTTGACAAGTTCGAAAGTTCGTCCAAGAACCAAGGAGATACAATTCTCACGTAAATAAGTTTTTAATTTAAAGACCAAAACTTGTTTACAAAATGACAAACTATTAAACCAAATGATGGGATTTTTTGAGCATGAAAAGTTTGAAAAATTTCTAGAAGGAATGGATTATCTTGAATACTTTTTGGAACCGAAGTTATAAAAGAAATTGTAAAAGTTTGACAAGTTCAGAAGTTCGTCCAAGAACCAAGAGAGAAACAATTCTTACGTAAATAAGTTTTTGACAATTTCGAAAGTTCGTCCAAGAACCAAGAGAGAAACAATACTCACGTAAATAAGTTTTTGACAAGTTTGAAAGTTCGTCCAAGAACCAAGAGAGAACCAATTCTCACGTAAATAAGTTTTTAATTCAAGGACCAAAACTTATTTACAAAAGGACAAACTATTTATACCAATTTATGCGCTTTTCCGACAATGGAATGTTCTAAAAATTGCTCGAAAGAATGGATCATCTTGAATACTTTCAGGAATCGAAGGTATAAAAGAAATCGTAAAAGTTTGACAAGTTTGAATGTTCGTCCAAGAACCAAGAGAGAAACAATTCTTATGTAAATAAGTTCTTGACAAGTTCGGATGTTCGTCCAAGGACCAAATTCTCACATAAATAAGTTTTTGACAAGTTCGAAAGTTCGTCCAAGAAACAAGAGAGAAACAATTCTCACATAAATAAGTTTTTGACAAGTTCAGAAGTTCGTCCAAGAACCAAGAGAGAAATAATTCTCACGTAACTAAGTTATTAATTAACAGTCCAAAAACTTGTTTGCAAAATGATAAACTATTTTGGCCAAATGATGTGATTTCTCGAGCATGGAATGTTTGGAAATTTGCTCAAAGCAATGGATCATCTTGAATATTTTAAGGAACCTTAGTTATAGAAGAACTCCTGAAAGTGTGACAAGTTTGAAAGTTTTTCCAAGAACCAAGGAGATACAATTCTCACGTAAATAAGTTTTTAATTTAAAGACCAAAACTTGTTTACAAAATGACAAACTATTTAAACCAAATAATGGGATTTTTCGAGCATGGAATGTTCAAAATTTTCTAAAAGGAATGGATTATCTTGAATACTTTTTGGAACAGAAGCTATAAAAGAAATCGTAAAAGTTTGACAAGTTCGAATGTTCGTCCATGAACCAAGAGAGAAACAATACTCACGTAAATAAGTTTTTTACAAGTTCGAAAGCTCGTCCAAGAACCAAGAGAGAACCAATTCTCATGTAAATAAGTTTTTAATTCAAGGACCAAAACTTGTTTACAAAACGAAAAACTATTTAGACCAAAATATACGATTTCCCGAGCATGGAATGTTCGAAAAATTTCTCGAACGCATGGATCATCTTGAATACTTTCAGGAACCGAAGTTATAAAATAAATCATAAAAGTTTGACAAGTTCGGATGTTCGTCCAAGAACCAAGAGAGAAACAATTCTTGCGTAAATAAGTTTTTGACAAGTTCAGATGTTTGTCCAAGAACCAAGAGAGAAACAATTCTCACGTAAATAAGTTTTTGACAAGTTCGGAAGTTCGTCCAAGAACCAAGAGAGAACCAATTCTCATGTAAATAAGTTTTTAATTCAAGGACCAAAACTTGTTTACAAAACGAAAAACTATTTAGACCAAAATATACGATTTCCCGAGCATGGAATGTTCGAAAAATTTCTCGAACGCATGGATCATCTTGAATACTTTCAGGAACCGAAGTTATAAAATAAATCATAAAAGTTTGACAAGTTCGGATGTTCGTCCAAGAACCAAGAGAGAAACAATTCTTGCGTAAATAAGTTTTTGACAAGTTCAGATGTTTGTCCAAGAACCAAGAGAGAAACAATTCTCACGTAAATAAGTTTTTGACAAGTTCGGAAGTTCGTCCAAGAACCAAGAGAGAACCAATTCTCACAAAAAATAAGTTTTTGACAAGTTCAAAAGTTCGTCTAAGAACTAAGAGAGAAACAATTCTCACGTAACTAAGTTATTAATTAACAGTCCAAAACTTGTTTACAAAATGACAAACTATTTTGACCTAATGACGTGATTTCTCGATCATTGAATGTTTGGAAATTTGCTCAAAGGAATGAATCGTCTTGAATACTTTAAGAAACCTAAGTTATAAAAGAACTCGTGAAAGTTTGACAGGTTTGAAAGTTCGTCCAAGAACCAAGGAGATACAATTCTCACGTAAATAAGTTTTTAATTTAAAGACCAAAACTTGTTTACAAAATGACAAACTATTTAGACTAAATGATGGGATTTTCCGAGCATGGAATGTTCGAAAAATTTCTAGAAGGAATGGATTATCTTGAATACTTTTTTGGAACCTAAGTTATACAAGAAATCGTAAAAGTTTGACAAGTTCGGATGTTCGTCCAAGAACCAAAAGAGAAAGAATTCTTGCGTAAATAAATTTTTGACAAGTTTGAAAGTTTATCCAAGAACCAGGAGAGGAACAATACTCAGATAAATAAGTTTTTCAAATGTTCGAAAGTTCGTCCAAGAACCAAGAGAGAACGAATTCCCATGTAAATAAGTTTTTAATTCAACGAACAAAACTTATTTACAAAACGACAAACTATTTAGGCCAATTTATGCGATTTCTCGAGCATGGAATGTTCAAAAATTGCTCGAAAGAATGGATCATCTTGAATGCTTTCCGGAACCGAAGTTATAATACAAATCGTAAAAGTTTGACAAGTTTGGATGTTTGTCCAAGAACTAAGAGAGAAACAATTCTTACGTAAATAAGTTTTTGACAAGTTCGGATATTCGTCCTAGAACCAAGAGAGAAACAATTCTCACGTAAATAAGTTTTTGACAAGTTTGGAAGTTCATCCAAGAACCAATAGAGAAACAATTCTCACGTAAATAAGTTTTTGACAAGTTCGGATGTTCGTCCAAGAACCAAGAGAGGAACAATTCTCACACAACTAAGTTATTAATTAACATTCCAAAACTTGTTTACAAAAAGACAAACTATTTTGACCAAATGATGTGATTTTTCGAGCATGGAATGTCTGGAAATTTGCTTAAAGGAATGAATCGTCTTGAATACTTTAAGGAACCTAAGTTATAAAAGAACTCGTGAAAGTTTGACAAGTTAGAAAGTTCGTCCAAGAACCATGGAGATACAATTCTCACGTAAATAAGTTTTTAATTTAAAGACCAAAACTTGTTTACAAAATGACAAACTATTTAGACCAAATGATGGGATTTTTCGAGCATGGAATGTTCGAAAAATTTCTAGAAGGAATGGATTATCTTGAATACTTTTTGGAACCGAAGTTACAAAAGAAATCGTAAAAGTTTGACAAGTTCAGATGTTCGTACAAGAACCAAGAGAGAAGCAATTCTTACGTAAATAAGTTTTTGACAAGTTCCAAAGTTCGTCCAAGAACCAGGAGAGAAACAATACTCACATAAATAAGTTTTTGACAAGTTCGAAAGTTCGTTGAAGAACCAAGAGAGAACCAATTCTCACGTAAATAAGTTTTTAATTCAAGGACCAAAACTTATTTACAAAAAGACAAACTATTTAGACCAATTTATGCGATTTCCCGAGCATGGAACGTTCGAAAAATTACTCGAAAGAATGGATCATCCTGAATACTTTCAGGAACCGAAGTTGTAAAAGAAATCGTAAAAGTTTGACAAGTTCGGATGTTCGTCTAAGAACCAAGAGAGAAACAATTCTTACGTAAATAAGTTTTTGACAAGTGCGGATGTTTGTCCAAGAACCAAGAGAGAAACAATTCTCACATAAATAAGTTCTTGACAAGTTTGGAATTTCATCCAAGAACCAAGAGAGAAAACAATTCTCACGTAAATAAGTTTTTGACAAGTGCGGATGTTTGTCAAAGAACCAAGAGAGAAACAATTCTCACATAAATAAGTTCTTGACAAGTTTGGAATTTCATCCAAGAACCACAAGTTTGAAAGTTCGTGCAAGAACCAAGAGAGAAACAATTCTCACGTAACTAAGTTGATACGAGTCGCAAGGCCCAAAATCCAGTGTATGAACGTGATGGTCTCAATCTTCCTCAAGGACCAATAACGAGGTTAAAAGCCAATCAAATTCGAGCAAAATTGAATAGGACCATCCAAGACTTCGTTACCAAGGCCCTAGATGCGCACATGATCGAAAAAGAAAATCAAGATTCACTTTCTTGTTTTCAAGAAAATCAAAAAACCGAATCTTGGTCCAATTATGTATTTTAAACAATTTCAAGAATCAAGAAAATCAAGATTTCAGTTCTTGGAAAAAGAAACCGAATCTTGCAGCCAAGGCACATTGGATTTCTTGTACGACCTTGAACGAGCCAATTTCGAGAGCAAATGGATCACAAGACCAAGTTCTTGCAAAAAGGCCCATTAAGATATCTACAAGTTCATCTTGAAGTTTAGAAAGTAATTTAATTGAATATCAGGTCAAATTATTATAGTGGCCCAAATTGGAAAGTATTTAAATTTTGGTCCAATTTTTATTTTAATAAGTGGATCATCATGTAAGAATTCAGCCCAAGGAGCTCATTCAAAGCCCTTTGGCCGAAATTCCCCATATCCAAACATAAATTTTTATTTTATTTGATTAGCTATCATGGTTAGAATTCTATTAGGGTTAGGAAAGCTTATTTTGGGGGCCTATAAGTAGCAAGGTCGTTCCCCCTTGAAAAGACACTTGATTTTGATCATTTTGAGTTAATAATAATTCTCTTTGAGGTTTTCTTCAAGAATTGCTCTTGAGTTTTTTTAGAAGTTGTTTTAACAATCTTCAAGATTTGCTCTTGAGTTAATAATAATCAGTTTGAGTTGATTTTGATCATTTTGAGTTAATAATAATTTAAAGACCAAAACTTGTTTACAAAATGACAAACTATTTAGACCAAATGATGGGATATTCAAAGCGTGGAATGTTCGAAAAATTTCTAGAAGGAATGGATTATCTTGAATACTTTTTGGAATCGAAGTTACAAAAGAAATCGTAAAAGTTTGACAAGTTCAGATGTTCGTACAAGAACCAAGAGAAACAATTCTTACGTAAATAAGTTTTTGACAAGTTCCGAAGTCCGTCCAAGAACCATGAGAGAAACAATACTCACGTAAATAAGTTTTTGGCACGTTCGAAAGTTCATCCAAGAACCAAGAGATAACTAATTCTCACGTAAATAAGTTTTTAATTCAAAGACCAAAACTTGTTTACAAAAAGACAAACTATTTAAACCAATTTGTGCGATTTCCTGAGCATGGAATGTTCGAAAAATTGCTCGAAAGTATGGATCATCTTGAATACTTTCAGGAACCGAAGTTATAAAAGAATTCATAAAAGTTTGACAAATTCGGATGTTCGTCCAAGAACCAAGAGAGAAACAATTCTTACATAAATAAGTTTTTGACAAGTTCGGATATTCGTCCAAGAACCAAGAGAGAAACAATTCTTACGTATATAAGTTTTTAACAAGTTCGGATGTTCGTCCAAGAACCAAGAGAGAAACAATTCTCACGTAAATTAGTTTTTGACAAGTTTGGAAGTTCATACAAGAACCAAGAGAGAAGCAATTCTCACGTAAATAAGTTTTTGACAAGTTCGGGAGTTCGTCTAAGAACTAAGAGAGAAACAATTCTGACGTAACTAAGTTATTAATTAACAGTCCAAAACTTGTTTACAAAATGACAAACTATTTTGACCTAATGACGTGATTTCTCGATCATTGAATGTTTGGAAATTTGCTCAAAGGAATGAATCGTCTTGAATACTTTAAGGAACCTAAGTTATAAAAGAACTCGTGAAAGTTTGACAGGTTTGAAAGTTCGTCCAAGAACCAAGGAGATACAATTCTCACGTAAATAAGTTTTTAATTTAAAGACCAAAACTTGTTTACAAAATGACAAACTATTTATAGACCAAATGATGGGATTTTTCGAGCATGGAATGTTCGAAAAATTTCTAGAAGGAATGGATTATCTTGAATACTTTTTGGAACCGAAGTTACAAAAGAAATCGTAAAAGTTTGACAAGTTCAGATGTTCGTACAAGAACCAAGAGAGAAGCAATTCTTACGTAAATAAGTTTTTGACAAGTTCCGAAGTTCGTCCAAGAACCAGGAGAGAAACAATACTCACATAAATAAGTTTTTGACAAGTTCGAAAGTTCGTTGAAGAACCAAGAGAGAACCAATTCTCGCGTAAATAAATTTTAATTCAAGGGCCAAAACTTATTTACAAAAAGACAAACTAGTTAGACCAATTTATGCGATTTCCCGAGCATGGAACGTTTGAAAAATTACTCGAAAGAATGGATCATCTTGAATACTTTCAGGAACCGAAGTTGTAAAAGAAATCGTAAAAGTTTGACAAGTTCGGATGTTCGTCTAAGAACCAAGAGAGAAACAATTCTTACGTAAATAAGTTTTTGACAAGTGCGGATGTTTGTCCAAGAACCAAGAGAGAAACAATTCTCACATAAATAAGTTCTTGACAAGTTTGGAATTTCATCCAAGAACCAAGAGAGAAAACAATTCTCACGTAAATAAGTTTTTGACAAGTTTGAAAGTTCGTGCAAGAACCAAGAGAGAAACAATTCTCACGTAATTAAGTTTTTGACAAGTTTGGAAGTTCGTCCAAGAACCAAGAGAGAAACAATTCTCACGTAACTAAGTTGATACGAGTCGCAAGGCCCAAAATCCAGCGTATGAACGTGATGGTCTCAATCTTCCTCAAGGACCAATAACGAGGTTAAAAGCCAAGCAAATTCGAGCAAAATTGAATAGGACCATCCAAGACTTCGTTAGCAAGGCCCTAGATGCGCACATGATCGAAAAAGAAAATCAAGATTCACTTTCTTGTTTTCAAGAAAATCAAGAAACCGAATCTTGGTCCAATTATGTATTTTAAACAATTTCAAGAATCAAGAAAATCAAGATTTCAGTTCTTGGAAAAAGAAACCGAATCTTGCAGCCAAGGCACATTGGATTTCTTGTACGACCTTGAACGAGCCAATTTCGAGAGCAAACGGATCACAAGACCAAGTTCTTGCAAAAAGGCCCATTAAGATATCTACAAGTTCATCTTGAAGTTTAGAAAGTAATTTAATTGAATATCAGGTCAAATTATTATAGTGGCCCAAATTGGAAAGTATTTAAATCTTGGTCCAATTTTTATTTTAATAAGTGGATCATCATGTAAGAATTCAGCCCAAGGAGCTCATTCAAAGTCCTTTGGCCGAAATTCCCCATATCCAAACGTAAATTTTTTTTTATTTGATTAGCTATCATGGTTAGAATTCTATTAGGGTTAGGAAAGCTTATTTTGGGGGCCTATAAGTAGCAAGGTCGTTCCCCCCTTGAAAAGACACTTGATTTTGATCATTTTGAGTTAATAATAATTCTCTTTGAGGTTTTCTTCAAGAATTGCTCTTGAGTTTTTTTAGAAGTTGTTTTAACAATCTTCAAGAATTGCTCTTGAGTTAATAATAATCAGTTTGAGTTGATTTTGATCATTTTGAGTTAATAATAATTTAAAGACCAAAACTTGTTTACAAAATGACAAACTATTTAGACCAGATGATGGGATATTCAAAGCGTGGAATGTTCGAAAAATTTCTAGAAGGAATGGATTATCTTGAATACTTTTTGGAACCGAAGTTATAAAAGAAATCGTAAAAGTTTGACAAGTTCGGATGTTCGTCCAAGAACCAAGAGAAACAATTCTTACGTAAATAAGTTTTTGACAAGTTCAGAAGTCCGTCCAAGAACCATGAGAGAAACAATACTCACGTAAATAAGTTTTTGGCACGTTCGAAAGTTCATCCAAGAACCAAGAGATAACTAATTCTCACGTAAATAAGTTTTTAATTCAAAGACCAAAACTTGTTTACAAAAAGACAAACTATTTAAACCAATTTGTGCGATTTCCTGAGCATGGAATGTTCGAAAAATTGCTCGAAAGTATGGATCATCTTGAATACTTTCAGGAACCGAAGTTATAAAAGAATTCATAAAAGTTTGACAAATTCGGATGTTCGTCCAAGAACCAAGAGAGAAACAATTCTTACATAAATAAGTTTTTGACAAGTTCGGATATTCGTCCAAGAACCAAGAGAGAAACAATTCTTACGTATATAAGTTTTTAACAAGTTCGGATGTTCGTCCAAGAACCAAGAGAGAAACAATTCTCACGTAAATTAGTTTTTGACAAGTTTGGAAGTTCATACAAGAACCAAGAGAGAAGCAATTCTCACGTAAATAAGTTTTTGACAAGTTCGGGAGTTCGTCTAAGAACTAAGAGAGAAACAATTCTGACGTAACTAAGTTATTAATTAACAGTCCAAAACTTGTTTACAAAATGACAAACTATTTTGACCTAATGACGTGATTTCTCGATCATTGAATGTTTGGAAATTTGCTCAAAGGAATGAATCGTCTTGAATACTTTAAGGAACCTAAGTTATAAAAGAACTCGTGAAAGTTTGACAGGTTTGAAAGTTCGTCCAAGAACCAAGGAGATACAATTCTCACGTAAATAAGTTTTTAATTTAAAGACCAAAACTTGTTTACAAAATGACAAACTATTTATAGACCAAATGATGGGATTTTTCGAGCATGGAATGTTCGAAAAATTTCTAGAAGGAATGGATTATCTTGAATACTTTTTGGAACCGAAGTTACAAAAGAAATCGTAAAAGTTTGACAAGTTCAGATGTTCGTACAAGAACCAAGAGAGAAGCAATTCTTACGTAAATAAGTTTTTGGCAAGTTCCGAAGTTCGTCCAAGAACCAGGAGAGAAACAATACTCACATAAATAAGTTTTTGACAAGTTCGAAAGTTCGTTGAAGAACCAAGAGAGAACCAATTCTCGCGTAAATAAGTTTTTAATTCAAGGGCCAAAACTTATTTACAAAAAGACAAACTAGTTAGACCAATTTATGCGATTTCCCGAGCATGGAACGTTTGAAAAATTACTCGAAAGAATGGATCATCTTGAATACTTTCAGGAACCGAAGTTGTAAAAGAAATCGTAAAAGTTTGACAAGTTCGGATGTTCGTCTAAGAACCAAGAGAGAAACAATTCTTACGTAAATAAGTTTTTGACAAGTGCGGATGTTTGTCCAAGAACCAAGAGAGAAACAATTCTCACATAAATAAGTTCTTGACAAGTTTGGAATTTCATCCAAGAACCAAGAGAGAAAACAATTCTCACGTAAATAAGTTTTTGACAAGTTTGAAAGTTCGTGCAAGAACCAAGAGAGAAACAATTCTCACGTAATTAAGTTTTTGACAAGTTTGGAAGTTCGTCCAAGAACCAAGAGAGAAACAATTCTCACGTAACTAAGTTGATACGAGTCGCAAGGCCCAAAATCCAGCGTATGAACGTGATGGTCTCAATCTTCCTCAAGGACCAATAACGAGGTTAAAAGCCAAGCAAATTCGAGCAAAATTGAATAGGACCATCCAAGACTTCGTTAGCAAGGCCCTAGATGCGCACATGATCGAAAAAGAAAATCAAGATTCACTTTCTTGTTTTCAAGAAAATCAAGAAACCGAATCTTGGTCCAATTATGTATTTTAAACAATTTCAAGAATCAAGAAAATCAAGATTTCAGTTCTTGGAAAAAGAAACCGAATCTTGCAGCCAAGGCACATTGGATTTCTTGTACGACCTTGAACGAGCCAATTTCGAGAGCAAACGGATCACAAGACCAAGTTCTTGCAAAAAGGCCCATTAAGATATCTACAAGTTCATCTTGAAGTTTAGAAAGTAATTTAATTGAATATCAGGTCAAATTATTATAGTGGCCCAAATTGGAAAGTATTTAAATCTTGGTCCAATTTTATTTTAATAAGTGGATCATCATGTAAGAATTCAGCCCAAGGAGCTCATTCAAAGTCCTTTGGCCGAAATTCCCCATATCCAAACGTAAATTTTTTTTTATTTGATTAGCTATCATGGTTAGAATTCTATTAGGGTTAGGAAAGCTTATTTTGGGGGCCTATAAGTAGCAAGGTCGTTCCCCCCTTGAAAAGACACTTGATTTTGATCATTTTGAGTTAATAATAATTCTCTTTGAGGTTTTCTTCAAGAATTGCTCTTGAGTTTTTTTAGAAGTTGTTTTAACAATCTTCAAGAATTGCTCTTGAGTTAATAATAATCAGTTTGAGTTGATTTTGATCATTTTGAGTTAATAATAATTTAAAGACCAAAACTTGTTTACAAAATGACAAACTATTTAGACCAGATGATGGGATATTCAAAGCGTGGAATGTTCGAAAAATTTCTAGAAGGAATGGATTATCTTGAATACTTTTTGGAACCGAAGTTATAAAAGAAATCGTAAAAGTTTGACAAGTTCGGATGTTCGTCCAAGAACCAAGAGAAACAATTCTTACGTAAATAAGTTTTTGACAAGTTCAGAAGTCCGTCCAAGAACCATGAGAGAAACAATACTCACGTAAATAAGTTTTTGGCACGTTCGAAAGTTCATCCAAGAACCAAGAGATAACTAATTCTCACGTAAATAAGTTTTTAATTCAAAGACCAAAACTTGTTTACAAAAAGACAAACTATTTAAACCAATTTGTGCGATTTCCTGAGCATGGAATGTTCGAAAAATTGCTCGAAAGTATGGATCATCTTGAATACTTTCAGGAACCGAAGTTATAAAAGAATTCATAAAAGTTTGACAAATTCGGATGTTCGTCCAAGAACCAAGAGAGAAACAATTCTTACATAAATAAGTTTTTGACAAGTTCGGATATTCGTCCAAGAACCAAGAGAGAAACAATTCTTACGTATATAAGTTTTTAACAAGTTCGGATGTTCGTCCAAGAACCAAGAGAGAAACAATTCTCACGTAAATTAGTTTTTGACAAGTTTGGAAGTTCATACAAGAACCAAGAGAGAAGCAATTCTCACGTAAATAAGTTTTTGACAAGTTCGGGAGTTCGTCTAAGAACTAAGAGAGAAACAATTCTGACGTAACTAAGTTATTAATTAACAGTCCAAAACTTGTTTACAAAATGACAAACTATTTTGACCTAATGACGTGATTTCTCGATCATTGAATGTTTGGAAATTTGCTCAAAGGAATGAATCGTCTTGAATACTTTAAGGAACCTAAGTTATAAAAGAACTCGTGAAAGTTTGACAGGTTTGAAAGTTCGTCCAAGAACCAAGGAGATACAATTCTCACGTAAATAAGTTTTTAATTTAAAGACCAAAACTTGTTTACAAAATGACAAACTATTTATAGACCAAATGATGGGATTTTTCGAGCATGGAATGTTCGAAAAATTTCTAGAAGGAATGGATTATCTTGAATACTTTTTGGAACCGAAGTTACAAAAGAAATCGTAAAAGTTTGACAAGTTCAGATGTTCGTACAAGAACCAAGAGAGAAGCAATTCTTACGTAAATAAGTTTTTGGCAAGTTCCGAAGTTCGTCCAAGAACCAGGAGAGAAACAATACTCACATAAATAAGTTTTTGACAAGTTCGAAAGTTCGTTGAAGAACCAAGAGAGAACCAATTCTCGCGTAAATAAATTTTAATTCAAGGGCCAAAACTTATTTACAAAAAGACAAACTAGTTAGACCAATTTATGCGATTTCCCGAGCATGGAACGTTTGAAAAATTACTCGAAAGAATGGATCATCTTGAATACTTTCAGGAACCGAAGTTGTAAAAGAAATCGTAAAAGTTTGACAAGTTCGGATGTTCGTCTAAGAACCAAGAGAGAAACAATTCTTACGTAAATAAGTTTTTGACAAGTGCGGATGTTTGTCCAAGAACCAAGAGAGAAACAATTCTCACATAAATAAGTTCTTGACAAGTTTGGAATTTCATCCAAGAACCAAGAGAGAAAACAATTCTCACGTAAATAAGTTTTTGACAAGTTTGAAAGTTCGTGCAAGAACCAAGAGAGAAACAATTCTCACGTAATTAAGTTTTTGACAAGTTTGGAAGTTCGTCCAAGAACCAAGAGAGAAACAATTCTCACGTAACTAAGTTGATACGAGTCGCAAGGCCCAAAATCCAGCGTATGAACGTGATGGTCTCAATCTTCCTCAAGGACCAATAACGAGGTTAAAAGCCAAGCAAATTCGAGCAAAATTGAATAGGACCATCCAAGACTTCGTTAGCAAGGCCCTAGATGCGCACATGATCGAAAAAGAAAATCAAGATTCACTTTCTTGTTTTCAAGAAAATCAAGAAACCGAATCTTGGTCCAATTATGTATTTTAAACAATTTCAAGAATCAAGAAAATCAAGATTTCAGTTCTTGGAAAAAGAAACCGAATCTTGCAGCCAAGGCACATTGGATTTCTTGTACGACCTTGAACGAGCCAATTTCGAGAGCAAACGGATCACAAGACCAAGTTCTTGCAAAAAGGCCCATTAAGATATCTACAAGTTCATCTTGAAGTTTAGAAAGTAATTTAATTGAATATCAGGTCAAATTATTATAGTGGCCCAAATTGGAAAGTATTTAAATCTTGGTCCAATTTTTATTTTAATAAGTGGATCATCATGTAAGAATTCAGCCCAAGGAGCTCATTCAAAGTCCTTTGGCCGAAATTCCCCATATCCAAACGTAAATTTTTTTTTATTTGATTAGCTATCATGGTTAGAATTCTATTAGGGTTAGGAAAGCTTATTTTGGGGGCCTATAAGTAGCAAGGTCGTTCCCCCCTTGAAAAGACACTTGATTTTGATCATTTTGAGTTAATAATAATTCTCTTTGAGGTTTTCTTCAAGAATTGCTCTTGAGTTTTTTTAGAAGTTGTTTTAACAATCTTCAAGAATTGCTCTTGAGTTAATAATAATCAGTTTGAGTTGATTTTGATCATTTTGAGTTAATAATAATTTAAAGACCAAAACTTGTTTACAAAATGACAAACTATTTAGACCAGATGATGGGATATTCAAAGCGTGGAATGTTCGAAAAATTTCTAGAAGGAATGGATTATCTTGAATACTTTTTGGAACCGAAGTTATAAAAGAAATCGTAAAAGTTTGACAAGTTCGGATGTTCGTCCAAGAACCAAGAGAAACAATTCTTACGTAAATAAGTTTTTGACAAGTTCAGAAGTCCGTCCAAGAACCATGAGAGAAACAATACTCACGTAAATAAGTTTTTGGCACGTTCGAAAGTTCATCCAAGAACCAAGAGATAACTAATTCTCACGTAAATAAGTTTTTAATTCAAAGACCAAAACTTGTTTACAAAAAGACAAACTATTTAAACCAATTTGTGCGATTTCCTGAGCATGGAATGTTCGAAAAATTGCTCGAAAGTATGGATCATCTTGAATACTTTCAGGAACCGAAGTTATAAAAGAATTCATAAAAGTTTGACAAATTCGGATGTTCGTCCAAGAACCAAGAGAGAAACAATTCTTACATAAATAAGTTTTTGACAAGTTCGGATATTCGTCCAAGAACCAAGAGAGAAACAATTCTTACGTATATAAGTTTTTAACAAGTTCGGATGTTCGTCCAAGAACCAAGAGAGAAACAATTCTCACGTAAATTAGTTTTTGACAAGTTTGGAAGTTCATACAAGAACCAAGAGAGAAGCAATTCTCACGTAAATAAGTTTTTGACAAGTTCGGGAGTTCGTCTAAGAACTAAGAGAGAAACAATTCTGACGTAACTAAGTTATTAATTAACAGTCCAAAACTTGTTTACAAAATGACAAACTATTTTGACCTAATGACGTGATTTCTCGATCATTGAATGTTTGGAAATTTGCTCAAAGGAATGAATCGTCTTGAATACTTTAAGGAACCTAAGTTATAAAAGAACTCGTGAAAGTTTGACAGGTTTGAAAGTTCGTCCAAGAACCAAGGAGATACAATTCTCACGTAAATAAGTTTTTAATTTAAAGACCAAAACTTGTTTACAAAATGACAAACTATTTATAGACCAAATGATGGGATTTTTCGAGCATGGAATGTTCGAAAAATTTCTAGAAGGAATGGATTATCTTGAATACTTTTTGGAACCGAAGTTACAAAAGAAATCGTAAAAGTTTGACAAGTTCAGATGTTCGTACAAGAACCAAGAGAGAAGCAATTCTTACGTAAATAAGTTTTTGGCAAGTACCGAAGTTCGTCCAAGAACCAGGAGAGAAACAATACTCACATAAATAAGTTTTTGACAAGTTCGAAAGTTCGTTGAAGAACCAAGAGAGAACCAATTCTCGCGTAAATAAATTTTAATTCAAGGGCCAAAACTTATTTACAAAAAGACAAACTAGTTAGACCAATTTATGCGATTTCCCGAGCATGGAACGTTTGAAAAATTACTCGAAAGAATGGATCATCTTGAATACTTTCAGGAACCGAAGTTGTAAAAGAAATCGTAAAAGTTTGACAAGTTCGGATGTTCGTCTAAGAACCAAGAGAGAAACAATTCTTACGTAAATAAGTTTTTGACAAGTGCGGATGTTTGTCCAAGAACCAAGAGAGAAACAATTCTCACATAAATAAGTTCTTGACAAGTTTGGAATTTCATCCAAGAACCAAGAGAGAAAACAATTCTCACGTAAATAAGTTTTTGACAAGTTTGAAAGTTCGTGCAAGAACCAAGAGAGAAACAATTCTCACGTAATTAAGTTTTTGACAAGTTTGGAAGTTCGTCCAAGAACCAAGAGAGAAACAATTCTCACGTAACTAAGTTGATACGAGTCGCAAGGCCCAAAATCCAGCGTATGAACGTGATGGTCTCAATCTTCCTCAAGGACCAATAACGAGGTTAAAAGCCAAGCAAATTCGAGCAAAATTGAATAGGACCATCCAAGACTTCGTTAGCAAGGCCCTAGATGCGCACATGATCGAAAAAGAAAATCAAGATTCACTTTCTTGTTTTCAAGAAAATCAAGAAACCGAATCTTGGTCCAATTATGTATTTTAAACAATTTCAAGAATCAAGAAAATCAAGATTTCAGTTCTTGGAAAAAGAAACCGAATCTTGCAGCCAAGGCACATTGGATTTCTTGTACGACCTTGAACGAGCCAATTTCGAGAGCAAACGGATCACAAGACCAAGTTCTTGCAAAAAGGCCCATTAAGATATCTACAAGTTCATCTTGAAGTTTAGAAAGTAATTTAATTGAATATCAGGTCAAATTATTATAGTGGCCCAAATTGGAAAGTATTTAAATCTTGGTCCAATTTTTATTTTAATAAGTGGATCATCATGTAAGAATTCAGCCCAAGGAGCTCATTCAAAGTCCTTTGGCCGAAATTCCCCATATCCAAACGTAAATTTTTTTTTATTTGATTAGCTATCATGGTTAGAATTCTATTAGGGTTAGGAAAGCTTATTTTGGGGGCCTATAAGTAGCAAGGTCGTTCCCCCCTTGAAAAGACACTTGATTTTGATCATTTTGAGTTAATAATAATTCTCTTTGAGGTTTTCTTCAAGAATTGCTCTTGAGTTTTTTTAGAAGTTGTTTTAACAATCTTCAAGAATTGCTCTTGAGTTAATAATAATCAGTTTGAGTTGATTTTGATCATTTTGAGTTAATAATAATTTAAAGACCAAAACTTGTTTACAAAATGACAAACTATTTAGACCAGATGATGGGATATTCAAAGCGTGGAATGTTCGAAAAATTTCTAGAAGGAATGGATTATCTTGAATACTTTTTGGAACCGAAGTTATAAAAGAAATCGTAAAAGTTTGACAAGTTCGGATGTTCGTCCAAGAACCAAGAGAAACAATTCTTACGTAAATAAGTTTTTGACAAGTTCAGAAGTCCGTCCAAGAACCATGAGAGAAACAATACTCACGTAAATAAGTTTTTGGCACGTTCGAAAGTTCATCCAAGAACCAAGAGATAACTAATTCTCACGTAAATAAGTTTTTAATTCAAAGACCAAAACTTGTTTACAAAAAGACAAACTATTTAAACCAATTTGTGCGATTTCCTGAGCATGGAATGTTCGAAAAATTGCTCGAAAGTATGGATCATCTTGAATACTTTCAGGAACCGAAGTTATAAAAGAATTCATAAAAGTTTGACAAATTCGGATGTTCGTCCAAGAACCAAGAGAGAAACAATTCTTACATAAATAAGTTTTTGACAAGTTCGGATATTCGTCCAAGAACCAAGAGAGAAACAATTCTTACGTATATAAGTTTTTAACAAGTTCGGATGTTCGTCCAAGAACCAAGAGAGAAACAATTCTCACGTAAATTAGTTTTTGACAAGTTTGGAAGTTCATACAAGAACCAAGAGAGAAGCAATTCTCACGTAAATAAGTTTTTGACAAGTTCGGGAGTTCGTCTAAGAACTAAGAGAGAAACAATTCTGACGTAACTAAGTTATTAATTAACAGTCCAAAACTTGTTTACAAAATGACAAACTATTTTGACCTAATGACGTGATTTCTCGATCATTGAATGTTTGGAAATTTGCTCAAAGGAATGAATCGTCTTGAATACTTTAAGGAACCTAAGTTATAAAAGAACTCGTGAAAGTTTGACAGGTTTGAAAGTTCGTCCAAGAACCAAGGAGATACAATTCTCACGTAAATAAGTTTTTAATTTAAAGACCAAAACTTGTTTACAAAATGACAAACTATTTATAGACCAAATGATGGGATTTTTCGAGCATGGAATGTTCGAAAAATTTCTAGAAGGAATGGATTATCTTGAATACTTTTTGGAACCGAAGTTACAAAAGAAATCGTAAAAGTTTGACAAGTTCAGATGTTCGTACAAGAACCAAGAGAGAAGCAATTCTTACGTAAATAAGTTTTTGGCAAGTACCGAAGTTCGTCCAAGAACCAGGAGAGAAACAATACTCACATAAATAAGTTTTTGACAAGTTCGAAAGTTCGTTGAAGAACCAAGAGAGAACCAATTCTCGCGTAAATAAATTTTAATTCAAGGGCCAAAACTTATTTACAAAAAGACAAACTAGTTAGACCAATTTATGCGATTTCCCGAGCATGGAACGTTTGAAAAATTACTCGAAAGAATGGATCATCTTGAATACTTTCAGGAACCGAAGTTGTAAAAGAAATCGTAAAAGTTTGACAAGTTCGGATGTTCGTCTAAGAACCAAGAGAGAAACAATTCTTACGTAAATAAGTTTTTGACAAGTGCGGATGTTTGTCCAAGAACCAAGAGAGAAACAATTCTCACATAAATAAGTTCTTGACAAGTTTGGAATTTCATCCAAGAACCAAGAGAGAAAACAATTCTCACGTAAATAAGTTTTTGACAAGTTTGAAAGTTCGTGCAAGAACCAAGAGAGAAACAATTCTCACGTAATTAAGTTTTTGACAAGTTTGGAAGTTCGTCCAAGAACCAAGAGAGAAACAATTCTCACGTAACTAAGTTGATACGAGTCGCAAGGCCCAAAATCCAGCGTATGAACGTGATGGTCTCAATCTTCCTCAAGGACCAATAACGAGGTTAAAAGCCAAGCAAATTCGAGCAAAATTGAATAGGACCATCCAAGACTTCGTTAGCAAGGCCCTAGATGCGCACATGATCGAAAAAGAAAATCAAGATTCACTTTCTTGTTTTCAAGAAAATCAAGAAACCGAATCTTGGTCCAATTATGTATTTTAAACAATTTCAAGAATCAAGAAAATCAAGATTTCAGTTCTTGGAAAAAGAAACCGAATCTTGCAGCCAAGGCACATTGGATTTCTTGTACGACCTTGAACGAGCCAATTTCGAGAGCAAACGGATCACAAGACCAAGTTCTTGCAAAAAGGCCCATTAAGATATCTACAAGTTCATCTTGAAGTTTAGAAAGTAATTTAATTGAATATCAGGTCAAATTATTATAGTGGCCCAAATTGGAAAGTATTTAAATCTTGGTCCAATTTTTATTTTAATAAGTGGATCATCATGTAAGAATTCAGCCCAAGGAGCTCATTCAAAGTCCTTTGGCCGAAATTCCCCATATCCAAACGTAAATTTTTTTTTATTTGATTAGCTATCATGGTTAGAATTCTATTAGGGTTAGGAAAGCTTATTTTGGGGGCCTATAAGTAGCAAGGTCGTTCCCCCCTTGAAAAGACACTTGATTTTGATCATTTTGAGTTAATAATAATTCTCTTTGAGGTTTTCTTCAAGAATTGCTCTTGAGTTTTTTTAGAAGTTGTTTTAACAATCTTCAAGAATTGCTCTTGAGTTAATAATAATCAGTTTGAGTTGATTTTGATCATTTTGAGTTAATAATAATTTAAAGACCAAAACTTGTTTACAAAATGACAAACTATTTAGACCAGATGATGGGATATTCAAAGCGTGGAATGTTCGAAAAATTTCTAGAAGGAATGGATTATCTTGAATACTTTTTGGAACCGAAGTTATAAAAGAAATCGTAAAAGTTTGACAAGTTCGGATGTTCGTCCAAGAACCAAGAGAAACAATTCTTACGTAAATAAGTTTTTGACAAGTTCAGAAGTCCGTCCAAGAACCATGAGAGAAACAATACTCACGTAAATAAGTTTTTGGCACGTTCGAAAGTTCATCCAAGAACCAAGAGATAACTAATTCTCACGTAAATAAGTTTTTAATTCAAAGACCAAAACTTGTTTACAAAAAGACAAACTATTTAAACCAATTTGTGCGATTTCCTGAGCATGGAATGTTCGAAAAATTGCTCGAAAGTATGGATCATCTTGAATACTTTCAGGAACCGAAGTTATAAAAGAATTCATAAAAGTTTGACAAATTCGGATGTTCGTCCAAGAACCAAGAGAGAAACAATTCTTACATAAATAAGTTTTTGACAAGTTCGGATATTCGTCCAAGAACCAAGAGAGAAACAATTCTTACGTATATAAGTTTTTAACAAGTTCGGATGTTCGTCCAAGAACCAAGAGAGAAACAATTCTCACGTAAATTAGTTTTTGACAAGTTTGGAAGTTCATACAAGAACCAAGAGAGAAGCAATTCTCACGTAAATAAGTTTTTGACAAGTTCGGGAGTTCGTCTAAGAACTAAGAGAGAAACAATTCTGACGTAACTAAGTTATTAATTAACAGTCCAAAACTTGTTTACAAAATGACAAACTATTTTGACCTAATGACGTGATTTCTCGATCATTGAATGTTTGGAAATTTGCTCAAAGGAATGAATCGTCTTGAATACTTTAAGGAACCTAAGTTATAAAAGAACTCGTGAAAGTTTGACAGGTTTGAAAGTTCGTCCAAGAACCAAGGAGATACAATTCTCACGTAAATAAGTTTTTAATTTAAAGACCAAAACTTGTTTACAAAATGACAAACTATTTATAGACCAAATGATGGGATTTTTCGAGCATGGAATGTTCGAAAAATTTCTAGAAGGAATGGATTATCTTGAATACTTTTTGGAACCGAAGTTACAAAAGAAATCGTAAAAGTTTGACAAGTTCAGATGTTCGTACAAGAACCAAGAGAGAAGCAATTCTTACGTAAATAAGTTTTTGGCAAGTACCGAAGTTCGTCCAAGAACCAGGAGAGAAACAATACTCACATAAATAAGTTTTTGACAAGTTCGAAAGTTCGTTGAAGAACCAAGAGAGAACCAATTCTCGCGTAAATAAATTTTAATTCAAGGGCCAAAACTTATTTACAAAAAGACAAACTAGTTAGACCAATTTATGCGATTTCCCGAGCATGGAACGTTTGAAAAATTACTCGAAAGAATGGATCATCTTGAATACTTTCAGGAACCGAAGTTGTAAAAGAAATCGTAAAAGTTTGACAAGTTCGGATGTTCGTCTAAGAACCAAGAGAGAAACAATTCTTACGTAAATAAGTTTTTGACAAGTGCGGATGTTTGTCCAAGAACCAAGAGAGAAACAATTCTCACATAAATAAGTTCTTGACAAGTTTGGAATTTCATCCAAGAACCAAGAGAGAAAACAATTCTCACGTAAATAAGTTTTTGACAAGTTTGAAAGTTCGTGCAAGAACCAAGAGAGAAACAATTCTCACGTAATTAAGTTTTTGACAAGTTTGGAAGTTCGTCCAAGAACCAAGAGAGAAACAATTCTCACGTAACTAAGTTGATACGAGTCGCAAGGCCCAAAATCCAGCGTATGAACGTGATGGTCTCAATCTTCCTCAAGGACCAATAACGAGGTTAAAAGCCAAGCAAATTCGAGCAAAATTGAATAGGACCATCCAAGACTTCGTTAGCAAGGCCCTAGATGCGCACATGATCGAAAAAGAAAATCAAGATTCACTTTCTTGTTTTCAAGAAAATCAAGAAACCGAATCTTGGTCCAATTATGTATTTTAAACAATTTCAAGAATCAAGAAAATCAAGATTTCAGTTCTTGGAAAAAGAAACCGAATCTTGCAGCCAAGGCACATTGGATTTCTTGTACGACCTTGAACGAGCCAATTTCGAGAGCAAACGGATCACAAGACCAAGTTCTTGCAAAAAGGCCCATTAAGATATCTACAAGTTCATCTTGAAGTTTAGAAAGTAATTTAATTGAATATCAGGTCAAATTATTATAGTGGCCCAAATTGGAAAGTATTTAAATCTTGGTCCAATTTTTATTTTAATAAGTGGATCATCATGTAAGAATTCAGCCCAAGGAGCTCATTCAAAGTCCTTTGGCCGAAATTCCCCATATCCAAACGTAAATTTTTTTTTATTTGATTAGCTATCATGGTTAGAATTCTATTAGGGTTAGGAAAGCTTATTTTGGGGGCCTATAAGTAGCAAGGTCGTTCCCCCCTTGAAAAGACACTTGATTTTGATCATTTTGAGTTAATAATAATTCTCTTTGAGGTTTTCTTCAAGAATTGCTCTTGAGTTTTTTTAGAAGTTGTTTTAACAATCTTCAAGAATTGCTCTTGAGTTAATAATAATCAGTTTGAGTTGATTTTGATCATTTTGAGTTAATAATAATTTAAAGACCAAAACTTGTTTACAAAATGACAAACTATTTAGACCAGATGATGGGATATTCAAAGCGTGGAATGTTCGAAAAATTTCTAGAAGGAATGGATTATCTTGAATACTTTTTGGAACCGAAGTTATAAAAGAAATCGTAAAAGTTTGACAAGTTCGGATGTTCGTCCAAGAACCAAGAGAAACAATTCTTACGTAAATAAGTTTTTGACAAGTTCAGAAGTCCGTCCAAGAACCATGAGAGAAACAATACTCACGTAAATAAGTTTTTGGCACGTTCGAAAGTTCATCCAAGAACCAAGAGATAACTAATTCTCACGTAAATAAGTTTTTAATTCAAAGACCAAAACTTGTTTACAAAAAGACAAACTATTTAAACCAATTTGTGCGATTTCCTGAGCATGGAATGTTCGAAAAATTGCTCGAAAGTATGGATCATCTTGAATACTTTCAGGAACCGAAGTTATAAAAGAATTCATAAAAGTTTGACAAATTCGGATGTTCGTCCAAGAACCAAGAGAGAAACAATTCTTACATAAATAAGTTTTTGACAAGTTCGGATATTCGTCCAAGAACCAAGAGAGAAACAATTCTTACGTATATAAGTTTTTAACAAGTTCGGATGTTCGTCCAAGAACCAAGAGAGAAACAATTCTCACGTAAATTAGTTTTTGACAAGTTTGGAAGTTCATACAAGAACCAAGAGAGAAGCAATTCTCACGTAAATAAGTTTTTGACAAGTTCGGGAGTTCGTCTAAGAACTAAGAGAGAAACAATTCTGACGTAACTAAGTTATTAATTAACAGTCCAAAACTTGTTTACAAAATGACAAACTATTTTGACCTAATGACGTGATTTCTCGATCATTGAATGTTTGGAAATTTGCTCAAAGGAATGAATCGTCTTGAATACTTTAAGGAACCTAAGTTATAAAAGAACTCGTGAAAGTTTGACAGGTTTGAAAGTTCGTCCAAGAACCAAGGAGATACAATTCTCACGTAAATAAGTTTTTAATTTAAAGACCAAAACTTGTTTACAAAATGACAAACTATTTATAGACCAAATGATGGGATTTTTCGAGCATGGAATGTTCGAAAAATTTCTAGAAGGAATGGATTATCTTGAATACTTTTTGGAACCGAAGTTACAAAAGAAATCGTAAAAGTTTGACAAGTTCAGATGTTCGTACAAGAACCAAGAGAGAAGCAATTCTTACGTAAATAAGTTTTTGGCAAGTACCGAAGTTCGTCCAAGAACCAGGAGAGAAACAATACTCACATAAATAAGTTTTTGACAAGTTCGAAAGTTCGTTGAAGAACCAAGAGAGAACCAATTCTCGCGTAAATAAATTTTAATTCAAGGGCCAAAACTTATTTACAAAAAGACAAACTAGTTAGACCAATTTATGCGATTTCCCGAGCATGGAACGTTTGAAAAATTACTCGAAAGAATGGATCATCTTGAATACTTTCAGGAACCGAAGTTGTAAAAGAAATCGTAAAAGTTTGACAAGTTCGGATGTTCGTCTAAGAACCAAGAGAGAAACAATTCTTACGTAAATAAGTTTTTGACAAGTGCGGATGTTTGTCCAAGAACCAAGAGAGAAACAATTCTCACATAAATAAGTTCTTGACAAGTTTGGAATTTCATCCAAGAACCAAGAGAGAAAACAATTCTCACGTAAATAAGTTTTTGACAAGTTTGAAAGTTCGTGCAAGAACCAAGAGAGAAACAATTCTCACGTAATTAAGTTTTTGACAAGTTTGGAAGTTCGTCCAAGAACCAAGAGAGAAACAATTCTCACGTAACTAAGTTGATACGAGTCGCAAGGCCCAAAATCCAGCGTATGAACGTGATGGTCTCAATCTTCCTCAAGGACCAATAACGAGGTTAAAAGCCAAGCAAATTCGAGCAAAATTGAATAGGACCATCCAAGACTTCGTTAGCAAGGCCCTAGATGCGCACATGATCGAAAAAGAAAATCAAGATTCACTTTCTTGTTTTCAAGAAAATCAAGAAACCGAATCTTGGTCCAATTATGTATTTTAAACAATTTCAAGAATCAAGAAAATCAAGATTTCAGTTCTTGGAAAAAGAAACCGAATCTTGCAGCCAAGGCACATTGGATTTCTTGTACGACCTTGAACGAGCCAATTTCGAGAGCAAACGGATCACAAGACCAAGTTCTTGCAAAAAGGCCCATTAAGATATCTACAAGTTCATCTTGAAGTTTAGAAAGTAATTTAATTGAATATCAGGTCAAATTATTATAGTGGCCCAAATTGGAAAGTATTTAAATCTTGGTCCAATTTTTATTTTAATAAGTGGATCATCATGTAAGAATTCAGCCCAAGGAGCTCATTCAAAGTCCTTTGGCCGAAATTCCCCATATCCAAACGTAAATTTTTTTTTATTTGATTAGCTATCATGGTTAGAATTCTATTAGGGTTAGGAAAGCTTATTTTGGGGGCCTATAAGTAGCAAGGTCGTTCCCCCCTTGAAAAGACACTTGATTTTGATCATTTTGAGTTAATAATAATTCTCTTTGAGGTTTTCTTCAAGAATTGCTCTTGAGTTTTTTTAGAAGTTGTTTTAACAATCTTCAAGAATTGCTCTTGAGTTAATAATAATCAGTTTGAGTTGATTTTGATCATTTTGAGTTAATAATAATTTAAAGACCAAAACTTGTTTACAAAATGACAAACTATTTAGACCAGATGATGGGATATTCAAAGCGTGGAATGTTCGAAAAATTTCTAGAAGGAATGGATTATCTTGAATACTTTTTGGAACCGAAGTTATAAAAGAAATCGTAAAAGTTTGACAAGTTCGGATGTTCGTCCAAGAACCAAGAGAAACAATTCTTACGTAAATAAGTTTTTGACAAGTTCAGAAGTCCGTCCAAGAACCATGAGAGAAACAATACTCACGTAAATAAGTTTTTGGCACGTTCGAAAGTTCATCCAAGAACCAAGAGATAACTAATTCTCACGTAAATAAGTTTTTAATTCAAAGACCAAAACTTGTTTACAAAAAGACAAACTATTTAAACCAATTTGTGCGATTTCCTGAGCATGGAATGTTCGAAAAATTGCTCGAAAGTATGGATCATCTTGAATACTTTCAGGAACCGAAGTTATAAAAGAATTCATAAAAGTTTGACAAATTCGGATGTTCGTCCAAGAACCAAGAGAGAAACAATTCTTACATAAATAAGTTTTTGACAAGTTCGGATATTCGTCCAAGAACCAAGAGAGAAACAATTCTTACGTATATAAGTTTTTAACAAGTTCGGATGTTCGTCCAAGAACCAAGAGAGAAACAATTCTCACGTAAATTAGTTTTTGACAAGTTTGGAAGTTCATACAAGAACCAAGAGAGAAGCAATTCTCACGTAAATAAGTTTTTGACAAGTTCGGGAGTTCGTCTAAGAACTAAGAGAGAAACAATTCTGACGTAACTAAGTTATTAATTAACAGTCCAAAACTTGTTTACAAAATGACAAACTATTTTGACCTAATGACGTGATTTCTCGATCATTGAATGTTTGGAAATTTGCTCAAAGGAATGAATCGTCTTGAATACTTTAAGGAACCTAAGTTATAAAAGAACTCGTGAAAGTTTGACAGGTTTGAAAGTTCGTCCAAGAACCAAGGAGATACAATTCTCACGTAAATAAGTTTTTAATTTAAAGACCAAAACTTGTTTACAAAATGACAAACTATTTATAGACCAAATGATGGGATTTTTCGAGCATGGAATGTTCGAAAAATTTCTAGAAGGAATGGATTATCTTGAATACTTTTTGGAACCGAAGTTACAAAAGAAATCGTAAAAGTTTGACAAGTTCAGATGTTCGTACAAGAACCAAGAGAGAAGCAATTCTTACGTAAATAAGTTTTTGGCAAGTACCGAAGTTCGTCCAAGAACCAGGAGAGAAACAATACTCACATAAATAAGTTTTTGACAAGTTCGAAAGTTCGTTGAAGAACCAAGAGAGAACCAATTCTCGCGTAAATAAGTTTTTAATTCAAGGGCCAAAACTTATTTACAAAAAGACAAACTAGTTAGACCAATTTATGCGATTTCCCGAGCATGGAACGTTTGAAAAATTACTCGAAAGAATGGATCATCTTGAATACTTTCAGGAACCGAAGTTGTAAAAGAAATCGTAAAAGTTTGACAAGTTCGGATGTTCGTCTAAGAACCAAGAGAGAAACAATTCTTACGTAAATAAGTTTTTGACAAGTGCGGATGTTTGTCCAAGAACCAAGAGAGAAACAATTCTCACATAAATAAGTTCTTGACAAGTTTGGAATTTCATCCAAGAACCAAGAGAGAAAACAATTCTCACGTAAATAAGTTTTTGACAAGTTTGAAAGTTCGTGCAAGAACCAAGAGAGAAACAATTCTCACGTAATTAAGTTTTTGACAAGTTTGGAAGTTCGTCCAAGAACCAAGAGAGAAACAATTCTCACGTAACTAAGTTGATACGAGTCGCAAGGCCCAAAATCCAGCGTATGAACGTGATGGTCTCAATCTTCCTCAAGGACCAATAACGAGGTTAAAAGCCAAGCAAATTCGAGCAAAATTGAATAGGACCATCCAAGACTTCGTTAGCAAGGCCCTAGATGCGCACATGATCGAAAAAGAAAATCAAGATTCACTTTCTTGTTTTCAAGAAAATCAAGAAACCGAATCTTGGTCCAATTATGTATTTTAAACAATTTCAAGAATCAAGAAAATCAAGATTTCAGTTCTTGGAAAAAGAAACCGAATCTTGCAGCCAAGGCACATTGGATTTCTTGTACGACCTTGAACGAGCCAATTTCGAGAGCAAACGGATCACAAGACCAAGTTCTTGCAAAAAGGCCCATTAAGATATCTACAAGTTCATCTTGAAGTTTAGAAAGTAATTTAATTGAATATCAGGTCAAATTATTATAGTGGCCCAAATTGGAAAGTATTTAAATCTTGGTCCAATTTTTATTTTAATAAGTGGATCATCATGTAAGAATTCAGCCCAAGGAGCTCATTCAAAGTCCTTTGGCCGAAATTCCCCATATCCAAACGTAAATTTTTTTTTATTTGATTAGCTATCATGGTTAGAATTCTATTAGGGTTAGGAAAGCTTATTTTGGGGGCCTATAAGTAGCAAGGTCGTTCCCCCCTTGAAAAGACACTTGATTTTGATCATTTTGAGTTAATAATAATTCTCTTTGAGGTTTTCTTCAAGAATTGCTCTTGAGTTTTTTTAGAAGTTGTTTTAACAATCTTCAAGAATTGCTCTTGAGTTAATAATAATCAGTTTGAGTTGATTTTGATCATTTTGAGTTAATAATAATTTAAAGACCAAAACTTGTTTACAAAATGACAAACTATTTAGACCAGATGATGGGATATTCAAAGCGTGGAATGTTCGAAAAATTTCTAGAAGGAATGGATTATCTTGAATACTTTTTGGAACCGAAGTTATAAAAGAAATCGTAAAAGTTTGACAAGTTCGGATGTTCGTCCAAGAACCAAGAGAAACAATTCTTACGTAAATAAGTTTTTGACAAGTTCAGAAGTCCGTCCAAGAACCATGAGAGAAACAATACTCACGTAAATAAGTTTTTGGCACGTTCGAAAGTTCATCCAAGAACCAAGAGATAACTAATTCTCACGTAAATAAGTTTTTAATTCAAAGACCAAAACTTGTTTACAAAAAGACAAACTATTTAAACCAATTTGTGCGATTTCCTGAGCATGGAATGTTCGAAAAATTGCTCGAAAGTATGGATCATCTTGAATACTTTCAGGAACCGAAGTTATAAAAGAATTCATAAAAGTTTGACAAATTCGGATGTTCGTCCAAGAACCAAGAGAGAAACAATTCTTACATAAATAAGTTTTTGACAAGTTCGGATATTCGTCCAAGAACCAAGAGAGAAACAATTCTTACGTATATAAGTTTTTAACAAGTTCGGATGTTCGTCCAAGAACCAAGAGAGAAACAATTCTCACGTAAATTAGTTTTTGACAAGTTTGGAAGTTCATACAAGAACCAAGAGAGAAACAATTCTCACGTAAATAAGTTTTTGACAAGTTCGGGAGTTCGTCTAAGAACTAAGAGAGAAACAATTCTGACGTAACTAAGTTATTAATTAACAGTCCAAAACTTGTTTACAAAATGACAAACTATTTTGACCTAATGACGTGATTTCTCGATCATTGAATGTTTGGAAATTTGCTCAAAGGAATGAATCGTCTTGAATACTTTAAGGAACCTAAGTTATAAAAGAACTCGTGAAAGTTTGACAGGTTTGAAAGTTCGTCCAAGAACCAAGGAGATACAATTCTCACGTAAATAAGTTTTTAATTTAAAGACCAAAACTTGTTTACAAAATGACAAACTATTTATAGACCAAATGATGGGATTTTTCGAGCATGGAATGTTCGAAAAATTTCTAGAAGGAATGGATTATCTTGAATACTTTTTGGAACCGAAGTTACAAAAGAAATCGTAAAAGTTTGACAAGTTCAGATGTTCGTACAAGAACCAAGAGAGAAGCAATTCTTACGTAAATAAGTTTTTGACAAGTTCGGATGTTCGTCCAAGAACCAAGAGAGGAACAATTCTCACACAACTAAGTTATTAATTAACATTCCAAAACTTGTTTACAAAAAGACAAACTATTTTGACCAAATGATGTGATTTCTCGAGCATGGAATGTCTGGAAATTTGCTCAAAGAATGAATCGTCTTGAATACTTTAAGGAACCAAAGTTATAAAAGAACTCGTGAAAGTTTGACAAGTTCGAAAGTTCGTCCAAGAACCATGGAGATACAATTCTCACGTAAATAAGTTTTTAATTTAAAGACCAAAACTTGTTTACAAAATGACAAACTATTTAGACCAAATGATGGGATTTTTCGAGCATGGAATGTTCGAAAAATTTCTAGAAGGAATGGATTATCTTGAATACTTTTTGGAACCGAAGTTACAAAAGAAATCGTAAAAGTTTGACAAGTTCAGATGTTCGTACAAGAACCAAGAGAGAAGCAATTCTTACGTAAATAAGTTTTTGACAAGTTCCGAAGTTCGTCCAAGAACCAGGAGAGAAACAATACTCACATAAATAAGTTTTTGACAAGTTCGAAAGTTCGTTGAAGAACCAAGAGAGAACCAATTCTCACGTAAATAAGTTTTTAATTCAAGGACCAAAACTTATTTACAAAAAGACAAACTAGTTAGACCAATTTATGCGATTTCCCGAGCATGGAACGTTCGAAAAATTACTCGAAAGAATGGATCATCTTGAATACTTTCAGGAACCGAAGTTGTAAAAGAAATCGTAAAAGTTTGACAAGTTCGGATGTTCGTCTAAGAACCAAGAGAGAAACAATTCTTACGTAAATAAGTTTTTGACAAGTGCGGATGTTTGTCCAAGAACCAAGAGAGAAACAATTCTCACATAAATAAGTTCTTGACAAGTTTGGAATTTCATCCAAGAACCAAGAGAGAAAACAATTCTCATGTAAATAAGTTTTTGACAAGTTTGAAAGTTCGTGCAATAACCAAGAGAGAAACAATTCTCACGTAATTAAGTTTTTGACAGGTTTGGAAGTTCGTCCAAGAACCAATAGAGAAACAATTCTCACGTAACTAAGTTGATACGAGTCGCAAGGCCCAAAATCCAGCGTATGAACGTGATGGTCTCAATCTTCCTCAAGGACCAATAACGAGGTTAAAAGCCAAGCAAATTCGAGCAAAATTGAATAGGACCATCCAAGACTTCGTTACCAAGGCCGTAGATGCGCACATGATCGAAAAAGAAAATCAAGATTCACTTTCATGTTTTCAAGAAAATCAAAAAACCGAATCTTGGTCCAATTATGTATTTTAAACAATTTCAAGAATCAAGAAAATCAAGATTTCAGTTCTTGCAAAAAGAAACCGAATCTTGCAGCCAAGGCACATTGGATTTCTTGTACGACCTTGAACGAGCCAATTTCGAGAGCAAACGGATCACAAGACCAAGTTCTTGCAAAAAGGCCCATTAAGATATCTACAAGTTCATCTTGAAGTTTAGAAAGTAATTTAATTGAATATCAGGTCAAATTATTAAAGTGGCCCAAATTGGAAAGTATTTAAATTTTGGTCCAATTTTATTTTAATAAGTGGATCATCATGTAAGAATTCAGCCCAAGGAGCCCATTCAAAGCCCTTTGGCCGAAATTCCCCATATCCAAACGTAAATTTTTTTTATTTTATTTTATTAGCTATCATGGTTAGAATTCTATTAGGGTTAGGAAAGCTTATTTTGGGGGCCTATAAGTAGCAAGGTCGTTCCCCCCTTGAAAAGACACTTGATTTTGATCATTTTGAGTTAATAATAATTCTCTTTGAGTTTTTCTTCAAGAATTGCTCTTGAGTTTTTTTAGAAGTTGTTTTAACAATCTTCAAGAATTGCTCTTGAGTTAATAATAATCAGTTTGAGTTGATTTTGATCATTTTAAGTTAATAATAATTTAAAGACCAAAACTTGTTTACAAAATGACAAACTATTTAGACCAGATGATGGGATATTCAAAGCGTGGAATGTTCGAAAAATTTCTAGAAGGAATGGATTATCTTGAATACTTTTTGGAACCGAAGTTATAAAAGAAATTGTAAAAGTTTGACAAGTTCAGATGTTCGTCCAAGAACCAAGAGAGAAGCAATTCTTACGTAAATAAGTTTTTGACAAGTTCCGAAGTTCGTCCAAGAACCAGGAGAGAAACAATACTCACATAAATAAGTTTTTGACAAGTTCGAAAGTTCGTTGAAGAACCAAGAGAGAACCAATTCTCACGTAAATAAGTTTTAAATTCAAGGACCAAAACTTATTTACAAAAAGACAAACTAGTTAGACCAATTTATGCGATTTCCCGAGCATGGAACGTTTGAAAAATTACTCGAAAGAATGGATCATCTTGAATACTTTCAGGAACCGAAGTTGTAAAAGAAATCGTAAAAGTTTGACAAGTTCGGATGTTCGTCTAAGAACCAAGAGAGAAACAATTCTTACGTAAATAAGTTTTTGACAAGTGCGGATGTTTGTCCAAGAACCAAGAGAGAAACAATTCTCACATAAATAAGTTCTTGACAAGTTTGGAATTTCATCCAAGAACCAAGAGAGAAAACAATTCTCACGTAAATAAGTTTTTGACAAGTTTGAAAGTTCGTGCAAGAACCAAGAGAGAAACAATTCTCACGTAATTAAGTTTTTGACAAGTTTGGAAGTTCGTCCAAGAACCAAGAGAGAAACAATTCTCACGTAACTAAGTTGATACGAGTCGCAAGGCCCAAAATCCAGCGTATGAACGTGATGGTCTCAATCTTCCTCAAGGACCAATAACGAGGTTAAAAGCCAAGCAAATTCGAGCAAAATTGAATAGGACCATCCAAGACTTCGTTACCAAGGCCCTAGATGCGCACATGATCGAAAAAGAAAATCAAGATTCACTTTCTTGTTTTCAAGAAAATCAAGAAACCGAATCTTGGTCCAATTATGTATTTTAAACAATTTCAAGAATCAAGAAAATCAATATTTCAGTTCTTGGAAAAAGAAACCGAATCTTGCAGCCAAGGCACATTGGATTTCTTGTACGACCTTGAACGAGCCAATTTCGAGAGCAAACGGATCACAAGACCAAGTTCTTGCAAAAAGGCCCATTAAGATATCTACAAGTTCATCTTGAAGTTTAGAAAGTAATTTAATTGAATATCAGGTCAAATTATTAAAGTGGCCCAAATTGGAAAGTATTTAAATTTTGGTCCAATTTTATTTTAATAAGTGGATCATCATGTAAGAATTCAGCCCAAGGAGCCCATTCAAAGCCCTTTGGCCGAAATTCCCCATATCCAAACGTAAATTTTTTTTTTTTTATTTGATTAGCTATCATGGTTAGAATTCTATTAGGGTTAGGAAAGCTTATTTTGGGGGCCTATAAGTAGCAAGGTCGTTCCCCCCTTGAAAAGACACTTGATTTTGATCATTTTGAGTTAATAATAATTCTCTTTGAGTTTTTCTTCAAGAATTGCTCTTGAGTTTTTTTAGAAGTTGTTTTAACAATCTTCAAGAATTGCTCTTGAGTTAATAATAATCAGTTTGAGTTGATTTTGATCATTTTGAGTTAATAATAATTTAAAGACCAAAACTTGTTTACAAAATGACAAACTATTTAGACCAGATGATGGGATATTCAAAGCGTGGAATGTTCGAAAAAATTCTAGAAGGAATGGATTATCTTGAATACTTTTTGGAACCGAAGTTATAAAAGAAATTGTAAAAGTTTGACAAGTTCGGATGTTCGTCCAAGAACCAAGAGAAACAATTCTTACGTAAATAAGTTTTTGACAAGTTCAGAAGTCCGTCCAAGAACCATGAGAGAAACAATACTCACGTAAATAAGTTTTTGACACGTTCAAAAGTTCATCCAAGAACCAAGAGAGAACTAATTCTCATGTAAATAAGTTTTTAATTCAAAGACCAAAACTTGTTTACAAAAAGACAAACTATTTAAACCAATTTGTGCGATTTCCCGAGCATGGAATGTTCGAAAAATTGCTCGAAAGTATGGATCATCTTGAATACTTTCAGGAACCGAAGTTATAAAAGAATTCATAAAAGTTTGACAAATTCAGATGTTCATCCAAGAACCAAGAGAGAAACAATTCTTACATAAATAAGTTTTTGACAAGTTCGGATATTCGTCCAAGAACCAAGAGAGAAACAATTCTTACGTATATAAGTTTTTAACAAGTTCGGATGTTCGTCCAAGAACCAAGAGAGAAACAATTCTCACGTAAATTAGTTTTTGACAAGTTTGGAAGTTCATACAAGAATCAAGAGAGAAGCAATTCTCACGTAAATAAGTTTTTGACAAGTTCGGGAGTTCGTCTAAGAACTAAGAGAGAAACAATTCTCGCGTAACTAACTTATTAATTAACAGTCCAAAACTTGTTTACAAAATGACAAACTATTTTGACCTAATGACGTGATTTATCGATCATTGAATGTTTGGAAATTTGCTCAAAGGAATGAATCGTCTGGAATACTTTAAGGAACCTAAGTTATAAAAGAACTCGTGAAAGTTTGACAGGTTTGAAAGTTCGTCCAAGAACCAAGGAGATACAATTCTCACGTAAATAAGTTTTTAATTTAAAGACCAAAACTTGTTTACAAAATGACAAACTATTTATAGACCAAATGATGGGATTTTTCGAGCATGGAATGTTCGAAAAATTTCTAGAAGGAATGGATTATCTTGAATACTTTTTGGAACCGAAGTTACAAAAGAAATCGTAAAAGTTTGACAAGTTCAGATGTTCGTACAAGAACCAAGAGAGAAGCAATTCTTACGTAAATAAGTTTTTGACAAGTTCGGATGTTCGTCCAAGAACCAAGAGAGGAACAATTCTCACACAACTAAGTTATTAATTAACATTCCAAAACTTGTTTACAAAAAGACAAACTATTTTGACCAAATGATGTGATTTCTCGAGCATGGAATGTCTGGAAATTTGCTCAAAGGAATGAATCGTCTTGAATACTTTAAGGAACCAAAGTTATAAAAGAACTCGTGAAAGTTTGACAAGTTCGAAAGTTCGTCCAAGAACCATGGAGATACAATTCTCACGTAAATAAGTTTTTAATTTAAAGACCAAAACTTGTTTACAAAATGACAAACTATTTAGACCAAATGATGGGATTTTTCGAGCATGGAATGTTCGAAAAATTTCTAGAAGGAATGGATTATCTTGAATACTTTTTGGAACCGAAGTTACAAAAGAAATCGTAAAAGTTTGACAAGTTCAGATGTTCGTACAAGAACCAAGAGAGAAGCAATTCTTACGTAAATAAGTTTTTGACAAGTTCCGAAGTTCGTCCAAGAACCAGGAGAGAAACAATACTCACATAAATAAGTTTTTGACAAGTTCGAAAGTTCGTTGAAGAACCAAGAGAGAACCAATTCTCACGTAAATAAGTTTTTAATTCAAGGACCAAAACTTATTTACAAAAAGACAAACTAGTTAGACCAATTTATGCGATTTCCCGAGCATGGAACGTTCGAAAAATTACTCGAAAGAATGGATCATCTTGAATACTTTCAGGAACCGAAGTTGTAAAAGAAATCGTAAAAGTTTGACAAGTTCGGATGTTCGTCTAAGAACCAAGAGAGAAACAATTCTTACGTAAATAAGTTTTTGACAAGTGCGGATGTTTGTCCAAGAACCAAGAGAGAAACAATTCTCACATAAATAAGTTCTTGACAAGTTTGGAATTTCATCCAAGAACCAAGAGAGAAAACAATTCTCACGTAAATAAGTTTTTGACAAGTTTGAAAGTTCGTGCAAGAACCAAGAGAGAAACAATTCTCACGTAATTAAGTTTTTGACAAGTTTGGAAGTTCGTCCAAGAACCAAGAGAGAAACAATTCTCACGTAACTAAGTTGATACGAGTCGCAAGGCCCAAAATCCAGCGTATGAACGTGATGGTCTCAATCTTCCTCAAGGACCAATAACGAGGTTAAAAGCCAAGCAAATTCGAGCAAAATTGAATAGGACCATCCAAGACTTCGTTACCAAGGCCCTAGATGCGCACATGATCGAAAAAGAAAATCAAGATTCACTTTCTTGTTTTCAAGAAAATCAAGAAACCGAATCTTGGTCCAATTATGTATTTTAAACAATTTCAAGAATCAAGAAAATCAAGATTTCAGTTCTTGGAAAAAGAAACCGAATCTTGCAGCCAAAGCACATTGGATTTCTTGTACGACCTTGAACGAGCCAATTTCGAGAGCAAACGGATCACAAGACCAAGTTCTTGCAAAAAGGCCCATTAAGATATCTACAAGTTCATCTTGAAGTTTAGAAAGTAATTTAATTGAATATCAGGTCAAATTATTAAAGTGGCCCAAATTGGAAAGTATTTAAATTTTGGTCCAATTTTTATTTTAATAAGTGGATCATCATGTAAGAATTCAGCCCAAGGAGCCCATTCAAAGCCCTTTGGCCGAAATTCCCCATATCCAAACGTAATTTTTTTTTATTTTATTTGATTAGCTATCATGGTTAGAATTCTATTAGGGTTAGGAAAGCTTATTTTGGGGGCCTATAAGTAGCAAGGTCGTTCCCCCCTTGAAAAGACACTTGATTTTGATCATTTTGAGTTAATAATAATTCTCTTTGAGTTTTTCTTCAAGAATTGCTCTTGAGTTTTTTTAGAAGTTGTTTTAACAATCTTCAAGAATTGCTCTTGAGTTAATAATAATCAGTTTGAGTTGATTTTGATCATTTTGAGTTAATAATAATTTAAAGACCAAAACTTGTTTACAAAATGACAAACTATTTAGACCAGATGATGGGATATTCAAAGCGTGGAATGTTCGAAAAATTTCTAGAAGGAATGGATTATCTTGAATACTTTTTGGAACCGAAGTTATAAAAGAAATCGTAAAAGTTTGACAAGTTCGGATGTTCGTCCAAGAACCAAGAGAAACAATTCTTACGTAAATAAGTTTTTGACAAGTTCAGAAGTCCGTCCAAGAACCATGAGAGAAACAATACTCACGTAAATAAGTTTTTGGCACGTTCGAAAGTTCATCCAAGAACCAAGAGATAACTAATTCTCACGTAAATAAGTTTTTAATTCAAAGACCAAAACTTGTTTACAAAAAGACAAACTATTTAAACCAATTTGTGCGATTTCCTGAGCATGGAATGTTCGAAAAATTGCTCGAAAGTATGGATCATCTTGAATACTTTCAGGAACCGAAGTTATAAAAGAATTCATAAAAGTTTGACAAATTCGGATGTTCGTCCAAGAACCAAGAGAGAAACAATTCTTACATAAATAAGTTTTTGACAAGTTCGGATATTCGTCCAAGAACCAAGAGAGAAACAATTCTTACGTATATAAGTTTTTAACAAGTTCGGATGTTCGTCCAAGAACCAAGAGAGAAACAATTCTCACGTAAATTAGTTTTTGACAAGTTTGGAAGTTCATACAAGAACCAAGAGAGAAGCAATTCTCACGTAAATAAGTTTTTGACAAGTTCGGGAGTTCGTCTAAGAACTAAGAGAGAAACAATTCTGACGTAACTAAGTTATTAATTAACAGTCCAAAACTTGTTTACAAAATGACAAACTATTTTGACCTAATGACGTGATTTCTCGATCATTGAATGTTTGGAAATTTGCTCAAAGGAATGAATCGTCTTGAATACTTTAAGGAACCTAAGTTATAAAAGAACTCGTGAAAGTTTGACAGGTTTGAAAGTTCGTCCAAGAACCAAGGAGATACAATTCTCACGTAAATAAGTTTTTAATTTAAAGACCAAAACTTGTTTACAAAATGACAAACTATTTAGACTAAATGATGGGATTTTCTGAGCATGGAATGTTCGAAAAATTTCTAGAAGGAATGGATTATCTTGAATACTTTTTTGGAATCTAAGTTATAAAAGAAACCGTAAAAGTTTGACAAGTTCGGATGTTCGTCCAAGAACCAAGAGAGAAACAATTCTTGCGTAAATAAATTTCTGACAAGTTTGGAAGTTTATCCAAGAACCAGGAGAGAAACAATGCTCATATAAATAAGTTTTTCAAATGTTCGAAAGTTCGTCCAAGAACCAAGAGAGAACCAATTCTCATGTAAATAAGTTTTTAATTCAACGAACAAAACTTATTTACAAAACGACAAACTATTTAGGCCAATTTATGCGATTTCTCGAGCATGGAATGTTCAAAAATTGCTCGAAAGAATGGATCATCTTGAATGCTTTCCGGAACCGAAGTTATAATACAAATCGTAAAAGTTTGACAAGTTTGGATGTTTGTCCAAGAACTAAGAGAGAAACAATTCTTACGTAAATAAGTTTTTGACAAGTTCGGATATTCGTCCTAGAACCAAGACAGAAACCATTCTCACGTAAATAAGTTTTTGCCAAGTTTGGAAGTTCATCCAAGAACCAAGAGAGAAACAATTCTCACGTAAATAAGTTTTTGACAAGTTCGGATGTTCGTCCAAGAACCAAGAGTGGAACAATTCTCACACAACTAAGTTATTAATTAACATTCCAAAACTTGTTTACAAAAAGACAAACTATTTTGACCAAATGATGTGATTTCTCGAGCATGGAATGTCTGGAAATTTGCTCAAAGGAATGAATCGTCTTGAATACTTTAAGGAACCAAAGTTATAAAAGAACTCGTGAAAGTTTGACAAGTTCGAAAGTTCGTCCAAGAACCATGGAGATACAATTCTCACGTAAATAAGTTTTTAATTTAAAGACCAAAACTTGTTTACAAAATGACAAACTATTTAGACCAAATGATGGGATTTTTCGAGCATGGAATGTTCAAAAAATTTCTAGAAGGAATGGATTATCTTGAATGCTTTTTGGAACCGAAGTTACAAAAGAAATCGTAAAAGTTTGACAAGTTCAGATGTTCGTACAAGAACCAAGAGAGAAGCAATTCTTACGTAAATAAGTTTTTGACAAGTTCCGAAGTTCGTCCAAGAACCAGGAGAGAAACAATACTCACATAAATAAGTTTTTGACAAGTTCGAAAGTTCGTTGAAGAATCAAGAGAGAACCAATTCTCACGTAAATAAGTTTTTAAGTCAAGGACCAAAACTTATTTACAAAAAGACAAACTATTTAGACCAATTTATGCGATTTCCCGAGCATGAAACGTTCGAAAAATTACTCGAAAGAATGGATCATCTTGAATACTTTCAGGAACCGAAGTTGTAAAAGAAATCGTAAAAGTTTGACAAGTTCGGGTGTTCATCTAGGAACCAAGAGAGAAACAATTCTTACGTAAATATGTTTTTGACAAGTGCGGATGTTTGTCCAAGAACCAAGAGAGAAACAATTCTCACATAAATAAGTTCTTGACAAGTTTGGAATTTCATCCAAGAACCAAGAGAGAAAACAATTCTCACGTAAATAAGTTTTTGTCAAGTTTGAAAGTTCGTGCAAGAACCAAGAGAGAAACAATTCTCACGTAATTAAGTTTTTGACAAGTTTGGAAGTTCGTCCAAGAACCAAGAGAGAAACAATTCTCACGTAACTAAGTTGATACGAGTCGCAAGGCCCAAAATCCAGCGTATGAACGTGATGGTCTCAATCTTCCTCAAGGACCAATAACGAGGTTAAAAGCCAAGCAAATTCGAGCAAAATTGAATAGGACCATCCAAGACTTCGTTACCAAGGCCCTAGATGCGCACATGATCGAAAAAGAAAATCAAGATTCACTTTCTTGTTTTCAAGAAAATCAAGAAACCGAATCTTGGTCCAATTATGTATTTTAAACAATTTCAAGAATCAAGAAAATCAAGATTTCAGTTCTTGGAAAAAGAAACCGAATCTTGCAGCCAAAGCACATTGGATTTCTTGTACGACCTTGAACGAGCCAATTTCGAGAGCAAACGGATCACAAGACCAAGTTCTTGCAAAAAGGCCCATTAAGATATCTACAAGTTCATCTTGAAGTTTAGAAAGTAATTTAATTGAATATCAGGTCAAATTATTATAGTGGCCCAAATTGGAAAGTATTTAAATTTTGGTCTAATTTTTATTTTAATAAGTGGATCATCATGTAAGAATTCAGCCCAAGGAGCCCATTCAAAGTCCTTTGGCCGAAATTCCCCATATCCAAACGTAATTTTTTTTATTTTATTTGATTAGCTATCATGGTTAGAATTCTATTAGGGTTAGGAAAGCTTATTTTGGGGGCCTATAAGTAGCAAGGTCGTTCCCCCCTTGAAAAGACACTTGATTTTGATCATTTGAGTTAATAATAATTCTCTTTGAGTTTTTCTTCAAGAATTGCTCTTGAGTTTTTTTAGAAGTTGTTTTAACAATCTTCAAGAATTGCTCTTGAGTTAATAATAATCAGTTTGAGTTGATTTTGATCATTTTGAGTTAATAATAATTTAAAGACCAAAACTTGTTTACAAAATGACAAACTATTTAGACCAAAAGATGGGATATTCAAAGCGTGGAATGTTCAAAAAATTTCTAGAAGGAATGGATTATCTTGAATACTTTTTGGAACCGAAGTTATAAAAGAAATTGTAAAAGTTTGACAAGTTCGGATGTTCGTCCAAGAACCAAGAGAAACAATTCTTACGTAAATAAGTTTTTGACAAGTTCAGAAGTCCGTCCAAGAACCATGAGAGAAACAATACTCACGTAAATAAGTTTTTGACACGTTCAAAAGTTCATCGAAGAACCAAGAGAGAACTAATTCTCACGTAAATAAGTTTTTAATTCAAAGACCAAAACTTGTTTACAAAAAGACAAACTATTTAAACCAATTTGTGTGATTTCCCGAGCATGGAATGTTCGAAAAATTGCTCGAAAGTATGGATCATCTTGAATACTTTCAGGAATCGAAGTTATAAAAGAATTCATAAAAGTTTGACAAATTCGGATGTTCGTCCAAGAACCAAGAGAGAAACAATTCTTACATAAATAAGTTTTTGACAAGCTCGGATATTCGTCCAAGAACCAAGAGAGAAACAATTCTTACGTATATAAGTTTTTAACAAGTTCGGATGTTCGTCCAAGAACCAAGAGAGAAACAATTCTCACATAAATTAGTTTTTGACGAGTTTGGAAGTTCATACAAGAATCAAGAGAGAAGCAATTCTCACGTAAATAAGTTTTTGACAAGTTCGGGAGTTCGTCTAAGAACTAAGAGAGAAACAATTCTCACGTAACTAAGTTATTAATTAACAGTCCAAAACTTGTTTACAAAATGACAAACTATTTTGACCTAATGACGTGATTTCTCGATCATTGAATGTTTGGAAATTTGCTCAAAGGAATGAATCGTCTTGAATACTTTAAGGAACCTGAGTTATAAAAGAACTCGTGAAAGTTTGACAGGTTTGAAAGTTCGTCCAAGAACCAAGGAGATACAATTCTCACGTAAATAAGTTTTTAATTTAAAGACCAAAACTTGTTTACAAAATGACAAACTATTTATAGACCAAATGATGGGATTTTTCGAGCATGGAATGTTCGAAAAATTTCTAGAAGGAAAGGATTATCTTGAATACTTTTTGGAACCGAAGTTACAAAAGAAATCGTAAAAGTTTGACAAGTTCAGATGTTCGTACAAGAACCAAGAGAGAAGCAATTCTTACGTAAATAAGTTTTTGACAAGTTCGGATGTTCGTCCAAGAACCAACAGAGGAACAATTCTCACACAACTAAGTTATTAATTAACATTCCAAAACTTGTTTACAAAAAGACAAACTATTTTGACCAAATGATGTGATTTCTCGAGCATGGAATGTCTGGAAATTTGCTCAAAGGAATGAATCGTCTTGAATACTTTAAGGAACCAAAGTTATAAAAGAACTCGTGAAAGTTTGACAAGTTCGAAAGTTCGTCCAAGAACCATGGAGATACAATTCTCACGTAAATAAGTTTTTAATTTAAAGACCAAAACTTGTTTACAAAATGACAAACTATTTAGACCAAATGATGGGATTTTTCGAGCATGGAATGTTCGAAAAATTTCTAGAAGGAATGGATTATCTTGAATACTTTTTGGAACCGAAGTTATAAAAGAAATCGTAAAAGTTTGACAAGTTCGGATGTTCGTCCAAGAACCAAGAGAAACAATTCTTACGTAAATAAGTTTTTGACAAGTTCAGAAGTCCGTCCAAGAACCATGAGAGAAACAATACTCACGTAAATAAGTTTTTGACACGTTCAAAAGTTCATCGAAGAACCAAGAGAGAACTAATTCTCACGTAAATAAGTTTTTAATTCAAAGACCAAAACTTGTTTACAAAAAGACAAACTATTTAAACCAATTTGTGTTATTTCCCGAGCATGGAATGTTCGAAAAATTGCTCGAAAGTATGGATCATCTTGGATACTTTCAGGAACCGAACTTATAAAAGAATTCATAAAAGTTTGACAAATTCGGATGTTCGTCCAAGAACCAAGAGAGAAACAATTCTTACATAAATAAGTTTTTGACAAGTTCGGATATTCGTCCAAGAACCAAGAGAGAAACAATTCTTACGTATATAAGTTTTTAACAAGTTCGGATGTTCGTCCAAGAACCAAGAGAGAAACAATTCTCACATAAATTAGTTTTTGACAAGTTTGGAAGTTCATACAAGAATCAAGAGAGAAGCAATTCTCACGTAAATAAGTTTTTGACAAGTTCGGGAGTTCGTCTAAGAACTAAGAGAGAAACAATTCTCACGTAACTAAGTTATTAATTAACAGTCCAAAACTTGTTTACAAAATGACAAACTATTTTGACCTAATGACGTGATTTCTCGATCATTGAATGTTTGGAAATTTGCTCAAAGGAATGAATCGTCTTGAATACTTTAAGGAACCTAAGTTATAAAAGAACTCGTGAAAGTTTGACAGGTTTGAAAGTTCGTCCAAGAACCAAGGAGATACAATTCTCACGTAAATAAGTTTTTAATTTAAAGACCAAAACTTGTTTACAAAATGACAAACTATTTATAGACCAAATGATGGGATTTTTCGAGCATGGAATGTTCGAAAAATTTCTAGAAGGAATGGATTATCTTGAATACTTTTTGGAACCGAAGTTACAAAAGAAATCGTAAAAGTTTGACAAGTTCAGATGTTCGTACAAGAACCAAGAGAGAAGCAATTCTTACGTAAATAAGTTTTTGACAAGTTCGGATGTTCGTCCAAGAACCAAGAGAGAAACAATTCTCACGTAAATTAGTTTTTGACAAGTTTGGAAGTTCATACAAGAACCAAGAGAGAAGCAATTCTCACGTAAATAAGTTTTTGACAAGTTCGGGAGTTCGTCTAAGAACTAAGAGAGAAACAATTCTCACGTAACTAAGTTATTAATTAACAGTCCAAAACTTGTTTACAAAATGACAAACTATTTTAACCTAATGACGTGATTTCTCGATCATTGAATGTTTGGAAATTTGCTCAAAGGAATGAATCGTCTTGAATACTTTAAGGAACCTAAGTTATAAAAGAACTCGTGAAAGTTTAACAAGTTCAAAAGTTTGTCCAAGAACCAAGGAGATACAATTCTCACGTAAATAAGTTTTTAATTTAAAGACCAAAACTTGTTTACAAAATGAAAAACTATTTTGACCAAATGATGGGATTTTCCGAGCATGGAATGTTCAAAAAATTTCTAGAAGGAATGGATTATCTTGAATACTTTTTAGAACCGAAGTTATAATAGAAATCATAAAAGTTTGACAAGTCCGGATGTTCGTTCAAGAACCAAGAGAGAAAGAATTCTTACGTAAATAAGTTTTTGACAAGTTCGGAAGTTCGTCCATGAATCAAGAGAGAAACAATACTCACGTAAATAAGTTTTTGACAAGTTCGGATGTTCGTCCAAGAACCAAGAGAGGAACAATTCTCACACAACTAAGTTATTAATTAACATTCCAAAACTTGTTTACAAAAAGACAAACTATTTTGACCAAATGATGTGATTTCTCGAGTATGGAATGTCTGGAAATTTACTCAAAGGAATGAATCGTCTTGAATACTTTAAGGAACCTAAGTTATAAAAGAACTCGTGAAAGTTTGACAAGTTCGAAAGTTCGTCCAACAACCAAGGAGATACAATTCTCACGTAAATAAGTTTTTAATTTAAAGGCCAAAACTTGTTTACAAAACGACAAACTATTTAGACCAAATGAAGGGATTTTCCGAGCATGGAATGTTCGAAAAATTTCTAGAAGGAATGGATTAACTTGAATACTTTTTGGAACCGAAGTTACAAAAGAAATCGTAAAAGTTTGACAAGTTCGGATGTTCGTCCAAGAACCAAGAGAGAAACAATTCTTACGTAAATAAATTTTTGACAAGTTCGGAAGTTCGTCCAAGAACCAAGAGTGAAACAGTACTCATGTAAATAAGTCTTTGACAAGTTCGAAAGTTTGTCCAAGAACCAAGAGATTACCAAATGCCAGGTGAATAAGTTTTCAATTCAAGGACCGAAACTTGTTTACAAAAAGACAAACCATTTAGACCAAATTATGCGATTTCTCGAGAATGGGATGTTCGAAAAATTGGCCAAAAGAATGGATCATCTTGGATACTTTCAGGAACCGAAGTTATAAAAGAAATCGTAAAAGTTTGACAAGTTCGGATGTTCGTCCAAGAACCAAGAGAGAAACAATTCTTGAGTAAATAAATTTCTGACAAGTTTGGAAGTTTATCCAAGAACCAGGAGAGAAACAATGCTCAGATTCGAAAGTTCGTCCAAGAACCAAGAGAGAACCAATTCTCATGTAAATAAGTTTTTAATTTAACGAACAAAACTTATTTACAAAACGACAAACTATTTAGGCCAATTTATGCGATTTCTCGAGCATGGAATGTTCAAAAATTGCTCGAAAGAATGGATCATCTTGAATGCTTTCCGGAACCGAAGTTATAATACAAATTGTAAAAGTTTGACAAGTTTGGATGTTTGTCCAAGAACTAAGAGAGAAACAATTCTTACGTAAATAAGTTTTTGACAAGTTCGGATATTCGTCCTAGAACCAAGAGAGAAACAATTCTCACGTAAATAAGTTTTTGACAAGTTTGGAAGTTCATCCAAGAACCAAGAGAGAAACAATTCTCACGTAAATAAGTTTTTGACAAGTTCGGATGTTAAGAACCAAGAGAGGAACAATTCTCACACAACTAAGTTATTAATTAACATTCCAAAACTTGTTTACAAAAAGACAAACTATTTTGACCAAATGATGTGATTTCTCGAGCATGGAATGTTTGGAAATTTGCTCAAAGGAATGAATCGTCTTGAATACTTTAAGGAACCTAAGTTATAAAAGAACTCGTGAAAGTTTGACAAGTTCGAAAGTTCGTCCAAGAACCATGGAGATACAATTCTCACGTAAATAAGGTTTTAATTTAAAGACCAAAACTTGTTTACAAAATGACAAACTATTTAGACCAAATGATGGGATTTTTCGAGCATGGAATGTTCGAAAAATTTCTAGAAGGAATGGATTATCTTGAATGCTTTTTGGAACCGAAGTTACAAAAGAAATCGTAAAAGTTTGACAAGTTCAGATGTTCGTACAAGAACCAAGAGAGAAGCAATTCTTACGTAAAAAAGTTTTTGACAAGTTTCGAAGTTCGTCCAAGAACCAGGAGAGAAACAATACTCACATAAATAAGTTTTTGACAAGTTCGAAAGTTTGTTGAAGAACCAAGAGAGAACCAATTCTCACGTAAATAAGTTTTTAATTCAAGGACCAAAACTTATTTACAAAAAGACAAACTATTTAGACCAATTTATGCGATTTCCCGAGCATGGAACGTTCGAAAAATTACTCGAAAGAATGGATCATCTTGAATACTTTCAGGAACCGAAGTTGTAAAAGAAATCGTAAAAGTTTGACAAGTTCGGGTGTTCGTCTAAGAACCAAGAGAGAAATAATTCTTACGTAAATAAGTTTTTGACAAGTGCGGATGTTTGTCCAAGAACCAAGAGAGAAACAATTCTTACATAAATAAGTTTTTAACAAGTTCGGATGTTCGTCCAAGAACCAAGAGAGAAACAATTCTCACGTAAATTAGTTTTTGACAAGTTTGGAAGTTCATACAAGAACCAAGAGAGAAGCAATTCTCACGTAAATAAGTTTTTGACAAGTTCGGGAGTTCGTCTAAGGACTAAGAGAGAAACAATTCTCACGTAACTAAGTTATTAATTAACAGTCCAAAACTTGTTTACAAAATGACAAACTATTTTGACCTAATGACGTGATTTCTCGATCATTGAATGTTTGGAAATTTGCTCAAAGAAATGAATCGTCTTGAATACTTTAAGGAACCTAAGTTATAAAAGAACTCGTGAAAGTGTGACAGGTTTGAAAGTTCGTCCAAGAACCAAGGAGATGCAACTCACGTAAATAAGTTTTTAATTTAAAGACCAAAACTTGTTTACAAAATGACAAACAATTTAGACCAAATGATGGGATTTTTCGAGCATGGAGTGTTCAAAAAATTTCTAGAAGGAATGGATTATCTTGAATACTTTTTGGAACTGAAGCAATAAAAGAAATCGTAAAAGTTTAACAAATTCGGATGTTCATCGAAGAATCAAGAGAGAACCAATTCTCACGTAAATAAGTTTTTAATTCAAGGACCGAAACTTGTTTACAAAAAGACAAACTATTTGGACCAAATTATGTGATTTCCCAAGCATGGAATGTTCGAAAAATTGCTCGAAAGAATGGATCATCTTGAATACTTTCAGGAACCGAAGTTATAAAACAAATCGTGAAATTTTGACAAGTTCGGATGTTTTTCCAAGAACCAAGAGAGAAACAATTCTTACGTAAATAAGTTTTGACAAGTTTGGATGTTCGTCCCAGAATCAAGAGAGAAACAATTCTTACGTAAATAAGTTTTTGACAGGTTTGAAAGTTCGTCTAAGAACCAAGAGAGAAACAATTCTCACGTAAATAAGTTTTTGACAAGTTCGGAAGTTCGTCCAAGAGACAAGAGAGAAACAATTCTCACGTAACTAAGTTATTAATTAACAGTCCAAAACTTGTTTACAAAATGACAAACTTTTTTGACAAAATGATGTGATTTCTCAAGCATGGAATGTTTAAAAATTTGCTCAAAGGAATGGATAATCTTGAATACTTTAAGGAACCTAAGTTATAAAAGAACTCGTGAAAGTTTGACAAGTTCGAAAGTTTGTCCAAGAACCAAGGAGATACAATTCTCACGTAAATAAGTTTTTAATTTAAAGACCAAAAATTTCTTACAAAATGACAAACTATTTAGACCAAATGACGGGATTTTTCGACCACGGAATGTATGAAAAATTTCTAGAAGGCATGGATTATCTTGAATACAGTTTTGAACCAAAGTTATAAAAGAAATCATAAAAGTTTGACAAGTTCAGATGTTCATCCAAGAACCAAGAGAGAAACAATTCTTATGTAAATAACTTTTTGACAAGTTCGGAAGTTCGTCCAAGAACAAAGAGAGAAACAATACTCACGTAAATAAGTCTTTGACAAGCTCGAAAGTTCATCCAAGAACCAAGAGAGAACCAATTCTCACATAAATAAGTTTTTAATTAACAGTCCAAAACTTGTTTACAAAATGACAAACTATTTTGACCAAATGATGTGATTTCTCGAGCATGGAATGTTTGGAAATTTGCTCAAAGCAATGGATCGTCTTGAATACTTTAAGGAACCTTAGTTATAAAAGAACTCGTGAAAGTTTGGCAAGTTCGAAAGTTCGTCCAAGAACCAAGGAGATACAATTCTCATGTAAATAAGTTTTTAATTTAAAAACCAAAACTTGTTTACAAAATGATAAACTATTTAGACCAAATGAAGGGATTTTTCGAGCGTGAAATGTTTGAAAAATTTCTAGAAGAAATGGATTATCTTGAATGCTTTTTGGAACTGAAGTTATAAAAGAAATCCTAAAAGTTTGACAAGTTCGGATGTTCGTCTAAGAACCAAGAGAGAAACAATTCTTATGTAAATAAGTTTTTGACAAGATTGGAAGTTTGTCCAAGAACCAAGAGAGAAACAATATTCACGTAAATAAGTTTTTCAAATGTTCGAAAGTTCGTCCAAGAATCAAGAGAGAACCAATTCTCACGTAAATAAGTTTTTAATTCAAGGACCAAAACTTGTTTACAAAAAGACAAACTATTTAGACCAATTTATGCGATTTCCTGAGCATGGAATGTTCGAAAAATTATTCGAAAGAATGGATCATCTTGAATACTTTCAGCAACCGAAGTTATAAAAGAAATCGTAAAAGTTTGACAAGTTCGGATGTTCGTCCAAGAACCAAGAGAGAAACAATTCTCACGTAAATAAGTTTTTGACAAGTTCGGATGTTCGTCCAAGAACCAAGAGAGAAACAATTCTCACGTAAATAAGTTTTTGACAAGTTTGGAATTTCATCCAAGAACTAAGAGAGAAACAATTCTCACGTAACTAAGTTATTAATTAACAGTTCAAAACTTGTTTACAAAATGACAAACTATTTTGACCAAATGATGTGATTTCTCGAGCATGGAATGTTTGTAAATTTGCTCAAAGGAATGGATAATCTTGAATACTTTAAGGAACCTATGTTATAAAAGAACTCGTGAAAGTTTGACAAGTTCGAAAGTTTGTCCAAGAACTAAGGAGGTACAATTCTCACGTAAATAAGTTTTTAATTTAAAGACCAAAACTTGTTTACAAAATGACAGACTATTTAGACCAGATGACAGGATTTTCAAAGCATGGAACGTTCGAAAAATTTCTAGAAGGAATGGATTGTCTTGAATACTTTTTGGAACCGAAGTTATAAAAGAAATCGTAAAAGTTTGGCAAGTTCGGATGTTTGTCTAAGAACCAAGAGAGAAACAATTCTTACTTAAATAAGTTTTTCACAAGTTCGGAAGTTCGTCCAAGAACCAAGAGAGAAACAATACTCACGTAAATAAGTTTTTGACAAGTTCAAAAGTTCATCCAAGAACCAAGAGAGAACCAATTCTCACGTAAATAAGTTTTTAATTCACGGACCAAAACTTGTTTGCAAAAAGACAAACTATTTAGACCAAATAATGCGATTTCCCTAGCATGGAATGTTAGAAAAATTGCTCGAAAGAATGGATCATCTTAAATACTTTCAGGAACCGAAGTTATAAAATAAATCGTAAAAGTTTGACAAGTTCGAATGTTCGTCCAAGAACCAAGAGAGAAACAATTCTTTTGTAAATAAGTTTTTGACAAGTTCGGATTTTCGTCCAAGAACCAAGAGAGAAACAATTTTCACATAAATAAGTTTTTGACAAGTTTGGAAGTTTGTCCAAGAACCAAGAGAGAAGCAATTCTCACGTTAGTAAGTTTTTCAAAAGATCAAAAGTTCGTCCAAGAACCAAGAGAGAAATAATACTCACGTAAATAAGTTTTTGACAAGTTCAAAAGTTCGTCCAAGAACCAAGAGAGAACCAATTCTCACGTGAATAAGTTTTTAATTCAAGGACCAAAACTTGTTTACAAAAAGGCAAACTATTTAGACCAAATTATGCGATTTCCAGAGCATGGAATGTTCGAAAAATTACTCGAAAGAATGGATCATCTTGAATACTTTTAGGATCTAAAGTTCTAAAAGAATCGTAAAAGTTTGACAAGTTCGGATGTTCGTCCAAGAACCAAGAGAGAAACAATTCTTACTTAAATAAGTTTTTCATAAGTTCGGAAGTTCGTCCAAGAACCAAGAGAGAAACAATACTCACGTAAATAAGTTTTTAATTCAAGGACCAAAACTTGTTTACAAAAATACAAACTATTTAGACCAAATAATGCGATTTCCCTAGCATGGAATGTTTGAAAAATTTCTCGAAAGAATGGATCATCTTGAATACTTTCAGGAACCGAAGTTATAAAAGAAATCGTCAAAGTTTGACAAGGTCGGATGTTCGTCCAAGAACCAAGAGAGAAACAATTCTTACGTAAATAAATTTTTAACTAGTTCGGATATTCGTACAAGAACTAAGAGAGAAACAATTATTTTGTAAATAAGTTTTTGACAAGTTCGAATTTACGTCCAAGAACCAAGAGAGAAACAATTTTCACGTAAATAAATTTTTGACAAGTTTGGAAGTTCGTCCAAGAAGCAAGAGAGAAGCAATTCTCACGTTAGTAAGTTTTTCATAAGATCGAAAGTTCGTCCAAGAACCAAAGAGAAACAATACTCACGTAAATAAGTTTTTGACAAGTTCGAAAGTTCGTCCAAGAACCAAGAGAGAACCAATTCTCACGTAAATAAGTTTTTAATTCAAGGACCAAAACTTGTTTACAAATAGACAAACTATTTAGACCAAATTATGCGATTTCCAAAGCATGCAATGTTCGAAAAATTACTCGAAAGAATGGATCATCTTGAATACTTTTAGAAACTAAACTTATAAAAGAAATCGTAAAAGTTTGACAAGTTCGGATGTTCGTCCAAGAACCAAGAGAGAAACAATTCTTACGTAAATAAGTTTTTGACAAGTTCGGATGTTCGTCCAAGAACCAAGATAGAACCAATTCTCACGTAAAGAAGCTTTTAATTAACAGTCCAAAACTTGTTTACAAAATGACAAACTATTTTGACCAAATGATGTCATTTCTCAAGCATGGAATGTTTGGAAATTTGCTCAAAGGAATGGATCGTCTTGAATACTTTAAGGAACCTAAGTTATAAAAGAACTCGTGAAAGTTTGACAAGTTTGAAAGTTCGTCCAATAACCAAGGAGATACAATTCTCACATAAATACATTTTTAATTTAAAGACCAAAAATTGTTTACAAAATGACAAACTATTCAGACCAAATGATGGGATTTCCGAGCATGGAATGTTCGAAAAATTTCTAGAAGGAATGGATTATCTTGAATACTTTTTGGAATCAAAGTTATAAAAGAAATAGTAAAATTTTGACAAGTTCGGATGTTCGTCCAAGAACCAAGAGAGAAACAATTCTTACGTAAATAAGTTTTTGACAAGTTCAGAAGTTCATCAAAGAACCAAAAGAGAAACAGTTCTTATGTAAATAAATTTTTGACAAGTTCGGAAGTTCGTCCAAGAACTAGGAGATAAACAATACTCACGTAAATAAGTTTTTAATTCAAGGACCAAAACTTGTTTACAAAAAGACAAACTATTTAGACCAAATTATGCGATTTCCTGAGCATGGAGTGTTCGAAAAATTGCTCGAAAGAATGGATCATCTTGAATACTTTCAGGAACCGAAGTTATAAAAGAAATCGTAAAAGTTTGACAGGTTCAGATGTTCGTCCAAGAACTAAGAGATAAACAATTCTTACGTAAATAAGTTTTTGACAAGTTCGGATGTTCGTCCAAGAACCAAGAGAGAAACAATTCTCACGTAAATAAGTTTTTGACAAGTTTGGAAGTTTGTCCACGAAACAAGAGAGAAACAATTCTCACGTAAATAATTTTTTGACAAGTTCGGAAGTTCGTCCAGGAACCAAGAGAGAAACAATTCTCACATAACTAAGTTATTAATTAACAGTCCAAAACTTATTTACAAAATGACAAACTATTTTGACCAAATGATGTGATTTGTCGAGCATGGAATATTTGGAAATTTGCTCAAAGGAATGGATCATCTTGAATACTTTAAGGAACCTAAGTTATAAAAGAACTCGTGAAAGTTTAACAAGTTCAAAAGTTTGTCCAAGAACCAAGGAGATACAATTCTCACGTAAATAAGTTTTTAATTTAAAGACCAAAACTTGTTTACAAAATGACAAACTATTTTGACCAAATGATGGGATTTTCCGAGCATGGAATGTTCAAAAAATTTCTAGAAGGAATGGATTATCTTGAATACTTTTTAGAACCGAAGTTATAATAGAAATCATAAAAGTTTGACAAGTCCGGATGTTCGTTCAAGAACCAAGAGAGAAAGAATTCTTACGTAAATAAGTTTTTGACAAGTTCGGAAGTTCGTCCATGAATCAAGAGAGAAATAATACTCACGTAAATAAGTTTTTGACAAGTTCGAAAGTTCATCCAAGAACCAAGATAGAACCAATTCTCACGTAAATAAGTTTTTAATTCAAGGACCGAAACTTGTTTACAAAAAGACAAACTATTTAGACCAAATTATGCGATTTTCCGAGCATGGAATGTTCGAAAAATAGCTCGAAAGAATGGATCATCTTGAATACTTTTAGGAATCGAAGTTATAAAAGAAATCGTTAAAGTTTGACAAGTTCGGATGTTTGTCCAAGAACCAAGATAGAAACAATTCTTAAGTAAATAAGTTTTTGTCAAGTTTGGAAGTTCGTCCAAGAACCAAGAGAGAAACAATTCTCACGTAAATAAGTTTTTGACAAGTTCGGAGTTCATTCAAGAACCAAGAGAGAAACAGTTCTCACGTAACTAAGTTATTAATTAACAGTCCAAAACTTTTTACAAAATGACAAACTATTTTGACCTAATGATGTGATTTCTCGAGCATGGAATGTTAGGAAATTTGCTCAAGGGAATGGATCGTCTTGAATACTTTAAGGAACCTAAGTTATAAAAGAACTCGTGAAAGTTTGACAAGTTCGAAAGTTCATCCAAGAACATAGGAGATACAATTATCACGTAAATAAGTTTTTAATTTAAAGATCAAAACTTGTTTACAAAATGACAAACTATTTAGACCAAATGATGGGATTTTCCGAGCATGGAATGTTCGAAAAATTTCTAGAAGGAATGGTGATATGGCCACGGTCCGAGACTCGCCAAGTGCTAACAAGGAACCTTTACAGCTGCCTTTAGGACCTATAACTTGAGCACGAGCCAAACGTTTCAAGGAGGCTGTTTCGACTCTAATTGATCGAGCGTGGGGAGAAACCGTTGCGGGGCTTATCGATCAATCTTGGATAAGTCAACTAAGCCGGCCTTGCAATCTCCTACAAGTTCATCTAGCTCATTCGTAGCTCATTGAACTCAATTTCAGCTCATTTTTAACTTAGCATTATTTTGCTGGAATAAATATTTAATTTGTTTTAGTTAATTTTGTTATTTAGTTTAAGTTATTAAATGTGTCATAATCTGGACATTTTTATTAAATAGGGTTTTAATGTGTCTTAGTTTGATACATAATTAATAGTTGTTTTTAATATGTCTAAGTTTGATACAAATTAATTTCATGTTTGAATTAATATGTCCTAGCCGAATTTAATTAGCTGATTAATGTGTTTCAAGTACATGCAATGCTGATTAATAGATTTTAGGTACATGTATGGATGGCTTGAATATGGTGTGTTGTTGATTGAAATGCTCCAAGCACCTCTTCGTATATGCCAAGAGCCATTGAGCTGCTAATTTGTCTTTCAAAGCTGTCCATTTAGTTGCTTAAGTGCTTTCACATTTGCTGTAAGTTCCTTTCAAACTCATGGCTATTCAAATTCGTGTGTTCACACTCCAAGGCTGTTGAAGTGTTCCAAACTGCCATTTAAAGTCCAAGACTCTCCAAATATTCAAGGCAGCCCCTTAAAAGCCTTTCACACCTCTTGGCTAAATCTGGCCTAGTCTACTCGGCTCTATTCAGCTCCTTACTTAATTGCATTTAATTTAAGCTGATTGGAAACATCAAGGGACTTGTCTAATGGCATCACCAATGCTAGAGATGGTTCAAGGAAGTTTTCAGCTCCATTAAGCTGAACACATGCTCTTTAGTTGTATGAGGGACTTTTTGATACTTTGATGAATTTTGATATCTTAGTGAGTTTATTCAACTCTCAATTTTCGTTTAAGACTCAAGTTGACTTATCTACCTTGCTAGTGGCGTCATCCTTGTTTCTTTGAACTTATCACTCTTAAACCGAGTGCGGCGTTCACCTTTGATACCTTTGGTTCCTATCTCTCCATAGATAGTGGATCAAGGTCCTTTCTATCACCCTTCCATCACCCTTCCATCACCTTAAGTGTCTTATAAGTCTCGGGTCAATACTCCTTCATAGTATTGATTCATTCTTGACCTTAAGCTTACTTATCCACTTTAACTTTTCATCTTTGCCTTACTTCGTCTCATTCCTAGCCAAACTATATCCATACTTAGCTGAATTCCTTCAAACTCAAACTCAGAATGATACTTCTCCATTTAACGATCGGGCACAACTACGACTCAAATACTTTTGCAAACTAGAGATCGTATCATTTGGTATCAGAGCTAGTTAAAATCGAGAAGTACGGACGTTTGAGCATTCCCAGAGTAAGTTATTGAAAAAAAAAGAGAAAAAATTTCGTGATAAAAAAATATGTATATAGCATATTAGAAGTGCAAAGTTTGAAATATTAAAAAAAATGTTTCGAAAGTATAAAAAAAACAAAAGGCTAGTTTGTGATAGCGATTGTTTACCTGATTTTAAGAAATTTCCTATACAACCCATTCCGCCACACTTCAAACAAAAAAAAAACCATTCTTTTTCTTTCAGCCCACCTATTACCACAAACATCATTTACCTTTGCACCCCTTTGAAGCCGATCCCTAGACTAGTTTATAAGTCTAAACGAGTTGTTTTATGAACTTTGAGAGAAGAATTGAGTGGTAAAAGGCACGAGACTGGTGAGTTCATTAGAGAGTATAAAAAGCCAAAATATTGAGTACAAACACGAGTGGAGTGTTATCTATTCTTTTCTTTGCGAGTGAATTGTGAGAATTTGTGGTGAGGATTAAAATATCATGTCTCGAAGCCCGAAAAGAAACGCGGCTGGTAGAGGAGTACCAGATTTGACGCTCCAAGCCCTTATGCATGAGATGGAGCGCATGTTTGATCGAAAGCTAGAGCCCATACAAGAATGATTAGACCGAGTCGAAGAGAGAGGCCAACGAGAGAGAACTCCCCAAAGTCCACAAAGGGAGCGAGGCCGTCCAAGGTTCAATCAAAATGATCTATATGAGCCAAGTGATGTGGAGAGAAACCAAGCGTCGAATCAAAGCGAAAGGTGAAGAGGCCAAAGAAATCGAGGTCCTCGAGAGCAAGAATGACTGGACGATGATTTGAAGAATATAAAGTTATCCATTCCACCATTCCAAGGTAGATCGAATCCGGAGGCGTATCTTGAATGGGAGAAGAAGATTGAATTAGTTTTTGAGTGCCACAATTACTCGGAAACTAAGAAAGTGAAGTTGGTAGCAATCGAGTTTTTTGACTATGCCATGATTTGGTGGGATCAATTCGCTACAAGTCAGAGAAGGAACTGTGAACGGCCAATAACCACGTGAGCTGAAATGAAGGCTATGATGCGTAGGCGCTTCATTCCATCCTACTATCACCGGGAGCTTTACCAAAAGCTCCAATACCTTACTCAAGGCACTATGGGTGAATCTAGCAAAGGTAAGGCCGAATCATTCCCCAATCGGTCAAGGGACATAAAATCTTTCAAATGCCTCGAGAGGGGGCATATCGCCAGCCAATGTCCTAATCGAAGGAACATGGTGGTTCGCACAAACGGAGAGATTGAGTCTGAGGAGGAGCATGGAGAAGAACCCGATGCCACCACCAATGAGGAGGAGGAATTAGAGTATGCTGTTGATGGCAAAATCCTTGTCATCAAAAGAAGCCTAAGTCTTCAAAGTATGGAGAACGAGCAGCAAAGAGAAAATATCTTTCACACCCAATGCCAAGTACAAGGTGGAACTTCAACACTACATTGAAGTAACTGACATGGTGCACATGGCCATCAAGGTGGAGAAGCAACTTAAGCGCAAAGGTTCCGTTCGAGGCTATTTCAACACCAATGCCTCAAAATGGGGCCAAGGCACTAGCAAGAAAGATCCACCAAGCCGTGCCAAGGAGCAAATGGTGTCAGCAAAGCCGAACAAACCTATGGGTGAATCTAGCAAAGGTAAGGCCGAATCATTCCCCAATCGATCAAGGGACATAAAATGTTTTAAGTGCCTCGGGAGGGGGCATATCGCCAGCCAATGTCCTAAACTAAATAACATGGTGGTTCGCGCAAACGGAGAGATTGAGTCGGAGGAGGAGAATGGAGAAGAACCCGATGCCACCACCGATGAGGAGGAGGAATTAGAGTATGCTGTTGATGGCAAAATCCTTGTCATCAGAAGAAGCCTAAGTCTTCAAAGTGTGGAGAACGAGCAGCAAAGAGAAAATATCTTTCACACCCGATGCCAAGTACAAGGTAAAGTGTGCTGCTATTATTGATGGCGGGAGTTGCACCAATGTGGCCAGCACTTTGATGGTGGAAAAATTGGGATTGCCAATAACTAAGCACCTACATCCCTATAAGCTTCAATGGCTTAATGATGGTGGCGAGTTGAAGGTGACCAAACAAGTGCTCGTGGCATTTTTGATTGGAAAGTATACGGATGAAGTCCTATGTGATGTGGTTCCCATGCATGTGGGACACTTGCTGCTAGGACGACCATGGAAATTTGATAGGCGAGTTATTCACGACGGCTATACCAACCGGTATACTTTCAAACATTTGGGTAAAAATGTAACTTTGGCTCCCTTGACGCCAAAACAAGTATATGAAGACCAAATCAAATTGAAAAATTCTGTTGATCAAGTGAGGGAAAAAGAAAAGAGTGAGAATGAAAAAGAAAAGAAAATTAAAAAAAAAGAAGGAAAAATGAGAGAAAAGAGGAAAGAAAGTGAAAAGAAAGAGAAAAGAAAAAGATGAAAAGGAAGAAAAAGAGATAGAAAAATTAAATGTGTATGCAAAAGAGAGGGAGTTTCGAAAATCCTACTTGATGAAACAACTGATCTTTGAGCTTATGTACAAGGAAAACTTTTTGAATACTAATGACTCGGTTGAAAATCTCCCTTCTTCTGTTGTGTCTCTTTTGCAGGATTTCAATGATGTCTTCCAAGAAGAAGTCCCTAGCGGGTTGCCACCCATCCGAGGGATTGAGCACCAAATGATTTTGTTCTTGGAGTCATCATTCCTAATCGACCAGCTTACCGAAGCAACCTTGAGGAAACCAAAGAGTTACAAAGACAAGCTAACGAACTTATGGAAAAGGGTTACATCAGCGAAAGCCTTAGCCCGTGCGTCGTGCCTATGTTGTTTGTGCCAAAGAAGGATGGAACTTGGCATATGTGTGTTGACTACCGTGCGGTGAACAAAATAACAATCAAGTATAGGCATCCTATACCACGTTTAGATGACATGCTTGTTGAGTTGAGTGTGCTAATTTATTTTTTAAAATTGATCTTAAAAGCGGATATCACCAGATTCGGATGCGTGAAGGTGACGAGTGGAAGATCGCTTTTAAAACTAAATACGGTTTGTATGAATGGTTGATCATGCCATTTAGCCTAACCAACGAGCATAGTACATTTATGCGCCTTATGAATTATGTTTTGCGGGCCTTTATTGGTAAGTTTTGCGTTGTGTATTTTGATGATATCCTTGTCTATAGTAAGACTTTGGATGAACATGTGTTGCATCTTAAATCTGTTTTGGAGGTTCTTCGAAAGGAGACCTTGTATACAAACCTTAAGAAATGCACGTTCTGTACTAACAAAGTTGTCTTCTTAGGTTTTGTGGTCAGTTCGGAAGGACTCGAGGTGGACCAAGAAAAAGTTAAGGCAATCTGAGATTGGCCTAGACCGACAAGCATAAGCCAAGTGACGAGCTTCCATGGCTTGGCGAGCTTCTAAAGGCATTTCGTACCAAATTTCAACACCTTGGCCGCACCTTTGACAAGTGTGATCAAGAAGAATTCAACCTTTCAATGGAACGAAGAACAAGAGAACGCCTTTAACTCCATTAAAGATTGTCTTACTAATGCACCTTTGCTTATTTTGCTTGACTTTTCTAAAACATTTGAAATTGAATCTGATGCCTCAGGTGTAGGAATTGGAGCCGTTCTAAACTCAAGATGGGAGGTGATGTGAGCACGGTCACATCATGTTATGATGCAATTAGAAGATATCGAGATTGGCCCAAACATGAGGAGCCCAAGTGCGAAATGAATCATCTCACAGGCCTGATTGATTATTGGGCTTATGTTTTTCAGGACTTTTTAATTTTATTTAAGTTTTATTTTAGTTTAATAAGTGTTTGCATCTTTAATTATGTCTTGCATTAAGTGTTTTGCATTTAATTAAGTCATTCATAAAAGCATCTCCTATGTTTATTAAGATTGTGATTTAAATTATGTCATGCATTATTAATCTACATCTTTTAAATATGACATGTATCATGTGATCTGCATTTAATAAAGTCGTGCATTATGTAATGACTTCCATTAACTCTCATGACCAGTTAAGTTTGTATCATAAATAATGACATGCATTAAGTAACTTACATGTTAGTTAAATATGCATCATAAATCCTATCATGCATTATGTAACTCCCATGTTAGTTAAAGTTTGCATCATTAAATCAAGTCATGCATTTAGTAATCCATTAGTTCATTTATTTTGCATCTTTAAACCATTCATTAAAACATCCTGTGAGTTTAAACATGAGTTAGTGTGTTTATTTTTATTATAAATAGGATGTTTAAGTTAAATAAGAATTTGAACAGGTTGCAAATGTTTAAATATTCATTTATTCTTGTCTAGGTGACTGTTCAATTCATTTTAGCTTATTGGCATGTTTAAATTGTCTTAATGCACGTTTAATATGTTTTAGGAATGATTTAAGGCTGATAAGAAGATCTAGGGACGTTCACATACAAAGGTTGTTCGGTTTTGGCATGAAAAGGTTTGCATTTGGTCACTTAATTTGCTGGTACAAGAAGAGGACGTTTTTGGTGGATTTTGAAGGTGAATAAAAGCACAAAATTCATTCAAGAATCAGTTTTCAATATTGATGCATTGTGATTATTCAAATGGACCAAGAGTGGCTCTTCAAATCTGATCGGTTTCAAGCACTTAAAGGCTAATTCATGACATCACAAGCAATAAAGACAACCGATAATGGAAGATGAAAGGACTACAAACAACACCTTTAAGGACCATTAAGCTTTCATAAAGAAGATGACTTTTAAGCTAACCATGGACTATGAAAAGACATGACCTCTCATCTACTCAAAGATAAGTGAAGAGACATGACTTTTGGGCTAGCTATCATGAGTTAAATCAAATTTAATGGTCTATTTTTAAGTTAGTTAAATGATCGAATTTGAAGGGTCATACAGGAACTTGATAGGCCAATTCAGGCCTATAAATTTCGTCCTAAATCACTATGTTAAAAAAAATTGCTTGAATTTAAATCATTTGTGAGAATATTTCTCTCTTGCTTCTTCGTTGAACTGTTCGAACTTATCAAACTTTCTTCAAAGTTTGTGGCGTTCAAAATTTGTCTTATCACCCTATTTACCATCCCGAGGTGTGGCGACTTCGATACACCAAGATTCGAGTATATGATCAAGTTTAAGTGGGTCATAGTTTTAATATAGCTACGGTTCCTTAGAGAATTCAAGTGCTTCGAATTAAGGTTTCCACCTTGTGAACCATTTCAAAACGATTCTCCCAACAAGCTATTTTTTGAACCCTCAAAGTCCGAAAGCTCACATCATTTGGTATCAGAGCTCGAGAATCTTGAACTGCTATTTCATGTTTCAAAAAAGTGAAAAAAATCAAAAAAAAAGAAAAAAAATCCAAATATTGAAAAAAGAGAAAAAATTTCAAAGTTTGAAAAAAAAGAAAAAAATAGAAGAAAGAAGAAAAAAATTCGAGTATTAAAAAATCAATTTCTGTTCTTGTCTTTTATTGAAAGCATTCCGAGCAATTTCGAGTAACTTTCATCATTTCTATGAGCTTTCTAACATTTGTTCTTGTTGCAAGCATCCGTAAAAACGATAAGGCAATTTTTTCAAGTTGCCAACTTTCGAAAGGATTGAAAGAGTTCTTTTAGTTCTCTTAAGAGCCTAAGAGAGGAAATTACGAGTGGAAAAAGGCACGAGTGTGGTAAGAGCATCCGAGAGAGAAAAAAAGCCAAAGAATTGTGAAGTGAAACACGAGTGGAGTGAATTTTTTTCCGAGTGACTCGTGAGGATTTGTATTGGTAAGGTATTCATCTTCTATTTCAAATTCTTTTATTTTCAATTTTATTTTAAATCAATCATGTTTCAAGAACTTTCATATTCAGAACTTCAAGATTTGATGAAAGAAATGCATAGTATCGTGTGATCTGGATTTGAAAAAGTGCATAAAAGAATTGATCGTGTGGAAGTAAGATCATCGAAGGAGTCCTTTGTGCAAAAAGAGTGAAAAGATTCATTTAGGAGAGTACCACATCTTGATTCCTATTCATCATGGAATTCAAGCCAGAGTAAAGTGGATTGCAAGTTTGAAACCTCCCAAGGTGACAAAGACGAAGGTACACGCAATAATTACACAAATGTTACCTCATGCGTTCTAAGGTATCCATCTGTGAATTTGCAACCAAGAAAGGAAAGATGTGCTTCCTATGACAATCATTCCGTTCATACGCAAAGAAAGTCCATTCATTCGGATTCTTACATTTCAACCACATTTTGTAAAGAAAGTGAAAGCGTGGAGAAAAAGAAATTGAGAAAAGAGAGAGAGAAGAATTTTTGATGAAAGAAAATGAAAGAAAAATAAAGGAGATTGAGAGAAGAAAAAAAGAAATTGAAAAAAAGAATGAGAGTGAGATTCCAAAAATAAAAGAGAGTGTGAGAAAAGAGATCGAAATTGAAAAAGAAATCGAGAATGAAGAAAGAAAAGAAAGAGTGGGTGATGAGCGTATCCTTATGGAAAAAGAAAGTGAGGTTGAGAAAGAATGTGAAAAAGAAGAGTGAAAACAAAGAACTTGTTCAAACAAATGTGAGGGATGTTTTAACTAACCAACATACAAATTTCATTCTTGTTTTCTCTTCTTTTAAGGTCTCTAAAGATCCAATTGACAAGTTCCAACTTTAATACCTTCCCAATGAGAGACGATTCCGATTGATCGAGAAAGGTAAGAACGAAAATGAAATTAATCTCCAAGATCAAGTGTTGGAAGGTGAGCAAGGTAATAAATTCTTTGAGGATAAACCACGATATTCTTTAAATTTCATTGATAAATTGTCGATATTTTTTATCTCAAAACTCTTTACAATAATCTATTGTGTTGTTATTCATTGAAAGATGTTTCTGATCTTGACATAAGTAACGATTTAAAACATTTTTCTCATGAAATGTATCGAGCTGGTCCAAGCAATTTTGAGTCGCAAGTTGATAAAATCATTGATGTCTTTGGTCCAACTAAATGTTTGCAAAATCTGATTGTTTTGAACGATAAAGAGTTTTCACATAAAATGTTTAATTTGTTTCATTATGATGGTTATGTGAATTCTTCAAATTCTTGTGGAAAATTTTCATGTAAGTACATGTTTTCTCAAAGAAAGATTGAGAGATTTGTTTACGTGAATTTGCATATGGATGAATTTTGTACATTTAGTATGTGTGATTTGTTTTTGAAAGGAAAGCATGTGATTCATTTGAAGATAAGTAATCAAAACCTCGTGTTCAATCCCGGAGATTGTTCGTCTAATTTATTGAAGGAAACTAAGCATTGGAATTTTGTTTTGCATGATTATGTGAATAACTTTCAAATGCTTTATGATTCTCCATGTTGACAATGAAGAAATTTTTGAGTCATTTTGAAAAGGTAAGGCAAACTTATGTCTTTGATACCAGTGTTGGTTTTCACATTCAAACTTTGAAAAGGGTTCTAGAAAAATATTCTGTGCTTATACTTCCTAATGTCACTGATTTGTTTCACAAATGTGCAGGTGACAACATGAAATTGAACCGTTCTAAAGAGGGAGGGTTTGCAATTAACTTTCTTTCTTTTCAAACTATGTTTTATTTTCAGGTTTTTGGAAGCGATTTTGTCAGTTCATGACCAAAGGGGGTTGTGACCATGAAAGATATTTTGCTAGAAAATGGCCCGATTTGAGGACAAATCATTTTAAAAAGGGAGGGTATGATGTGAGCACGGTCACATCATGTTATGATGCAATTAGAAGATATTGAGATTGGCCCAAACACGAGGGGCCCAAGTGCGAAATGAATCATCTCACAGGCCTGATTGATTATTGGGATAATGTTTTTAAGGACTTTTTAATTTTATTTAAGTTTTATTTTAGTTTAATAAGTGTTTGCATATTTAATTATGTCTTGCATTATGTGTTTTGCATTTAATTAAGTCATTCATAAAAGCATCTCCTATGTTTATTAAGATTGTGATTTAAATTATGTCATGCATTATTAATCTACATCTTTTAAATATGACATGCATCATGTGATCTGCATTTAATAAAATAGTGCATTATGTAATGACATCCATTAACTCTCATGATCAGTTAAGTTTGCATCATAAATAATGACATGCATTAAGTAACTTACATGTTAGTTAAATATGCATCATAAATCCTATCATGCATTATGTAACTCCCATGTTAGTTAAAGTTTGCATCATTAAATCAAGTCATGCATTTAGTAATCCATTAGTTCATTTAGTTTTCATCTTTAAACCATTCATTAAAACATCCTGTGTGTTTAAACATGAGTTAGTGTGTTTATTTTTATTATAAATAGGGTGTTTTAAGTTAAATAAGAATTTGAACAGGTTACAAATGTTTAAATATTCATTTATTCTTGTCTAGGTGACTTTCAATTCATTTTAGCTTATTGGCATGTTTAAATTGTCTTAATGCACGTTTAATATGTTTTAGGAATGATTTAAGGCTGATAAGAAGATCTAGGGACGTTCACATACAAAGGTTGTTCGGTTTTGGCATGAAAAGGTTTGCATTTGGTCACTTAATTTGCTGGTACAAGAAGAGGATGTTTTTGGTGGATTTTGAAGGTGAATAAAAGCACAAAATTCATTCAAGAATAAGTTTTCAATATTGATATATCGTGACTATTCAAATGGACCAAGAGTGGCTCTTCAAATCTGATCGATTTCAAGCACTTAAAGGCCAATTCATGACATCACAAGCAATAAAGACAACCGGTAATGGAAGATGAAGGGACTACAAACAACACCTTTAAGGACCATTAAGCTTTCATAAAGAAGATGACTTTTAAGCTAACCATGGACTATGAAAAGACATGACCTCTCATCTACTCAAAGACAAGTCAAGAGACATGACTTTTAGGCTAGTTATCATGAGTTAAATCAAATTTAATGGTCTGTTTTTAAGTTAGTTAAATGACCGAATTTGAAGGGTCATACAGGAACTTGAAAGGTCAATTCAAGCTTATAAATGTCATCCTAAATCACTATGTTAAAAAAAACTTTGCTTGAATTTAAATCATTTGTGAGAATATTTCTCTCTTGGTTCTTCATTGAACTGTTCGAACTTATCAAGCTTTCTTCAAAGTTTGTGGCGTTCAAAATTTGTCTTGTCACCCTATTTACCATCTCGGGGTGTGGTGAGTTTGATATACCAAGATTCGAGTATATGGTCAAGTTTAAGCTAGTCGTAGTTTTAATATAGCTATGGTTCCTTAGAGAATTCAAGTGCTTCGAATTAAGGTTTTCACCTTGTGAACCATTTCAAGACGATTCTTCCAACAAGCTATTTTTTGAACCCTCAAAGTTCGGAAGCTCACATCAAGAGGCCCATTGCATACTTTAGTGAAAAACTAAATGGAGCTGCGATGAACTACCCTGTCTATGACAAGGAGATGTATGCACTCATTCGAGCCTTAGAGACTTGGCAGCACTACTTGTGGCCCAAGGAGTTTGTAATCCACTCAGATCATGAGGCGTTGAAGCACCTCAAGGGCCAAAACAAGCTGAATAAGCGCTATGACAAGTGGGTAGAGTATTTAGAATCTTTTCCTTATGTTATAAAATATAAGAAAGGTAAGGAAAATATCATGACTGATGCACTTTCGAGGAGGTATACTCTTTTCTCTTACTTAGATTCAAAACTGCTTAGATTTGCATTTTTGAAAGAATTGTATTGTTCTGATACTGATTTTGGTGAGTTTTATGCTTCTTATGAAAATGTTGCTGTTGATAAGTTCTTTAAATACGAAGGGTTCCTTTTTAGAGAAGGCAAGCTTTGCATTCCGCAAAGTTCCAATCAGGACTTATTGGTGAACGAGGCACATAGTGGGGGTTTCATGGGCCATTTTGGCGTTGGGAAAACCTTGGCAATGCTTCAAGAGCATTTCTTTTGGCCGAGGATGAAAAGGGATGTCAAGAGAGTTTGTGCTCGATGCATGACATGCAAGAAAGCAAAATCAAAAATCAAGTCGCATGGGCTATACACACCACTACCAATACCCGAAAAGCCTTTGGTCGACATTTCCATGGACTTTGTCCTTGGATTACCTAGAACTAAAATAGGAAAGGATTCGATTTTTATTGTTGTAGATAGATTTTCTAAGATGTCTCATTTTATAGCTTGCACCAAAACTGACGATGCTGATCATATTGCCAATTTATTCTTTAGGGAAATAGTTCGATTGCATGGCATTCCGAGAACCATCGTATCTGATTGAGACACGAAATTTCTTAGTCATTTTTAGAGGTCGTTGTGGGGAAAGCTTGGAACGAAGCTACTGTTCTCAACAACTTGTCACCCCCAAACGGATGGCCAAACGAAGGTGGTGAATTGTGTTTTGTCAACCTTGTTGCGAGCTATCATCCGAAAAAATCTAAAGTCGTGGGAGGAGTGTTTGCCGCACATTGAGTTTGCTTACAATCGATCCATTCATTCGGCAACCAAAGACTCACCTTTTGAAATTGTCTATGGTTTTTATCCCTTGACTCCATTAAACTTAGTTCCTTTGCCTAACGATCAGCTTATACATGTAGATGCTAAGCGGAAGGCTGAGTACGTGAAGCAGCTACATCAAAAAGTGAGAGCCAATATTAAGGCTAAAACCGAAAGCTACATGCACAAGGCAAATAAGGGACGAAATCGTGTTGTGTTCGAACCTGAAGATTGGGTTTGGGTTCACATGAGAAAGGAGCATTTCCCAGCCCAACGAAGGTCTAAATTATTACCGAGAGGAGATGGTCCATTCCAAGTGCTAGAACGGATCAACGAGAACTCTTATAAGCTCGACCTTCTAGGTGAGTATAACATCAGCGCAAGCTTTAACGTGTCTGACTTATCTCCCTATGATGTAGGCGATGATTTAGGGACAAATCGCTTTGAAGAGGGGGAATGATACGGCCACGGTCCGAGACTCACCAAGTGCTAACAAGGAACCTTTGGAGCTGCCCTTAGGACCTATAACTCGAGCACGAGCCAAACGTTTCAAGGAGGCTATTTTGACTCTAATTGATCGAGCGTGGGGAGAAATCGTTGTGGGGCTTATCGATCAATCTTGGACAAGTCAACTAAGCCGACCTTGCAACCTCCTACAAGTTCATCTAGCTCATTCGTAGCTCATTGAACTCAATTTCAGCTCATTTTTAACTTAGCTTTGTTTTGCTGGAATAAATATTTAATTTATTTTAATTAATTTAGTTATTTAGTTTAAGTTATTAAATGTGTCATAATCTGGACATTTTTATTAAATAGGGTTTTAATGTGTCTTAGTTTGATACATATTTAATAGTTGTTTTTAATGTGTCTTAGTTTGATACATATTTAATAGTTGTTTTTAATATGTCTAAGTTTGAGACAAATTAATTTCATGTTTGAATTAATATGTCCTAGCCGAATTTAATTAGCTGATTAATATGTTTCAGGTACATGCAATTAGCTTATTAATATATTTTAGGTACATGTATGGATGGCTTGAATATGGTGTGCTGTTGATTGAAATGCTCCAAGCACCTCTTCGTGTATGCCAAGAGCCATTGAGCTACTGATTTGTCTTTCCAAAGCTGTCCATTTAGTTGCTTAAGTGCTTTCACATTTGCTGGAGGTTCCTTTCACACTCATGGCTGTTCAAATTCATGTGTTCACACTCCAAGGCTGTTGAAGTGTCCCAAACTGCCATTTAAAGTCCAAGACTCTTCAAATATTCAAGGTAGCCCCTTAAAAGCCTTTCACACCTCTTGGCTGAATCTAGCCTAGTCCATTCAGCTCCTTATTTAATTTCATTTAATTTAAGCTGATTGGAAACATCAAGGGACTTGTCTAATAGCATCACCAATGCTAGAGAAGGTTCAAGGAAGTTTCCAGCTCCATTAAGCTGAGCACATGCTGCCACTTCGGTTCCCTAAGTGTCTATTCAGCTAGCCATGTAATTGAGCTATAAATACGAAGCTCTTTAGTTGTATGAGGGACTTTTTGATACTTTGATGAATTTTGATATCTTAGTGAGTTTATTCAACTCTCAATTTTCGTTTAAGACTCAAGTTGACTTATCCAACTTGCTAGTGGCCTCATCCTTGTTTCTTTGAACTTATCACTCTTAAACCGAGTATGGCGTTAACCTTTGATACCTTTGGTTCCTATCTCTCCATGGATAATGGGTCAAGGTCCTTTCTATCACCCTTCCATCACCTTAAGTGTCTTATAAGTCTCGGGTCAATACTCTTTCATAGTATTGGTTCATTCTTGACCTTAAGCTTACTTAATCACTTTAACTTTTCATCTTTGCCTTACTTCGTCTCATTCCTAGCCAAACTACATCCATACTTAGCCGAATTCCTTCAAACTCAAACTCAGAACGATACTTCTCCGTTTAACGATCAGGCACAACTATGACTCAAATACTTTCGTAAACTCGAGATCATATCAAATGGATTATCTTGAATACTTTTTAGAACCGAAGAAATAAAAGAAATCGTAAAAGTTTGACAAGTTCGAATGTTCGTCCAAGAACCAAGAGAGAAACAATTCTTACGAAATAAGTTTTTGACGAGTTCAGAAGTTCGTCCAAGAACCAAGAGAGAAATAATTCTCACGTAAATAAGTTTTTGACAAGTTTGAAAGTTCATCCAAGAACCAATAGAGAACCAGTTCTCACGTAAATAAGTTTTTAATTCAAGGACCAAAACTTGTTTACAAAAAGACAAACTATTTAGACCAAATTATGCGATTTCTCGAGCATGGAATGTTTGAAAAATTGCTCGAAAGAATGGATCATCTTGAATACTTTCAGGAACCGAAGTTATAAAAGAAATCGTAAAAGTTTGACAAGTTCGGATGTTCGTCCAAGAACCAAGAGAGAAACAATTCTTACGTAAATAAGTTTTTGACAAGTTCGGATGTTTGTCCAAGAACCACGAGAGAACCAATTCTCACGTAAATAAGTTTTTAATTAACAGTCCAAAACTTGTTTACAAAATGACAAACTATTTTGACCAAATGGTGTGATTTCTCGAGCATGGAATGTTTGGAAATTTGCTCAAAGGAATGGATCGTCTTGAATACTTTAAGGAACCTTAAGTTATAAAAGAACTTGTGAAAGTTTGACAAGTTCGAAAGTTCATCCAAGAACCAAGGAGATACAATTCTCACGTAAATAAGTTTTTAATTTAAAGACCAAAACTTGTTTACAAAATGATAAACTATTTAGACCGAATGATGGGATTTTTTGAGCATGGAATGTTTGAAAATTTTCTATAAGGAATGGATTATCTTGAATACTTTTTAGGAATCAAAGTTATAAAAGAAATCATAAAAGTTTGACAAGTTCGGATGTTCGTCCAAGAATCAAGAGAGAAACAATTCTCACGTAAATAAGTTTTTGACAAGTTCGAAAGTTCGTCCAAGAAACAAGAGAGAAACAATACTCATGTAAATAAGTTTTTGACAAGTTCGAAAGTTCGTCCAAGAACCAATAGAGAACCAATTCACACGTAAATAAGTTTTTAATTCAAGGACCGAAACTTGTTTACAAAAAGACAAACTATTTAGACCAAATTATGTGATTTCCCGAGCATGGAATGTTCGAAAAATTGCTCGAAAGAATGGATCATCTTGAATACTTTCAGGAACTGAAGTTATAAAAGAAATCGTAAAAGTTTGACAAGTTCGGATGTTTGTCCAAGAACCAAGAGAGAAACAATTCTCACGTAAATAAGTTTTTGACAAGTTTGGAAGTTCGTCCAAGAACCAAAAGAGAAACAATTCTCATGTAAATAAGTTTTTGACAAGTTCGGAAGTTCGTCCAAGAACCAAGAGAGAAACAATTCTCACGTAACTAAGTTATTATTAACAGTCCAAAACTTGTTTACAAAATGACAAACTATTTTGACCAAATGATGTGATTTCTCGAGCATGGAATATTTGGAAATTTGCTCAAAGGAATGGATCGTCTTGAATACTTTACGGAACCTAAGTTATAAAAGAACTCATGAAAGTTTGACAAGTTCCAAAGTTTGTCCAAGAACCAAGGAGATACAATTCTCACGTAAATAAGTTTTTAATTTAAAGACCAAAACTTCTTTACAAAATGACAAACTATTTAGACCAAATGATGAGATTTTTTTAGCATGGAATGTTCGAAAAATTTCTAGAAGGAATGGATTATCTTGAATACTTTTTGGAACCGAAGTTATAAAAGAAATCGTAAAAGTTTGATAGGTTCGGATGTTCGTTCAAGAGCCAAGAGAGAAACAATTCTTACGTAAATAAGTTTTTGACAAGTTCGGAAGTTCGTCCATGAACCAAGAGAGAAACAATACTCACGTAAATAAGTTTTTGACAAGTTCGAAAGTTCATCCGAGAACCAAGAGAGAACCAATTCTCATGTAAATAAGTTTTTAATTCAAGGACCGAAACTTGTTTGCAAAAAGACAAACTATTTAGGCCAAATTATGCGATTTCCCAAGCATGGAATGTTTGAAAAATAGCTCGAAAGAATGGATCATCTCGAATACTTTCAGGAACCGAAGTTATAAAAGAAATCATAAAAGTTTGACAAGTTCAGATGTTCATCCAAGAACCAAGAGAGAAAGAATTCTTACGTAAATAAGTTTTTGACTAGTTCGGATGTTCGTCGAAGAACCAAGAGAGAAACAATTCTCACGTAAATAAGTTTTTGACAAGTTTGGAAGTTCGTCCAAGAACCAAGAGAGAAATAATTCTCACGTAAATAAGTTTTTGACAAGTTCGGAAGTTCGTCCAAGAACCAAGAGAGAAACAATTCTCATGTAACTAAGTTTTTAATTAATAGTCCAAAACTTGTTTACAAAATGACAAACTATTTTGACCTAATGATGTGATTTCTCGAGCATGGAATGTTTGGAAATTTTCTCAAAGGAATGGATCGTCTTGAATACTTTAAGGAACCTAAGTTATAAAAGAACTCGTGAAAGTTTGACAAGTTCGAAAGTTCATCCAAGAACCAAGGAGATACAATTCTCACGTAAATAAGTTTTTAATTTAAAGATCAAAATTTGTTTACAAAATGACAAACTGTTGAGACCAAATGATAGGATTTTTCGAGCATGGAATGATATGAGCTCGAAATGAGTTTAGAATTACAAGTCACTCGATTGCCCGACCATTTCTAAACAGGTACTTGATAACTAAAGAAATATAATAGGAATCTTGAATCAACGACTTGTACGAGAAAATAACCAGCGTTATTGGAACGTGACCCACTTTCTATATGACAAATAATCGAAAACAAGAATAGAATCGAACAAACCCCGGCCCGTTGTTTATGAAAGAAACAAGAATCGAAAGTATAGAAAAGAAAGAAGAATGCCACAAAGCAATAAGCCTTGATAAGTTCAGTTTGTTTGTTCTAAAGAACTCAAGAGAAAATTTCTCACAAATTGTATATTCATTCTTCATTTCAACAAGGTTCTGTTTACAAATTATTTATAGACACTTTTGTGACTATTCAAATGCCTATGTGAGACCTTTCACATTCAGCCATTAACTAAAGTTAATACAAACACTAATTTCATTTTAACTCTTGTAAGAAAGCCAATGAGTCATGTCTCTTCATTAGGATCTGATGTAGCTGAAAAGGCATGGCATTTCTCCTTAATGAAGACTTTTTGTATCCTTAATGTGTGTCTCTTCATCTCCCTTGAAACTGATTTGTATTATCTTGTGTAACAACCTCTTAAATGGCATCTTGATGAAGGTTAAAGACTCAAAAAAAACGTTCAAACTTGAAGAGTCTCCTATGGTCCATTAAATAACCTCCATAATGTTCTTTTAAAAGCTTTGAAACCTTCTAACTTGAAGAGTCTTTAGTCATGGGAAAAGTCACCTGCAAAAAAATTAGATATTTAAGCATTAAACAATAACTTAAAACACTTACAAAAAAACAACATATTTAGTAACACTCATGCACATGAATTAATTAAACATGCAACTTAAACCTTACTTTAACAAATAAGATGATTAATGTATGACTTATTTAATAAAACACATAATGAAGATTTTTAAAGATGCTGATGCATTAATGCAAGGCATTTAACAAACAAAACAATTAATAATGCAGATTACTAAACAAAGATGCATTTAACAAACAAAACATTTAATGATGCAGATTATTAAACAAAGATGCATTTAACAAAAAAAAACACTTAATGAAGCATAAATAAACAACTTTATTTATGAAGCTTAAATAAAGAAAAATACAACTTTATGCAAATAAGCTTAAAATGCTTAATAAACAATGGATAAAACGTTGCAAAGGTGATGCTCCTTGTTTAATTCAAATTGAAATGTAAATTGTTCCAATTCAGCCCAAAGAGCTTGTATGAGAACATTGAGCGACTCCTTAAGCTTTCTAGCCCTCGCCCTCGTAATTGGTCCCATAGGTACGTGCAACGCATCTTCAATTATTGGAACCTTCACATTTGGAACTAAGGTCGTTCCCATGCTCACATCATACCCTCCCTCTTCGAAAGGATTTGTCCTCAAATCAGAATCTGCATAGAATGGAGATAAATCAGAAACATTAAAACTCACGCTAACATTGTACTTACCTGGGAGATCTATCTTGTAAGAGTTATCATTAATTTTCTCCATAACTCGGAAAGGACCATCTCCTCTTGGAGGGAGTTTAGATTTTCGTTGGGCAGGAAACCATTCTTTTCGCATGTGAACCCAAACCAAATCTCTGGGTGCAGATACAACTTTCTTTCGTCCTTTGTTTGCATGTTCCACATACTGCTCCGTCCTCTTTTTAATATTATCTCGAACCTTCTTATGAAGTTGTCTAACAAATTCAGCCTTTCTATTACCATCTAAATTGACAAATTTATTAGTAGGCAAAGGAATTAAATCCAAAAGTGTAAGAGGATTAAAACCATGCACTATCTCAAATGGAGAAAATCTAGTGGCAGAATGCACACTTCGGTTGTATGCGAATTCAACATGTGGTAAACACTCCTCCCACGTCTTTAAATCTCATTGAATTATATAGCTCGAAGTAGCATTGACAACGTACGGTTTACAACCTCGGTTTGTCCATCAGATTGGGGATGACATGTAGTGGAGAACAATAGTTTAGTGCCTAGCTTACCCCATAAGGTCTTCCAAAAGTAGCTCAAAAACTTGGTGTCTCGATCAGACACAATGCTTTTTGGAATTCCATATAAATCTGACAATTTCCTTGAAAAACAAATTAGAAATATACTTAGCATCATCAGTTTTTCGACAAGGTATAAAATGAGCCATTTTAGAAAAATGGTCCACCACAACAAAAATGGAATCTTTCCCACTACTAGACCTTGGCAAACCTAATACAAAATCCATTGAAATATCTATCCAAGTTTCCATTGGTATAGGTAATGAGGTGTACAAACCATGGGGATTTATTCGCGATTTAGCCTTTTTGCAGATTATACAATTTTGACAAAAACGCTTGACATCTCGTCTCATATGTGGCCAAAAAAATGTTCATGCAAAACATCTAGAGTTTTTGCAACTCCAAAATGTCCCATTAAGCCTCCCCCATGGGCTTCTTTTACAAGTAGCTCTCGAATGGAACTCCTTGGTATACAAAGCTTATTTTCTCGGAAAAGAAATCCATCATGCCTAAAAAACTTACCAGAAGCTTCACTTTCACAAGCTACAAAGACATTGCCAAAATCAAAGTTATGTTCATACAAATCTTTTATGTACTCAAATCCAAGCAATTTAGCATCCAAAGTAGTAAGCAATACATACCGTCGAGATAATGCATCAGCAACTACATTTTCCTTACCTTGCTTGTATTTAATGACATAAGGTAAAGTATCAATAAATTCTACCCATTTATCATGTCGCTTGTTGAGTTTGTGTTAGCTCTTCAAATGTTTAAGAGATTCATGATCGGTGTGAATCACAAATTCTTTTGGCCAAAGATAATGCTGCCAAGTCTCTAATGCTCTAACCAAAGCATATAATTCCTTATCGTATGTAGAGTAGTTCAATGCGGCTCCACCCAACTTCTCGCTAAAATATGCAATTGGTCGTCCTTCTTGCGTCAAAACTACTCCAATACCTATTCCTGATGCATCACATTCTATTTCAAAAGTTTTAGTAAAATCAGGTAAGGCAAGCAATGGCACACCTTAAGCAAATTGAAAGCTTTTTCTTGTGGCTCTTCCCACTTAAATCCCACAGTTTTCTTAATGATTTCAGTTAAAGGAGCAACTGTACTACTAAAATCTTTAACAAACCTGCGGTAGAAGCTAGCAAGTCTATGAAAGCTTCTAACATTACTTACACTCGTGGGTGTTGGCCAATCCTTTATTGCACGGACCTTTTTGTTGTCTACTTCGATTCCTCTTGAACTCACGGGGAAACCTAAAAATACCAATTTATCAATGCAGAAAGAACATTTCTTAAAATTCGCAAACAATTTTTCTTTTTGCAGCACCTCCAAAACAAGTTTCAAATTATTAACATGATCTTCGAAACACTTGCTGTAAATTAATATATCATCAAAGTAAACTACATAAAACCTACCAATGAATGCTCGCAAAACATGATTCATAAGTCTCATAAACGTGCTGGGTGCATTGGTTAAGCCAAACGGCATTACCAACCATTCATACAAACTGTGTTTTGTCTTGAAAGCAGTTTTTCATTCATCTCCTTCTTGCATTCGAATTTGGTGATATCCACTTTTAAGATCAATCTTGGTAAAAATGTTGGACCCGTGTAGTTCATCAAGCATGTCATCTAATCGAGGAATAGGGTGTCGATACTTTACCGTGATCTTATTTACAGCACGATAATTGATACACATTCGCCAAGTTTCATCCTTCTTTGGAACTAACAAAACAGGAACGACACATGGGCTTAAACTTTCTCGCACATAACCTTTTCCCATAAGTTCGCGAATTTGTTGTTGTAACTCTTTAGTCTCCTCCGGATTGCTTCGATAAGCAGGTCGGTTCGAAATTGTGGCTCCTGGAACAAAGTCAATTCAATGTTCAATTCCCCTTAGTGGTGGTAATCCATCAGGAATATCATCGGGAAATACATCTTGAAAATCCTGTAAGAGAGCAACAATCGCACTAGGAAGATTTTCATTAAGTTTGTTAGTACTAAAATATGCCTCTTTGTACAAAAGTACAAGTAGTGGCTAGTAAGTCAAAACAGCTCTCTTAATATCTTTCCTTTTTGCATAAAAATTCAATTTATTTTTTCCTTTACTCTCTTTTCTTACCACAACCTCTTTTTCTTCTTGTTCTTTTATTTTTTTATTTTTCGCCCTCTTTTTCTTTTCCCTCATGCTCTTTTTCTTTTTCTGTTTTTTTTGCATTCTCTCATGTTTTTCTCTTTTTCTTTTGCTGTTACCTCACTCTCTTTTGTTTTTGTTTTTTCACTCTCTTCCTTTAAACGCACTTGATCTTCATACACTTGTTTGGGTGATACGAGTCACAAGGACCAAATTCAAGCTTATGAATGTGATGGGATCAAAGTTTCTCAAGGCCTAATAATGAGGTCGAAGGCCAAGCAAATTCGAGAAAGATTGAATGGGACCATCCAAGACTTCGTTACGAAGGCCCTAGATGTGCACATGACCGAAAAAGAAAATCAAGATTCACTTTCTTATTTTCAAGAAACAGAATCTTGGTCTAATTTTGCCATTCCAAACAATTTCAAGAATCAAGAAAATCAAGATTTCAAATCTTGGAAATCTTGGTCCAAGAAATCGAAGCTGCCAATTTTCAAGTTGGGGAAATCAGCAGGCTTGCGACGACTTTTTGGATGGGATCCAGGAATTTATGGGTTGAGATGTCTGCATGGATTTCAAAGATCTATCTCTTATCTTCAAAACGCACTTTGAATCACTTGATTTCAAGTTTGGGAGCTCAAGTTATGATCATTTTAATAAAGACTGCGCAAGCAGAATTTCTGGACGTGATTATGATGGGAATTACGAGTTTCGGGCTTTTAATTCAAGTTTAAATCATATTGGGTTTGGTTTTTAGGTTTAATTTTTATTATATATGAGTTCAATATTGTATTATCAGCTCTTATTATTTTATTGTTATTTTTTATTCTCAATTTTTAATAATTATTAAGTAGTTTAAGTTTTTAAGAGTTTTATGTCAACAAGAAAGTTTCTTGTTTAGATTAGTTAGAGTTCTTATTTAATTAAGAGTTTTATTTAGATTTATTTAACTTGCCTATATATAGGCCTTGAAATTGTAATCAAAAACAAAATAATTACTTTATAAATATTTAATAATAATATTTACGAGTTCGGTTTATAGAATTAAGATTTCGATACCTCAATTTTCAAAATCACTCCACTTTTGAGACATACCACTTTACTATTTGTTCAATAAGCTAAAATTTAATCAAATCAAATTTCATAATAACTATATTCGACTTATATGAATAAAATAATAATTATCACGAATTTACTCGTCGAATTTGTGATCTCAAAACTACTATTTTCGACAACATTAAAAAATGGGATGTTAGAATTTCCACCAGCCAATTAAATCATGACAAGTGGAAAACATTAATTAAAATTAATATTCTCTTTCGTCCATCTCTCTCCTCTTTCATCCCTCTTCTTCCTCCTCTCGTTGAATCATCAACTTCAATACAAACCATCATTGTATATTTTGTCCATCGACAGAAACACACAAATTCAAGAACACTCATAGAAAAGAAAAGAAGAGAAAACTGAAAACCCTTCAACAATCAACAAAAATACGTATTCACAATGGCATAATAGTTGTCTCTCTTTATTTCTTTTCATTCCTTAATTTGATTGATCCAACAACAAAATTTCGTGGAATCTTTTCAACTGCTCTTTTATTTTTCTTTTGAGAGAAGGAGAAGAAGAAGAAACGAGTTAATCGTGGATCTAGAAATAAGATTTAGAGGGGTCAAACTTATATTAGCATTGTCGATTACATATTTTTTTGGGGTTTGGAGAGAGGTAGAATTTAAATTTTTAAGAGGTTTAATGTAATAAAATTTATATTAAAGGAGGTGCTATGTAAATTTTTAAAAATCTAGGGAGGACAGTAACCCCCAGCTGCCTCCTTATATCCACCAATGAACAAGATAGAAAAAGAAAAAAAAAAGTAATTTTAATTAAATAAGTAATATTAACAGATTGAAAGTGTAAATAACACTTTTAACTAAAAAAAATTAAGTACCTAAATGAGAAAAACATTATAGTTCAGGGGCTATTTTTTCATTTAATCCTTATAAATATATTTTGTAAAAAAAGTGATTATAAGTTTAGAAGGTAAGGCTTTACAATAATTCATCAATTATATATATTATAATATTTTTTTAAAAAAGTAAACGAGTTCTAATTTTTGGTGTCATCAAATATCTTTTGAAAGGGAGAATTTGCATATAATTACGTAACTTTTTATTTATTTGTGATTATTTTTTTATTTTGAATTATATTATTTATACGTATATTTTATTTATTATGTAATTAGGGAATAAGGTAGAAAAAAGAGTTCGAAATTTATTTTTGATATAATTTTGCGGATTGAATTTTCAACATAATGCAATTTCAATATTTCGAACATAACTTAAATTACATAACTCTTTTTTGAGCTAATAAAATACCGAGTCAAAAATGATTGAAATATTTAACCAAAATTATTTCACGATTCAAGCTCAAAAAATGTCAAGAAATGTCAAGAAGGCACCCAACAATGTCCTAGATGTTTAACTCGAAAATTGTCAAAATATCTTGGAAAAGTTAATATTTGGAAGGGAAAGACATAGCGGCTCTTAGTTTTATTTATTTTTCTTTATTTGGATCAAATAAAACCAAACTAGATTGACACCCAAATCGCAGCTATTAGACAAATAATCTTCCAACTTTGAACATTGGAGGAAAAGTTCATTAAACTATGAAAATTACATAAAAAGTTTCTAGTTCTGGAAAACGCCCATCACTAATTGTGACTGAAAGTTGGCATTAATGTTCCAAAGAATTGTTTGGGAACTCCTTACATAGATATAGCATAGCAGAAAAAGTCAATTTCATAATTGACTTTTGCCATTACAAACCTGAGAGAAAGTAAAACCAAGTGTGACTTGATCATGATGAGAGAAAAAGTAATACATTGCTCTTCTTGCTTCATCCTTTTATCATGTAATAGTATTCTTCCTGTTGATACAGACATATAAGCAAGTCATACTAGAACACAAAAAAGACTAGACTCTGAAGAGATGACTAAAACACTCACCCTGTTATATTCCTCAAGCCAACACTCCTCATCACATGCTGTCAACCATTTCTCCACCTTTTCAAGTGTTTCTTTCCTGCTAAAAGCTTCCTCCCTGTTATATTCCTCAAGCAAGCACTCCTCATCACATGCTGTCAACCATTTCTCCACCTTTTCAAGTATTTCTTTCCTGCTCAAAGCTTCCTCTTTGACCTTGGCAATTTGAAGTTCAAGTATTTCTAGTATGGTAGCAGCATCCACTGGCCCTGGATATAATAGTAAAAAAAAAATATATGGCAATCAGTAGGAAGAATGAGATATCTATAACCTATAGTTTGATGACAAATATATAGCATTGCCACGTACCAGACTCAATAGCTAAAATGGCATCTTCTATTGCACATTCTGAACCTGGAACCAGGTGCCTTTTTCTACAGATCTGCTCTAGCTCTAATCCCTTCTTGAGGACAAGCTCTTTCATTTTGCTTGACTTCAACTCTTCCAACCGAGAAACTTCTGCCTCAACCTGCACCATACTCTATTAGTCTGGAAGAAAGCACTTACCTTTAGAGACATAAGAACATGTTTAAACAAGCATCACTTACGCATTTTATGAAATCTACAGAGAGAATATTGGGTTCAGTAATTTCATGTTCTGAAGCAGCAACATTACAGGTAACATTTTGAAACATCTGTTGCTCTTCAATTGGTGTATCCAACAGATTCCATAACTCCAACATGGTAGTCGCAAGATCTTGTAGCTGCCATGCCAAGAGGTCAAAGAATCATTATTACAGGCAGATGGAAAAAGAAGTTGGGAGGAAGGGGAATTTTGCAATATAAAAAATGTTGAATATAACGTTTTTTTTACCCATTGCATCCTCTGTATCTTAACTTGGCGTAACTTTTGTATCAATGTTGCCAACTGCTCACTAGTATTATTGCTAATACTCCTAAATCCTTTGGGGTCACCTAAAGTGGGATGGATCTCATCAACTGTCAGCTTGAAATCCATTCCTATCACAGAGCAGAGTTCGTTCAACATGCTAAGGTAATCTTGAACATGCTTCAGACGATCGCACTGCACAAGAGAGAAAAGATAAGCATTAGTTTTCAAGAGGTGGAGCCAATAAAGAATGATGTTGGCCTTCACTGTCTGAAGCTCATGGAGCTGTCTATGCAATTCTTCAAGCTTCCTTAAGGATAAGTCAGTTTCATTCACAACTGTTTTGGAAGAAACTGATTCGGTGGATCCATGAATTTCATTTGTGATCTTTTGTATTTGCTCTAGAACTTGTACAAATTGATTTCTTCTTTCAATTTTCCTTTTCTTCATTTCCTCCAATTGTGGAAGAATCTTGCTGAGCTCCTCCTTCAAGCTTCCAGCGTTTTGATCAGACTGAAAAAACATTTAACCGTAACACAAGTAAATACTTCAGTCTACACAGAAAATTTTCATCCAGGGTCTGTTTTCATTCCTGACCTGCCTAATATGCACTGGCCTCTCCCCATTGCGGAGCAGATGGCAGCTAGTTCAGCTTCAGAATCAGCAATTGTCTGTCATAGCTGAGCTCTGCAGCGATTTGCCCGATCCACCTTTCTTCGATATACTTCCAGGCACCCTCTTTTGAGCTCAAGCAGCATTTTATCCCTGTCAGCATCAGTCTCCCCGACTTCATCCCTGATTATCTAAGGAATCATGGAAGGTTAAACATTAGATGAGTGTTCAAAATTTTAAAATTAAACTGGGACAGCTCATGGGCATCCTCTTGCCAAGACACAAGACAAAAAGATCTAAAGGTGTTGTGAAAAATTCACCAATACCTGAAGTTCGTATATGATAGTGAAAACGATAGAGAGATGGAGAGAAACTTGTTCTATTTCATCTCTATGGTGAGCCTATATATATACACATGTTTACATAGTCTAAAAGAGAAAAGAACTAAAATAAATAAAATAAAATCCTATCCTAGAATTAATCCTAATACCATGCAAATAGTCTTTGCCTAAGAATTTGTAACAGATAGTGTCACATAATGAAAAGCTCTAAAATAGGTACAGGATGCACTCAGGATTGTGATCACCCCTTGCATGACTATCATCTCATGTTTCTTTCTCTACATTTTCTCATCAACCAAATTTAACAACAAAAAAGTGGAGAGTTGAAGAAAAACCTCAACAATTCAAAGGAAGGATTTTTGGAAAATTCACCAATACCTGAAGTTGGTACAGAAGGGTTCCACATGTTTCCACTTGAAGAAGTGGATCGATTTTTGGAGTAAGCATGTTGAAGTATTCCTGCCGAAACCAATATCTTCAGACACCAATAAGATGTTATACACACAATAAAGCAACCAAATGAAAGCAACTTCCAGTTTGTATATAAAATTGTAAAAGAGTAAGAAGGAAACAGGAGAGGAAAATGTAGATATAGAACCCAAATTGTAAAAAAGGGGGATAAATTGAGGCTTGAATTTTAAATTTACAACAAAAAGAGTTTATGAAAAACTGACCGTTAGTAAGAACTAAGAACTAAGAAAATGACCGTTGCTTGCACGCTCCGGGGCTTTGATGGGCTTGGTTATTACCCATACACTGCTTCTTGCTCTGCTATCAGCTCTCCCTCAAATTTCTTCTGTAAAATACGGTGGTTTTCTGGAAAATAGATGAACATTCATCTTTTTCAAACTGAGCATTTGAGGGAGAGAGAGAAAGAAAAAGTCTAAAATAAAGTAAAAAAAAATATAAAATGTTAGAGCAAATTAATAAAAGATGAAATGATTGTTAAGATGTTGTAATGTAAATTCAAAAATATAAAAGAATTAGATCAAGTGTAAAGAATTGGAGAGGATCGTTGACTTCACAAGCTGGCAATGCTACTATGACTACAAGGTAACTAATAGGTGAATTGTCGCCGCAATTATGTTCAATGATATTTTACTGCTACCAACTCTCTGTTTAACAAAGACACAAGTACTCACAATTACCACACCTTCCAGTGTTTGTAATGCTTTGTACTCAAGAACAAGTGGCCAGAATTCCTTCTTGCCTCAAGCAACTTCTGCTGTCTTGCTTTTTAATCTAACTTGTCACCTTACCTTCTAGTGAATGTGACTGCAATCGTACTTTCGTGGTCAAAACAGTTAAATCCAAATATAAACATATGAGAAGAATTGACTAGAAATCAAAGTAAATCTAACATTAATAGATACTTCCGTATACAATCAATTGTCAATAGAATTCACCAGCAATTTAGAGGAAATAAAAAACAAGTTGAAGTATTCTATTCCTAGCCTACTAGAACTATTCCATAGATGCTCCTCTTGCGTCACACATAGCACTTCTCGTCAAAAGCAGTTGCTTCTTTGTTGCATCAGGTCACCTTCCTCCAAAATCAAGCTTCCATGGCAGCTGACTTTGAGAATGAGAGAAATTATAGATCTAAATTCTTCACAGCTTGATATTCATCTCCCTTTTCTTCCCTCTATTTATAAGCTCTTCACAGCACTGATTTATCCTTCTTTTCAAATATAAATTCTTCTTTTTATAGCTGTATAAGTTTGTTATTGTTAGCTGTGCACTCACGCAGATCTGGTTTGCTCGTTATGCAGTTGTAGATTGTCGCAACATCTATGAACGCAAATTATGGTTTAAATTTGCCGCGATAATCTGGACATCCTCCTACGCTGGTGCTTCTAAATGTATTAGCAGCATAAAAATCCCTGATAAAATGTAGGAGTATTTATGTAGTGACATCTTTGGCCGCAAATCTGGATCAAACTTGTGGTCGCAATTCTGAATGCTTTCCTACTCTTATCTTCCGAGGTGGATTTCTGCGCTGACAACTTTAGATGCAAAACTAGCACTGAATACAGCGACATTAATAGCACAAAAAGAGATAAAATGAAAGAAAATAAGCTCAAATAACACTGAGTTAGAAAATGCAAATATTAAGTATGAAATGCTAATAATGCATGCTAAACATGATACAAAAGGGACAAATTATACACTAATTTAAGGAGAAATTAAGTGTCATTTCTAATGCTATCACACTCCCAAACTTGAGTTTTTACTTGTCCTCAAGTAAATAAAAGTTAGCAAAGTTATATCCAAATTCTTGTCACCACATTCATCATTCTAGCAACTTATATTCTCTGAAATCCTAATGTATAAATTGTATTCATATGCTAGAATATCGCGCAGACAATTTATAGGCATGAATAATCAAAATTCCAACTTCACTAATGCTAGCATCATACTTTAAATCTTAAATCTTCTTAACCAATACAACATTTATTGTATAATAATATATTTTTTTCTTCTTTTATCAACATTCTTTCTTTAATTTTTTTTGTTTTCTTTTATGAGACTGAGAGATGTCATTGCACTACTATACTCTTGTTCTTGGGCAGTAACGATGGGGTGCAACAAACCCCCAGGGAGCATGTAATTGCACTGACACACACTCTTGTAGTGACAACCTTTGGCTAGATAATTTTTCTAACACTTGTAGTGAGTGTTCCCCCTTGTTGAGTCACAATGTACTCACATTGGAGTGTCTTTTATTTAATAAATATAATTATATACATAACTGTAAGATCTTAAGTCAGTTCAATATTTAAAGAATGATACTACTCATTTATTACTAATGCAATCTCAACCATTCATCCAAATATAGAAGGATTTAACATTCAATCACATTCATCCAATTCACGCATTAGCATTCCAAATAATTCAAGAATTTACGCATCAAATGAAAAATTTGTGGTCACATTTTTCTTAACTATGCATACTTTCATTCACTAAAAAGACAAATATATTCTTAAACTTGTGGGTGTAATTGCATTTCCATTCTACACTTCCCTCTAAACTTAATGTCTATATTGTCCCCAATGCACTGACAATACTATACAAATAATAATGGAAATGCAACTACAATACAAATACTAAAACAAATAAAATGCATAGACAATAAAAATGCAATGACAATAAAAAAATACATGCAACTAACTACTGAAAAGTAAACTAACTCAGTGTGTTGTAGCCTCGGAAGTGGCTGCTTTGGATTTCTTTTTCTTCTTAGGACACTCCTCTTTGCTCTTCTTGTGTGCCTTTCGTTTGCGCCTCTTCTCTTTTGGTTCAACCAAAGGAGTTGATTACTCCTCCATTGCCGGTTGAATGCTGGCTTCATCGACAGTCACGTCCGATGGATGTATTTCAGCAAGTGGTGCCAAGTATGGCACTATAGCTAGAGGATTAGAATCCTCATTTCCGGATGTGACTACCTCGACCCAGCTCGCCTCAAATGTTTCCAAATGTTCAACAGATGCACCCACATTGGCAGGTGCGTCGACAAATTTCTCAGATAAATTTGTCGGGCAACATCTTCTTCTTTTTCTTCCTTCTTTTATTTCTCTTCTTCTTTTCTTTCTTTTTTTTCTGCCTCAATACCCACAGAAGCAACTGGTGTATGCTCTGCCGTAGTTGCAGTCTCCCTTTCCGCCATAGTGACCCTCAAACTGTTTGACAGTTCGTCTTTAAAGAGGCTGGCTATGTTTTGAAAGCAATCTTCCATGTCATTGGATTGTGCCTCTTGATCCTCATCATCAAAGATGTAAATTCTATTTGGGGTCTGGACAGACTAGGTTCTACCTTCTAAACCATGCTGCTTTGTGGATGAAGTGGCTTCATCAATAATGGGAGGAAACACAGGGAATTCTGGCATCGGGTTCCTGCTCAAGCCGCTCAATGTGCTGACAATAGCAGTATTCCATGCCCTAGTATATGCATAGAATAAATTCTGTCTGAATTGAATCTCTTTCACTACGTCGACAAATTTGATTTGTTTGCTGCTCATCTGATCAACAAACTTTTCAATCTTATTAAGCTTCCTCCAAATTTGAGGATCTGTGGGTGCATGGGTCTGAGCGGGTTTCTTTTTTCCTTTTCCCTTTTCTTTCTTCTACGGAACCTCCTTCACCATAGGGGTTTCTTGCCCCCTTGTCATCCTCTTCACCGAAACATCTTGATTGGGTCTTTATTTTCCAAAGTCCCCTCCCCTTCACGAGGCACAATGCCTCTTTGTTTACACAATAACATTATCAGAGAAGGGAAGGGTAGGATACCAGTTTATTTGGTGGCGACTTCAGAAATTTCTTGATGAAGGATTGCCCCGACATCAATTCTGCGTCCCTTCAGTATAGAATGTAGCAGGCACATTCTATCTAGAGTTGCAGTGGTACTATGAGTAGGTGGCAGTTGTAACACCCAAATCCCAAACACCGTCGCCGGTTAGGATTTCGGTGTTTCTATTCATTTAACTCTGTTCATCTTTTAGGATAATCAAAATATTTAATCTTTATTCAATACAAAATTCACGTGTTGAATTTTGGATCAATATTAAATCATAACACAACTTCATCAAGGGTAAAAAGGGCATTTTCAATATTTTAGGGGACTTCTACCGGTACTTGATGGTCAAGTATCGATAGTAGTAAATTCAATGAACAATTTAGAACTGTGCAGACTTCTACCGGTACCTGTGCTAGTTCTACTGACACAAATATGATTTCTACCGATACAAGTTATGTAACTACCGATACCAAAAACTCTAGAGAGCAAAAATCCTCACCCTGCAACTTCTACCGATATAAGCATACATACTACCGATACATCAATACCATAAACTATTGATACTTTTAATTCAACTATCGATACAACCCAAGTCAGAGAATAACCTCTCTCTTACCCTATACTTCTATCGATACATGCATAAGTTCTACCGAAACAAGTATGCAGAATCTCAAGACTAATGCCAAGACACAAGTTTAATGTCTCTAACACAACCAATGCAAGTTATGCATTAAAACATCACACTACATACAAAACTTCTAAGTCTTACAAGCATCATAAGCTTAAGCATCTAAGTTATACTTCATGCATTGACACAATAAAAATAGCAAGATTTCAACATCTTTAGTTCAATATCAAAGGTTAATATCATCCTAGTACATGCCATAAGACCAAGTGATGCAAAATCTACCGACAAACTCCGCGATAGTGTGACTTCAAGTGAGGACGATGATTCGATCTTCAGTCAGCAAATGATCTACAAAACAACAACAATAATTGTGGTAAGCTTCATAGCTTAGTAAGTTCGATAGTTAAGAAATATCAACATGGTAATAAGCAACAATGACTTCATCAAGACAACGTAATTCCATTGCTCTTTGAGTATTTACAACTTCTGTTATTGTTCACAATTTTCTGTTACCAGTACCTAATGCTGCTCACACGAGTTGTCGAGGACTAACAACTTATGCAGTACCCCAACCATTGGTACGGTATCTACTTATACTGTAAACTATTTCCTAACGATGCTACTCACATGAGCTGTTAGGAGTACGCATAAAGCATAAGTCCCTAGCCATCGTAGGACCTGTAATTCATATAGGATTCATATCTCTTTTTCGAGTCACGATGCTGCTCACACGAGCTGTCAAGGACTCACAACACATGTGGTACCCCAGCTATCGCGTCGGTACTATTTCAATAGCATAAAGCCTACTATATTTCTTCGATCATCTTCAATACCGAATGTTTATGATTTGCTGTACATTGACAATATATATATTTACATGTACAAGGGATATTAAGTAAAATTTACACTACAAACTTACTGGACTGAATTGTAGTTTAGAAAAGACTTCAAGGACTAATCCACCAATTTTCCTTTCCCGCGATCTGTAGCACGATCATAGTCTACATTCACAAGTCATTCAATTCTCACATTAAGTTACATAATTTAGTCATTATACAGAATTTATTCCTTTTTTGGAAAATTACAGTTTTACCCTATAACACCCCTTACCTGGTCCGATCACTTGACACGTGTAAGTAGATGCCACGACTATTCTAATATAATAGGAAACTAATTAAAACCCTAATTTATTTGTTCTCAATTATTTAGAAATCGATAATGGAATTAGAACTGGAAGATAAGTGAATTTACTTTTATTTTTAATAAATATTTGATTTTTAAAGGACTTCTACTGATACTTGCAAAAATGGGTATCGATAGTTCCAAAGCCAGTGAGCACTCAGAATTACTTGCAGGGTTCTACCGGTACTTGAATAAGTTCTATCGATAAAACTCAGCAAACTATCGACATAACATAAGCATCTACCGGTACAAAAAGTTCCAGAGACTAAAATAAATTTTTGCCTAAGACTTCTATCGAACCTCCAAATTCCAACTACCGCAACAACTACTATACTACCGCAACTTGAGAAAACTTCTACTGACACTAAATAAGTTAGTAACTAATCTGTCTATTCCCCTGCACTTCTACCGAAAATTTTGTAGCGATTTACCGAAACTTTCATCTATGACCAAACATATACCAGTAGAGAGTTTCGACTACCGAAACAATTCATAGAAACTGCGAGACTCTTTCCATATTTACAACCAAGAGACCCTAATATTCATCAACCAACAAATTCCTAATTATACAAGCTAATCAAAATACATGATACATGACCACCAAGTCACAAATCTAACCATTATACCCGACTCCATCTAGGTACATGCCAATACAAAAATAGAAACAAAAGCCCACTAACATGAAAGAGCGGGATTTGAGCTTGGATGCTGAGTCTCGAGAATTCCCAAAAGATTCTAACCAGTGCATGTAAAACAACATACGCTGAGTATAATGCAATAGTATCCTAATAACCTAAACATATAAACAATGTAATCCTTCTTAAGATTCATAAAATTTACATTCATATAAATGTAGCTATATATTTTCTCTAAATAATTTATTCAACATATTTTCATAATTACACCTTCTACTCATAAATATACAGATATACACCATATATAAAGACTCCATTAAAAGTCTAATTCCTCTCCGTTTTCTCCTTTCATATCATAAATACTTTCTTTACATCATTTCTAATTTCATTTAGCATTCATGCCCATGAATTTCATGTACCGTTTTCATAAACATTTCATCCATGTCTCATAACATTTCTATTCATTTTAACAAAATTCTCATCATTTTTAATTTCCCTATTAACACAACTTGGACTCTGACGGATGCACGGATTCAACCAACACACCGGTTTGGCACCCAATGCCTCATCGGATAAATCGAAGTAATAATCGCGCCCAGTGCTATAATAAAAGTTACACTCAGTGTCTCATCGGTTAAACCGAAGTGATTTGGCACCCAGTGCCTCATCGACTCGTGGTTGAAGTACCCTGAACTCTACCTATCCTATGGCATGCCATCTATATCCGACTCGGCCCGAACAGTTAATAGGGTAATCTTTATTATGTAACATCAATTCACATTTCAAATTTTAGCTTTATTCATATAGACAATGCAATTAAAATTTATTCTAATAAAAACCATAATATTTATAACTATGGTAATCACATATTATACAAGAATACATGAAGAAATATACCATCTAAAATTTCTCCACATAATTAAATTATTCAAAACAACCTTCATGAGAAAAGAGTCTCATACCTTATTATCCATATCTTGATTTTCTACCTTGAGTCATTCATTTAAATTTTAATAATATAATCGACAAGTTTAGGTTATAAAAAAAATACCAACCGTAAGTTTCAAGCTATTCGTCGACGACATTTTTGTTGCCCTTCCTTTTCGAAGAGTTCGAGTCAACGTTAGCTACGGAAATACACATACACATTTATTCATTAATTTACAAACAATTTAACTCTAATTAAATTCAACTCCCTATTTCTCATTCTCACACTAATTCACAAGTTTTACAAGTTTGATTCTCTCTACATAAAAACCAATGGTCTATTTTATCATTTAATCCCCTTTCTTTCCTTTTAACCAAAATCATGTAAAACCAAATAATCTCAAAAGCTTCATTCTTTCAAAAATGGTAGCTTCCAATATTCTTGATAATTTTAAAGAATACACATGGGTTTGATAGCTTAAGGTAATGGGATTTTAAAAACATAAAAATTTTAAAAAAGGGCTTCATTACACTTACCAATTTGTAGTTTAAGCTTAACAAAAACCCAAAGTTTTTCTCCCTTCTTCTTCTTCTTCTTCTTCTTCTTCTTCTTCTTCTTCTTCCCTTTGCTGACGATTTTGTTAAGCTAAAGAGAAAGATATTTTTCTTTTTCTTTCATTCCACACCATGCCTAATATCATCATTATGCTCCCTTTTCCTTTCTTATTTAATTCTTTTAATTAAAGAATTTTGAACCAAAATTTGGAGCCACACAAGTGCACCTAACGTCACTGAGGCTCAAAAGGGAATATTTACCCTTTAGGCCCTCCCTCTTAACAACAATTAGAAATCCCTTTTGTAATTCATACTTTTGCCATTTTTTTCAATTTAGTCTTCATGTCTAATTTTCACCACACAATCAAAATTATTTATCCAATAGACAATTATTCTACGATTTAATTTCGTAAATATTTTTATTAAATATTTACGGTTTGATTATTAACCACTAAACTTCGAAAGTACCCTTTACTGACAACCCCTAATTTGGGTCTTTACAGCTCTCCCTCCCTTAAAAAATTTCGTCCTCGAAATTTACCTGAAAAGAGATAAGGGTAATGAGATCTCATTGATTCCTCCAATTCCCAAGTTACTTTCTTGACTTTATGGCTACGCCATAGCACTTTCGCAAGTGAAATGCACTTGTTACGCAATTCTTTTGCCTCACGAGCTAAAATTTTGACCGGTTCCTCTTCATATGACAAATTGGGTTGAATCTCAACTTCTCCCGTTGTAATCACGTGCGATGGGTCAGAACAATATCTTCTCAACATTGAGACGTGGAAAACATCATGTATCTTTTCCAATTCTGTCGGTAAAGCCAAACGATAAGCCACCGGTCCTACTTTTTTCGTGATCCCGTACGACCCAATAAATCGTGGACTCAATTTTCCTTTTCGCCCAAATCTGAGAACTTTCTTCCATGGTGAAACTTTTAGAAACACTTTATCCCTGATTACATATACGATGTCCTGTCATTTCAAGTCCGCATACGATTTCTGTCTATCAATTGTTGTTTTCAATCTTTCTCGAATTAACTTAACAGTTTCTTCGGTTTCTTGAATTAACTCAGGACCAACAAGCTTCCTCTCGCTTAACTCTGTCCAACAAATACGTGTTCGGCACCTGCGACCATATAAGGCTTCGTACGGAGCCACCTGGATGCTCGATTAAAAACTATTATTATAGACAAACTCAGCTAAAGGTAGATAGCGTTCCCTACCAGCTTCAAAATCAATTACACATGCTCGCAACATATCTTCTAGAATCTGGATAACACGCTCAAATTGTCCGTCCGTTTGAGGGTGAAAGGTTGTACTGAAGTTGAGTTTCGTAGCAAGGGACTCATGCAATTGTTTCCAAAATCTCGAAGTAAACCGAGGATCTCGATCAAAGATGATCGATACATGTATTCCATGCAATCTTATGATTTCTTGAATATAAACTTCGGCAAGCTTTGAAACTGACCAGTCAGTTCTAATGGCTATAAAATGAGCAGACTTTGTAAGTGATCAACTATTACCCATACTGCATTCTTCTTGCTTGGCGATAAAGGCAATCCCGTTACAAAATCCATTGTTATACGCTCCCATTTCCATTCAGGAATTAAAATAGGATGAAGTAGTCCAGTGGGAACTTGATGCTCTGCCTTAACTAGTTGACATGTCAAACATTTAGCTACGAATTCAAGTATTTCTCTTTTCATATCGGGCCACCAATACAACTCTTGAACATAGCGGTACATTTTCGTTCCACCAGGATGTAAGGCAAAAGGACTATTATGAGCTTCTTGAAGTATCAATCCTTTCAACTCTATAACATTAGGTACACAAATTCGATTACAAAATCTCAAGCAATTTTGATCATCAATGCTGAAATTTTCTACCGAACCATTTTGAACCATTTCTCTTTTCTTCAACAGTTTTACATCTAAAAGTTGTGCTTCTCTGATTTGATCAACCAATATCGGTCTAACTCTTAGCTCAGCCATCAAGTTGTCGTCATCACTAATACTGAATTGAGCAAACATTGCTCGTAAATCAACTACTGCCTTTCTACTCAACACATCAACTACAACGTTAGCTTTTCCCAAATGATAATCGATGACACAATCATAATCCTTAAGAAGTTCCACCCATCGTCGTTGTCTCAAATTCAGCTCCTTCTAGGTTAGGAGGTATTTAAGACTTTTATGGTCGGTAAAAATTTGGCACTTTTCACCATATAAATAGTGTCTCCAAATTTTCAATGCAAACACTACTACAGCAAGCTCTAAATCGTGCGTTGGGTAGTTACACTCATAAGTTTTCAATTACCGTGAAGCATAAGCGATCACCTTTCCATCTTGCATTAGTACGCAACCCAACCCGTTTAAGGAAGCGTGACTATATACCACGAAATCCTTTCTCGATTCAAGTAAGGTTAGTATAGGTGCCTCGATTAACATTCGTGTTAATTGCTCGAAACTTTCTTGACAACGATCACTCTAAACGAATGGAACATCCTTCTGTAATAGCTTCGTCAATGGTGTAGCTATTTTCAAAAATCCATTTACAAATCTTCGATAATAACCTGCTAAACCAAGGAAACTACGAACTTCTGATACAGTTCTTGGAGCTTTCCAGTGTACAACAGTCTCAATCTTCTTTGGATCTACTCTAATCTCATCTGTTGAGATAACATGACCTAAAAACACAACTTTTGACAACCAAAATTCACACTTGCTCAGCTTCTCATATAGTTGTTTCTCTCGTAAAATCTGAAGAACGATTCGCAGATGTTGCTCGTGCTCTGACTCATTCCTTGAGTAAATCGAAATGCCATCGATGAAGACTACTATAAATCGATCCAAATAAGGTTGGAAAATGCAATTCATTAAGTCCATGAATGCTGACGGAGCATTAGTCAAACCAAATGACATCACTAAGAATTCATAAAGGCCATAACGCGTGCTAAATGGGAATGTCACTTTCCTTAACTTTCAGCTGATAATAGCCCGATCTCAAGTCAATCTTGAAAAAGACGGAAGCTCCTTTTAGTTGGTCAAACAAGTCATCGATTCGACGAAGAGGATACTTATTCTTAATGATCAACTTATTCAATTATCGATAATCTATGCACAAACGCATTGATCCATATTTCTTCTTAACGAATAAAACTGGAGCTCTCCAAGGCGATATTTGATTTTTAAAGGACTTCATCGATACTTGCAAAAATGGGTATCAGTAGTTCCAAAGGCAGTGAGCACTCAGAATTACCTGCAGGGTTCTATCGGTACTTGAATAAGTTCTACCAATAACAACTCAGCGAACTACCGACACAACATAAGCATATACCGTTACAAAAAGTTCCAAAGACTAAAATAAATTTTTGCCTAAGACTTCTATCAAACCTCCAAATTCCAACTACCGCAACAACTACTATACTACCGTAACTTGAGAAAACTTCTACTGTCACTAAATAAGTCAGTAACTAATCTATCTATTCCCCTGCACTTCTACCGAAACTTTTGTAGCGATCTACCAAAACTTCCATCTATGATCAAACATATACCGGTAGAGAGTTTTGACTACCGAAACAATTTATAGAAATTGCAGGACTCTTTCCACATTTACAACCAAGAGACCCTTATATTCATCAACCAACAAATTCTTAATTATACAAGCTGATCAAAATACATGATACATGACCACCAAGTCACAAATCTAACCATTATACCTAACTCCATCTAAGTATATGCCAATACAAAAATAGAAACAAAAGCTCACTAACACAAAAGAGCAGAATTTGAGCTTGGATGCTGAGTCTCGAGAATTCCCAGAAGATTCTAACTTGCGCATGTAAAACAACATACGCTGAGTATAATACAATGGTATCCTAAAAACCTAAACATATAAACAATGTAATCCTTCTTAAGATACATAAAATTTACATTCATATAAATGTAGCTATATCTTTCTCTAAATCATTTATTCAACATATTTTCATAATTATACCTTTTACTCATAAATATACAAATATACACCATATATAAAGATTCCATTAAAAGTCTAATTCCTCTCTGTTTTCTCCTTTCCCATTTCATATCATAAATACTTTCTTTACATTATTTCCAATTTCATTTAGCATTCATGCCCATGCATTTCATGTACCCTTTTCATAAATATTTCATCCATGTCTCATAACATTTCTATTCGTTTTAACAAAATTCTCATCATTTTTAATTTCCCTATTAACACAACTAGGACTCTAATGGATGCACGGATCCAACCAACACACAAGTTTGCAACCAATGCCTCATCGGATAAACTGAAGTAATAGTCACGCCCAGCGCTATAATAAAAGTTACACCCAGTGTCTCATCGATTAAACCGATGTGATTTTGCACCCAGTGCCTCATCGACTCATGGTCGAAATACCCTGAACTCTACCTATCCTATGACATGCCATCTATATTCGACCCGGCCCGAACAGTTAATAGGGTAATCTTTATTATGTAACATCAATTCACATTTCAAATTTTAGCTTTATTCATATAGACAATGCAATTAAAATTTATTCTAATGAAAATCATAATATTTATCACTATGGTAATCACATATTATGCAAGTATACATGAAGAAATATACCATCTAAAATTTCTCCATATTATTAAATTATTCAAAACAACCTTCATGAGAAAAGAGTCTCATACCTTATTATCCATATCTTGATTTTCTACCTTGAGCCATTCACTTAAATTTTAATAATATAATCGACAAGTTTAGGTTATAAAAAAATACCAACCGTAAGTTCCGAGATATTCATCGACGACCTTGTCTTTGCCCTTCCTTTTCGAAGAGTTCGGGTCAACGTTAACTACGGAAATACACATACACATTTATTCATTAATTTACAAACAATTTAACTCTAATTAAATTCAACTCCCTATTTCTCATTCTCAAACTAATTCACAAGTTTTACAAGTTTGATTCTCTCTACATAAAAACCAATGGTCTATTTTATCATTTAATCCCCTTTCTTTCCTTTTAACCAAAATCATGTAAAACCAAATAATCTCAAAAGCTTCATTCTCTAAAAAATGGTAGCTTCCAATATTCTTGATCATTTTAAAGAATATGACATGGGTTTGATAGCTTAAGGTAATGGGATTCTAAAAATATAAAAATTTCAAGAAAAGGGCTTGATTACACTTACCAATTTGTAGTCTAAGCTTAACAAAAACCCAAAGTTTTTCTCTCTTCTTCTTCTTCCCTTTGTTGTCGATTTTGCTAAGCTAAAGAGAAAGATATTTTTCTTTCTCTTTCATTGCACACCATGCCTAATATCATCATTATGCTCCGTTTTCCTTTCTTATTTAATTCTTTTAATTAAAGAATTTTGAACCAAAATTTGGAGCCACACAAGTGCACCTAACGGCACTAAGGCTCAAAAGGGAAGATTTGCCCTTTAGGCCCTCCCTCTTAACAACAATTAGAAATCCCTTTTGTAATTCATACTTTTGCCATTTTTTTCAATTTTGTCTTCATCTCTAATTTTCACCACACAATCAAAATTACTTATCCAATAGGCAATTATTCTACGATTTAATTTCGTAAATATTTTTATTAAATATTTACAGTCTAATTATTGACTACTAAATTTTGAAAGTACCCTTTACTGACAACCCCAAATTTGGGTCGTTACATACCCCTACTAGTTTCCTTTTATTCAATCTACTCCTTTCAACACAAAAGATGCAAAATAACCATTTCGTTCCACAACTAACCATAGTCGAATTTCTTGGGTGTCCATTCAACCCTTTTTACACATTTATTTTCACAACAATACATGTAATTTCACCATTTTCACATTTTTATCCTTAAACCACAATTTCATCAAAAATCACTTTACAAAAAGATTTAACCTAAGTATCAAATATTCAAATACATCAAAAGCTTTCAAGAACAAGCAATTTCAACAATGGCAAGTTTTCTAACATTTGACAGATTCACAAATTAGTCCTTGCATAAGCTAGATTAAGCTAACACGGACTCAAAAACATAAAAATTACTACAAACGATCAAGGTTTACCTACTCAAATCAAAGCTCAAAGATTGAAATAAACCCAAGGTTTTCTCTTCTTTACCTTGGAGAAGATAAGGAAATAGTGAATTTCTTTATTTTTTCTATTTTTAATTTATATATATAGTCAATGGTAATTTTGTAAATATTAATACTTTCATCATTAAGCTTTAATTAACCATTTTTAACCTTAATTAAATCTATTTACACTTAATATAAACCATACCAATCCACTAACTAATACTCCTTTGGTTAATTTATTCAATTGGTCATTCTAATTAAATAATTCTACTTTTGCACCTTTTTCAATTTAGTCCTTTCTATATAATTAACTATCTAATCAATTTAATTCTTTAAACCAGAATTTAATACGATGCTATCGACGTCATAAATATTAAAATAAATAAATTTATGACTCGACTCATAGGAGTTATGATCCCGAAATCACTGTTTTGAACACCATTAAAAATTGGGCTATTACAACTCTCCCCCTTTAAGAAATTTCGTATCGAAATTTCTTACCAGTAAACAGGTTAGGGTACTGTGACCTCATCGAAGACTCCGCCTCCCAAGTAGCTTCTTCAAGCCCGTGTCGATTCCACAATACTTTCACTAATGGTACCCTTTTGTTTCGTAATTCTTTCACCTCGCGAGCTAAAATCCTCACCGATTCTTTCGAATACGACAAATTCGACTAATCTCAACTTCACAAGGTGAAATATGAGAAGGATCCGATCTATACCGTCTTAGCATCGAAACATGAAATACATTATGAATCTTCTCTAGTTCTGGTGGTAAAGCCAACTTATACGCTACAGGACCAACATGTTCTATTATCTCATACGGCTCAATGAACCGGACTCAACTTTCCTTTTCTACCAAACCTTAGCACTTTTTTTCCAAGATGAAACTCTTAGGAACACTTGGTCTCCTACAGAAAATTCTATATCTTTTCTCTTAAGATTTGCATATGACATTTGTCGGTCAGATGCTGCTTTCAAACAATCATGAATTACCCACATTTTGTCCTCAGTCTCATGAACTAAATCGGTTCTAATCTATTTAGACTCACTCAATTCTGACCAGTACAAAGGCGTCCTGCACTTTCGACTATATAATGCTTCGAATGGTGCCATTTTAATACTAGATTAATAGTTGTTATTATAAGCAAACTCCACTGACGACAGATGTTTTTCCCAGCTTCCTTCGAACTCAAGTGTACAACATCGTAGCATATACTCCAGAATCTGTATCACTCGTTCTAAATGACCATCCATTTGCGGATGATAAGTAGTACTAAAATTCAACCTAATCCCTAAAGCTTCATGTAGCTTACCCCAAAATTTTGAGGTAAAGAGTGGATCCCTATCGAAGATGATAGAGGCTGGTACCCCGTGTAGGTGAACTATCTCAGACACGTATAGCTCAGCCAGCCTCTCCAGTGGATAATCTACCCGAATGGGGATGAAACTTCGTCAATCCGTCTACAATTACCCAGATTGAATCTTTCTTTTTCGGTGTTACCAGAAGTCCTGTAACAAAATTCATTGTGACTCGTTCCCATTTCCACTCCGGGATGAAAATTGACTGTAGTAACCCAGATGGCACCTGCTGTTCGACTTTCACTTGCTGACATATAAGACATCTAGTCACAAACTCTGAAATCTCTCGTTTCATACCTGACCACCAATACAAATTCTTCAAATCATTATACATTTTCACACTCGCCGGGTGTATGGATAAGTGTTGCTTCAGCCTCTGTTAGAATGTCTCGTCTCAAATCTAAATCATTTGGAATACATACCCTCTGTATCAACTGTAAACCTCGCAGTAGCATCACCTTGTATCTGCTTCCTTTTAGCTATAAGTTTTGGATCATTTTTCTGTAATTCTTGAATCCGCTATAGAAATAATGGTCTCGTCCTAAGCTTCGCGGTGATAGAACCATCACCTTCTAATGACAGATGGACATTCATTGCTCTCAAAGCAAACATCGATTTCTGACTCAGGGCATCAGCTATAACATTAGCCTTACTCGGATAATAATGGATCATAAGGTCATAGTCTTTTTATAGCTCTAACCATTGGCTCTGTCGCAGATTCAACTCTTTCTATGTCATCAGATATCTTAAACTCTTGTGATATGTAAATATATGACATCTCTCCCTAAAAAGGTAGTGTCGCCAAATCTTCAATGTAAAAACTACGACAGCTAACTCTAGATAATGAGTCGGGTAATTCTTTTCATGCGGTTTTAACTGTTGGGAAGCATAGGCTACTTGCATCAAAATACACCTCAATCCACCTGAAGATGTGTCACTATAAACAACGAACTCCTTTCCCATCTCTGGTTGTGTCAAGACTGGAGCTTCAATTAACAACTTTTTCAACTGGTCGAAACTTTGCTGACACTTTTCAAACCATACGAACCGAATAATTTTTTATAGTAACCTTGTCATCGGCAAGGCTATGATAGAGAAGTCTTTCATGAACCGACAGTAATATCCTGTCAATCCCAGGAAACTGCGTACTTCGAAGACATTCTTCGGTACCTTCCAATCAAGAATAGCTAAAACTTTGCTTAGATCAACACGTATTCCTTTCGAAGATACTACATGGCCCAAGAATCCAACTTCTCGAAGCTAGAATTCACATTTACTGAATTTTGCATACAACTATTTTTCTCGCAGAATCCGTAAAACCTTTCTCAAATGCTGAGTATGCTCTGATTCTATTTTGGAGTAAATCAATATGTCATCAATAAACACAACCACAAACCTAACCAACTAGGCTGAAATATTCAGTTCATCAGGTCCATAATGCTGCGGGGGCATTAGTCAACCTGAATGACATAACTAAAAACTTATAATATCCGTATCGAGTTCTGATTGTCGTTTTCATTATATCACCATCTTTCACCCGCATTTGATAGTAACCTGACCGAAGGTCTATTTTGGAGAATACTGTTGCACCCTTTAACTGATCAAATAACTCATCGATCCGAGGCAACGGATACTTATTCTTGATTGTCACCTTATTTAGCTGCATGTAGTCTATACACATCCGCATCGATCCATCCTTCTTTTTCACGAATAATACAGGCGCACCTCACGGTGATACACTGGGTCGTACAAACCTTCTATTTAACAATTCTTGTAGCTGAGCTTTCAACTCTTTTAGTTCAGTCAGCACCATTCTATATGGTGGAATGGAGATCAGAGCGTTACCGAGTAATAAATCAATACCGAACTCTACCTCTTTGACTGGTGGAAAACTTGATGGTTCTTCCGGACACATTTGTATATTCTTGAACAACTGATACTTGATCCAATTCTGTTCTCAAGCCCCGAGTATCAAGTATGTTTGCCAAGAATGTTTACAGCCTCTATGAACCATCTTTTGTGTTGAAATAGCCAAAATCACTCTAGCTTCACTGTTCAATCTGTCGAACTCTACTGTAATTACTTCACCTGTCGGGCATTTCAAACTAATCTGTCTTTGCTTGTAATTTACTATTGCATCATGCTCAGATAACTAATCCATACCCAATATCATATTAAATTCGGTGAATGGCAATAGCATTAAATTTGCAGAAAATTTACAGCCCCGAACTTTCAGCGGATATTTACGACATACCAAGTTAACTATGACACTATGACCTAAAGGGTTTGCCACTTGCACATCAAATTTAGTCGATTCAATGGCCAATTTCTTATAAGTGGCTAAAGTAGTGCAAATATAAGAATGAGTTGACCCTGGGTCAATCAAAGCACATAAAATATTATTAAAAAGATAGAATATACCAGTCACCACATTAGGAGCGGCAGCTTCTTCTCTACCTCGGATGGCATAAGTTCGCGCAAGTGCTCTAGCTTCTAACCTGCTCCCACTGTCTCTCTGTTCACTTCAATTTCCACTTGCAACGCTACTCTACATCGAGCATCTACTTTCTACTGTGTAACCGGAGGGTTAACACTCCGATCTTCCTTTGCTTTTGAGTTCATCGGATAATTCTGCATGAAATGACTGATATTTCTATATCTAAAATAGGCTCTTTTAACTAACCAACATTCGTCCGAATGAATTCTTTTACAATGCTTGCACACTATTGTTGGCACATTACGAACACTTACCACACTATCAACAGACCGATTTTGAAATTTGGATACTGGTAGTCCTTATAGGCTCCTACTCAGAAAACCAGAAGAGACTACTCCACGGGCGTCACTATCTCTAAATTTCTTCGATGGTGGCATTGAGAAAGTTCAGGTGGGATTTTTCTTCCCGAAATCCCGAAATCTCTTCTCTCTGTCTTTTCTGGTTGTATACTTCCTCCATTTTCTGTGCTCGATCTGCCAGTACGATAAATGGTTGGATTTTTGAAGCACCCGCCATCATCTTTATTTCATCACTCAAACCGTCTTCAAAACGGACACACATAGCCTCATTAGTGGGTACAATCTCTTAGGCATACTTACTGAGAAATAAAAACTCCCGCTCATATTCTGTCACTGTCTTGCTTCCCTGTATCAACTCTAAGAATTCTTTATTCTTCTTATCCAGATATCTTTTACTGACATACTTCTTTTTAAACTCTGTCTAGAAGAATTCCCAAGTAACTTCATTTTCTGGTATCATCCCTACAATCATTACCCACCAATTACAAGCTTCGTCTTTTAGTAACGAAATAGCACAACTCACAAAATCTTTGGGCGAACAAGCCATTTCATTCAACACTCTCAGAGTGTTTCTAGCCAATACTCAGCCCTGGACGGATCATCCTTAGCATTTTCATGAAATTCTTCTACCCTGTACTTTTTTACCCTATCAGTTAGAATACGACGCCTCTATTCAATTACCAAGGGAGGTGGAGGCATTATAGGAGGTGCCGTAGGTCGGGCAGTAGGCTGTGTAACTAGGGGTGTAGGAGGTGGCGCCATTCAGTTATTCTACATAAATTTCGAGAACCATTATCCCATTAAGCCAAAGAAAATGTTTTTAGCTTCGCTTTCTACCATTGGTATAATAGGGATCCCAAGACTAGCCCCGGAATCATTCATCAGGTCATTACTGTTTACTTCGTTAATCTCTTCTCTTTCAGATTCAAGTATTTTTACTTTTATCTGCAAAAACTATTGTTAGATCGGATTCATTCATATCACACTACCACAGGTTCATATGGAATGTACTACGAAATCACTTAATACAACCATAATTGTCCAAGAAATGACTAAACTAAAAGCTCTGATACCACTAAATCTAACATCCAAATCTCGAACGCTGTTGTCGATTAGGATTCCGGTGTTTCTATTCATTTAACTCTGTTCATCTTTTAGGATAATCAAAATATTTAATCTTTATTCAATACAAAATTCACCTATTGTATTTTGGATCAATATTTAATCATAACAGAACTTCATCAAGGGTAAAAAAGGTATTTCTAACATTTTAGGGAACTTCTACTAGTACTTGATGGTCAAGTATCGGTAGTAGTCAATTCAATGAACAATTTAGAACTATGCAGACTTCTACCGGTACCTGTGCTAGTTTTACCGATACAAGTATGATTTCTACCGATACAAGTCATGCAACTACCGATATCAAAAACTCCAGAGAGTAAAAATCCTCACCCTACAACTTTTACCGATATAAGCATACATACTTCTGATACATTAGTACCATAAACTATCGATACTTGTAATTCAACTACCAATACAACTCAAGTTAAAGAGTAACCTCTCTCCTACCTTGTACTTCTACCGATACATGCATAAGTTCTACCGAAACAAGTATGCAGAATCTCAAGAATAATGCCATGACACAAGTTTAATGTCTCTAACACAACCAATACAAGTTATGCATTAGAACATCCACTCCACCATCTGTATTAAGCTTTAAGCACCCGAGCTGTGGAGATTCCCATCCTTTGGCTTCCGCATCACACGAAACAAGGTCTAGCCTCATAGCCACCCTTGCCCATGACAAACTAAAACTAATACATGCATCTGTGCTTAAATTTTGCTCATTGAAAACGACCATATTTCTCCCTTTCCACAATCTCCAAATAGTATTAGCAAAGATTAACTCCCAATGTATTCCATGAACCAGTAATTGTTAGAAATATACTACTGTAAAATAAAATCGTTAGCGCTAACAGGAAACTAAAATGAGTGTGAATAAAATAGCAATTACTGTGCCGTGGAAGAACCACTGCCTTAAAAGCAAATTCGCCTTGATCGGTGTAATCTTGTAGTGGACGTTTGATCGTGCTATGAACGTCACAACAAATATGTGCAAGCGTACACTATTGATGCAAGTATAGTAGATAGAAATGAAACTGTCAAATATCGATCCCACAGAGATTGCTATTTATGTTTAAATCTATCGAAGCAATTTGAGTTAAAATGATAAGAACTACTAAGAGTAATGTCAACGCAAGCTGATTAAAACTACACAAGTTAAGAGCTAAATCTTGTCAGTGAAAATGTAATATAAAATGTTAGAGCAAATTAATAAAAGATGAAATGATTGTTAAGATGTTGTAATGTAAATTCAAAAATATAAAAGAATTAAATCAAGTGTAAAGAATTGGAGAGGATCGTTGACTTCACAAGCTGGCAATGCTACTATGACTACAAGGTAACTAATAGGTGAATTGTCGCCGCAATTATGTTCAATGATATTTTACTGCTACCAACTCTCTGTTTAACAAAGACACAAGTACTCACAATTACCACACCTTCCAGTGTTTGTAATGCTTTGTACTCAAGAACAAGTGGCCAGAATTCCTTCTTGCCTCAAGCAACTTCTGCTGTCTTGCTTTTTAATCTAACTTGTCACCTTACCTTCCAGTGAATGTGACTGCAATCGCACTTTCGTGGTCAAAACAGTTAAATCCAAATATAAATAGATAAGAAGAATTGACTAGAAATCAAAGTAAATCTAACATTAATAGATACTTCCGTATACAATCAATTGTCAATAGAATTCACCAGCAATTTAGAGGAAATAAAAAATAAGTTGAAGTATTCTATTCCTAGCCTACTAGAACTATTCCATAGATGCTCCTCTTGCGTCACACATAGCACTTCTCGTCAAAAGCAGTTGCTTCTTTGTTGCATCAGGTCACCTTCCTCCAAAATCAAGCTTCCATGGCAGCTGACTTTGAGAATGAGAGAAATTATAGATCTAAATTCTTCACAGCTTGATATTCATCTCCCTTTTCTTCCCTCTATTTATAAGCTCTTCACAGCACTGATTTATCCTTCTTCTCAAATCTAAATTCTTCTTTTTATAGCTGTATAAGTTTGTTATTGTTAGCTGTGCACTCACGCAGATCTGGTTTGCTCGTTATGCAGTTGCAGATTGTCGCGACATCTCTGAACGCAAATTATGGTTTAAATTTGCCGTGATAATCTGGACATCCTCCTACGCTGGTGCTTCTAAATGTATTAGCAGCATAAAAATCCCTGATAAAATGTAGGAGTATTTATGTAGTGACATCTTTGGCCGCAAATCTGGATCAAACTTGTGGTCACAATTCTGAATGCTTTCCTACTCTTATCTTCCGAGGTGGATTTCTGCGCTGACAACTTTAGATGCAAAACTAGCACTGAATACAGTGACATTAATAGCACAAAAAGAGATAAAATGAAAGAAAATAAGCTCAAATAACACTGAGTTAGAAAATGCAAATATTAAGTATGAAATGCTAATAATACATGCTAAACATAATACAAAAGGGACAAATTATACACTAATTTAAGGAGAAATTAAGTGTCATTTCTAATGCTATCACACCCCCAAACTTTTGAGTTTTTACTTGTCCTTAAGTAAATAAAAGTTAGTAAAGTTATATCCAAATTCTTGTCACCACATTCATCAGTCTAGCAACTTATATTCTCTGAAATCCTATTGTATAAATTGTATTCATATGCTAGAATATTGCGCAGACAATTTATAAGCATGAATAATCAAAATTGCAACTTCACTAATGCTAGCATCATACTTTAAATCTTAAATCTTCTTAACCAATACAACATTTATTGTATAATAATTTTTTTTTTCTTCTTTTATGAACATTCTTTCTTTAATTTTTTTTGTTTTCTTTTATGAGACTGAGAGATGTCATTGCACTACTATACTCTTGTTCTTGGGCAGTAACGATGGGGTGCAACAAACCCCCAGGGAGCATGTAATTACACTGACACACACCTTGTAGTGACAGCCTTTGGCTAGATAATTTTTCTAACACTTGTAGTGAGTGTTCCCCCTTGTTGAGTCACAATGCACTCACATTAGAGTGTCTTTTATTTAATAAATATAATTATATACATAGCTGCAAGATCTTAAGTCAGTTCAATATTTAAAGAATGATACTACTCATTTATTACTAATGCAATCTCAACCATTCATCCAAAAATAGAAGGATTTAACATTCAATCACATTCATCCAATTCACGCATTAGCATTCCAAATAATTCAAGAATTTACCCATCAAATGAAAAATTTGTGGTCACATTTTTCTTAACTATGCATACTTTCATTCACTAAAAAGACAAATATATTCTTAAACTTGTGGGTGTAATTGCATTTCCATTCTACACTTCCCTCTAAACTTAATGTCTACATTGACCCCAATGCACTGACAATACTATACAAATAATAATGGAAATGCAACTACAATACAAATACTAAAACAAATAAAATGCAGAGACAATAAAAATGCAACGACAATAAAAAAATACATGCAACTAACTACTGAAAAGTAAACTAACTCAGTGTCTTGTAGCCTCGGAAGTGGCTGCTTTGGATTTCTTTTTCTTCTTAGGACACTCCTCTTTGCTTTTCTTGTGTGCCTTTCGTTTGCGCCTCTTCTCTTTTGGTTCAACCAAAGGAGTTGATTACTCCTCCATTGCCGGTTGAATGCTGGCTTCATCGACAATCACGTCTGATGGATGTATTTCAGCAAGTGGTGCCAAGTATGGCACTATAGCTAGAGGATTAGAATCCTCATTTCGGAATGTGACTACCTCGACCCAGCTCACCTCAAATGTTTCCAAATGTTCAACAGATGCACCCACATTGGCGGGTGCGTCGATAAATTTCTCAGATAAATTTACCGGGCAACATCTTCTTCTTTTTCTTCCTTATCTTATTTCTCTTCTTCTTTTCTTTCTTTTTTTCTGCCTCAATACGCACAGAAGCAACTGGTGTATGCTCTGTCGTAGTTGCAGTCTCCCTTTCCGCCATAATGACCCTCAAACTGTTTGACAGTTCGTCTTTAAAGAGGCTGGCTATGTTTTGAAAGCAATCTTCCATGTCATTGGATTGTGCCTCTTGATCCTCATCATCAAAGATGTAAATTCTATTTGGGGACTGGACGGACTAGGTTCTACCTTCTAAACCATGCTGCTCTGTGGATGAAGTGGCTTCATCAATAATGGGAGGAAACACAGGGAATTCTGGCATCGGGTTCCTGCTCAAGCCGCTCAATGTGCTGACAATAGCAGTATTCCATGCCCTAGTATATGCATAGAATAAATTCTGTCTGAATTGAATCTCTTTCACTGCGTCGACAAATTTGATTTGTTTGCTGCTCATCTGATCAACAAACTTTTCAATCTTATTAAGCTTCCTCCAAATTTGAGGATCTGTGGGTGCATGGGTCTGAGCGGGTTTCTTTTTTCCTTTTCCCTTTTCTTTCTTCTACGGAACCTCCTTCACCATAGGGGTTTCTTGCCCCCTTGTCATCCTCTTCACCGAAACATCTTGATTGGGTCTTTATTTTCCAAAGTCCCCTCCCCTTCACGAGGCACAATGCCTCTTTGTTTACACAATAACATTATCAAAGAAGGGAAGGGTAGGATACCAGTTTATTTGGTGGCGGCTTCAAAAATTTCTTGATGAAGGATTGCCCCGACATCAATTCTGTGTCCCTTCAGTATAGAATGTAGCAGGCACATTCTATCTAGAGTTGCAGTGGTACTATGAGTAGGTGGTAGTTGTAACACCCAAATCCCAAACATCGTCGCCGGTTAGGATTTCGGTGTTTCTATTCATTTAACTCTATTCATCTTTTAGGATAATCAAAATATTTAATCTTTATTCAATACAAAATTCACGTGTTGAATTTTGAATCAATATTAAATCATAACACAACTTCATCAAGGGTAAAAAGGGCATTTTCAACATTTTAGGGGACTTCTACCGGTACCTGATGGTCAAGTATCGATAGTAGTAAATTCAATGAACAATTTAGAACTGTGCAGACTTCTACCGGTACCTATACTAGTTCTACCGACACAAGTATGATTTCTACCGATACAAGTCATGCAACTACCGATATCAAAAACTCCAGAGAGCAAAAATCCTCACCCTACAACTTTTACCTATATAAGCATACATACTTCCGATACATCAGTACCATAAACTATCGATACTTGTAATTCAACTACCGATACAACTCAAGTTAGAGAGTAACCTCTCTCCTACCTTGTACTTATACCAATACATGCATAAGTTCTACCGAAACAAGTATGCAGAATCTCAAGAATAATTCCATGACACAAGTTTAATGTCTCTAGCACAACCAATACAAGTTATGCATTAGAACATCACACTTCATACAAAACTTCTAAGTCTTTACAAGCATCATAAGCTTAAGCATCTAAGTTATACTTCATGCATTGACACAATCAAAATAGCAAGATTTCAACATCTTTAGTTCAATATCAAAGGTTAATATCATCCTAGTACATGCGATAAGACCAAGTGATGCAAAATCTACCGATAAACTCTACAATAGTGTGACTTCAGGTGAGGACGATGATCCGATCTTCAGTCAGCAAACGATCTACAAAACAACAACAATAATTGTGGTAAGCTTCATAGCTTAGTAAGTTCGATAGTTAAGGAATACCAACATGGTAATAAGCAACAATGACTTCATCAAGCCAACGCAATTCCATTGCTCTTTGAGTATTTGTAACTTCTCTTCCTGTTCATAACTTTCTGTTACCAGTACCCGATACTACTCACACGACCTGTCGAGAACTCGTAACTTATGCAGCACCGCATCCATCGGTACGGTGTCTATCTATACTGTAAACTATTTCCTAACGATATTGCTCACACGAGCTGTCAAGAGTATGCATAAAGCATAAGTCCCAACCATCGTAGGACCTATAATCCATATAGGATCCATATCTCTTTTTCGAGTCACGATGCTGCTCACACGAGCTGTCGAGGACTCGTAACACATGCGGTACCCCAGCCATCACGTCGATACTATTTCAACGGCATAAGCCTACTATCTCTTGCGTTTCATTTCTTCGATTATCTTCAATACTGAATGTTTACGATTTGTTGTACATTGACAATATATATATTTACATGTACAAGGGATATTAAGTAAAATTTACACTACGAACTTATCGGACTGAATTGCAGTTTAGAAAAGACTTCAAGGACTAATCCACCAATTTCCCTTTCTCGCGATCTGTAGCACGATCGTGGTATACATTCAAAAGTCATTCAATTCTCACATTAAGTTACATAATTTAGTCATTCTACACAATTTAATCCTTTTAGGAAATTATGATTTTACCCCTACTAGTTTATATTTATTCAATCTAGTCCTTTCAATATAAAACATGCAAAATAATCATTTCCTTCCACAACTAACCATAACCGAATTTCTTGGGTGTCCATTCAACCACTTTCACACATTTATTTTCACAATAATACATCACCATTTTCACATTTTTGTCCTTAAACCCTAATTTCATCAAAAATCATTTTACAAAAAGATTTAACCCAAGTATCAAATATTCAAATACATCAAAAGATTTCAAAAACAAAGCAATTTCAATAATGGCAAGTTTTTTAACATTTGACTAATTCACAAATTAGTCCTTGCATAAGCAGATTAAGCTAATACGGACTCAAAAACATAAAAATTACTAAAAACGATCAAGGTTTACTTACTCAAATCAAAGCTCAAAGGTTGAATGTATAAACCCTAGTTTTTCTCTTCTTTTCCATGGAGAAGATAAGGAAATAGTGAATTTCTTTATTTTTTCTATTTTTAATTTATATATATAGTCAATGGCAATTTTGTAAATATTAAGATTTTCATCATTAAGCTTTAATTAACCATTTTTAACCTTAATTAAATCTATTTACACTTAATATAAACCATACCAATCCACTAATTAATACTCCTTTGGTTAATTTATTCACTTGATCCTTCTAATTAAACAATTCTGCTTTTGCACCTTTTTCAATTTAGCTCTTTCTATATAATTAACTATCTAATCGATTTAATTCTTTAAACCAGAATTTAATATGATGCTATAAACGCCATAAATATTAAAATAAATAATTTATGACTCGACTCGTCGGAGTTGTGATCACGAAATCACTATTTTCGACATAACTGAAAATCGGGCTATTACAGCAGTAGGCAGCAGTTTATAAAAAGGAACCATACCTTACTTTGAACAGTGAGAAAGCGTTAGTGTATGGTGTAGTTGTTTGGATTGTTGTCAGTCCAAACTGCACCGTCGTCACAAATCGTTCAGTAAAAGCTCAGTACCGTCCTCAGTTAGATTTTTCAAGAGCTCGACGTGTTCATCCTATCCCTCAATAATATGGAGGAGAGCGTTTATGTGGCCAGTGCTCCAGGACACCAAACCTTCACAAACAAATATGAATTCCTGTTCCGAGTCCACTAGGTTAGCATAAAATTCCCTGACCATGAAGGGAGAGTAGCTTGCTGGATGGTCACAAAACTGCTTCCATCCAAACGTGAAATTGTTCTGGTGACCTATTTCCCCAGTGTCAGATACAAGGACAACTAAAATCCTTATTCAAGATGACAGTTTCTCTTCAGCATAACTTCATGATAGTGATCCTTCGTTGCTTTTGACAGGAATAGAACAGGCTCTTTGGGTTGTGATTGGTCAGTATTCCTGACCATAATAGCCGAGGATTCATTCATCGATTTAGATGGGGTTTTCGCTTCACGAGTTTTAGCCATGAGTGCTGAAATAGAGAGAGTGAGAGTATCTAGCAGAAAAAACAGAAGGTTGAAGACAAAGAAAATAAAACAATAATGGAGGTTGTGAATGTGAGAAAGCAGTCGGCATAAAAATGAAGTTTTATAAACAATGGAGGCGAAGAGAAGTGATGATTACAGAGAGTATACTGTGCCTACAGCCAATAAATGCTAGGACACAGATCGTACGTTTTCAGGACGATCTAACGGTTAGGGATTGGAGTGAATCAATCAGTGTGATTCTTGCTTGAAACGTTTCGCTGAGTCATCAAAGAAATGCGCCGACAAGTCGTGCTATCATGCGTCGACAAAAAGAAGATCTTTTATTCCTACATAAAACTAAAGAAAACGAATTAAAAGTAAACAAAAGACAAAAAGTAAATATCAAAAATAGCAATGACATTATTAAGGAAATGTGACCAGGTTAATGGTCTCGTTTTGTTCGTTGATGCCCGGGCTTCGGTAATGCTTCAATCATTGGCCATTCACTTTAAATTGGTGCCCATTATTCAAATCTTTAATTGTCACCGCACCATGTGAAAATCTTCGACAACTTCAAAAGGTCTTGAACATCTTGAGCGTAATTTTCCTGGATGCAATTTTAAACGTGAGTTAAATAAAAGCACTAACTGACCAAGAGAAAATTGTAGCCGCAAGATGATGTTGTCGTGCCATCTTTTAGCTTTTTCTTTGTAAATGGTAGCATTTTCATAGGCATTGCACCGAATTTCTTCCAGCTTTGAAATGTCCAACAATCTTTTCTGTCCAGCAGCATCATAGTCCATATTCACTTGCTTGATTTCCCACATGGCCTTATGTTCAAGTTCGATAGGCAAGTGACATGATTTTCCAAACACCAGCTGATATGGTGACATTCCTAACAGAGTTTTGTAAGTGGTGCAAAGTGTCCACAACGCATCATTCAACCGCGAAGACCAATCTCGTCGAGATGGGTTAACCACCTTCTCAAGAATACCCTTGATTTGCCAATTGGATACTTTCGTTAGTCCATTTGTTTGCGGATGATATGTGGTTGCCATGCGATGCTTCACACGGTAGCGTTTCAAAGTTGTCACCACCTGATTGTAATGGAAACGAGTGCCTTGGTCGCTTATTAATGCTCGAGGTGTTCTGAATCGTGTAAGGATATATGTGTGAAAGAACTTTAACACCATCTGAGCATCGTCCTTTGGAATAGCAATTATCTCGACCCACTTGGAGACATAGTCAACAGCTACCAGAATATACACATTCCCAAAGGAATTTGGAAATGGTCCTATAAAATCTCTACCCCAAACATCAAATAACTTAACCTTCATGATAGGCTGTTGAATCATCTCATTGCGTCGAGATATGGAACTGGTGCGCTGATATTTGTCGCACAGTTGAGCAAAATTGTGGGTGTCTAGAAACAATGTCGGCCAGTAAAATCCTAATTGTAATACCTTTGCAACAATCCTAACGACACCAAAATGGCCTCCATAGGGAGCATTGTGGCAATGCTTCAGGATAGAAAGCATTTCTTCCTCAGGAACGCAATGGCGAATGATGTTGTCAGCACATACCTTGAACAGGTATGACTCATTTCAATGATACTTAGTAGCATCCCGAAGAAATCTGACCTTCCTATGACCTGTTGCACTCAGTGGTAGCTTTCCACAGACTAGGTAATTGACTACATATGCATACCATGGAGATGCGTCAATAAAGAATAATTTCTCATCTGGAAATGCGTCAACAATTTATGACTTATTTCCATCCTCGCTCCCAGCTTCCAAACGAGATAGGTGGTCTGCTACTTGGTTTTTCGATCCTTTCCTATCCTTAATCTCAACATCAAATTCTTGGAGTAAAATGATCCATCTAACCAGCCTGAGTTTTGCATCCTTCTTAGCAAAAAGGTATGAACGAAAATTGTCAAATGCAAAAACTACTGCTAGCAACTCTTTCCAAGCATTCAATATCTCTCGAACCTTCTTCTTGTTGTTCTCACCCTTATACGCGAACTCGTACTAAGCTAGACCCTACGTCGCTAGGATGAACTACCTTGATCTATATTGTCTCACCACTATCAAAGGGGCATATCTTACACCTCTTTATATCCCAAGTAACGGTACCCAATCAAAATTTGCGCATCGATAAAGTATTTCATCAGGAATAAAACATGGTGCTCACCATTCGATGTCTTCGTCTTAGAGATTATGGAGTATAGCCATCCACTTCTCCTCAGGGATATTCTCTTGCCTCTGCGTAGTCACAAATTCTCTAAAAGGGGAATAACTCTTATAAAATACTTGATAGGAGACCTTTTCCACCTTCCAAAAGTGATTATAGGACTAAACCTCAGTAGTGGTGCGCAGCCTATGAATCTTCCTTCTCCTTCTCTTCGACATGCGTTCAATGACCTAAAAGTCTCAGCCAAAATTACCGGAACATGTGTGACCCTTTTATCCAGCCAGTCGAATAGATCAGTGACCGCCTCCTCTATGTGCCCTAATGCCTTAGGAAAGATAACAAATCCATATAAAATGAGAGCAAACATATCAACCTTTTCTTTGCATCTGGATGTACTAAGATCAAATCTCGCAAGCTTTTTCAAGTGATACATTTATTGTCGCCCTTTACCTTAATCCGAGCTGTAACTCATTGCTCATCCATTCCCGTAATGTTCATCAATTTCTTGAGAAAGGTTGGAACACTAGTAGCTCTCGAGTAGGCCTTGTTTACCTGAATCTTTGGGCAACGAAGCAAAGCAGTGTACTTCTCAATTGTAGGTACCATGTCCATGTTTCCGAAGGTGAAACAACTATAGGTCGGGTTCCAATGCTGTGCAAGAGCTCGAAAGATATGCTTGTCTACCTTAACATCGAGTAAATATAGTAGATCCCCATACTCACGATAGAAAGCCTGTTTCATTCCATCGTCCTACTGATCCCATATCTCCTTCAGCTCCTGTAGACTATTCTGAGTCACGTTAATCCGAGTAAAATCCTAGTAATCTGATACATGTCCTTCAGCTAGGCTATCACCCTTCTCGAGTTGCTTATCCTCTAACCACATGCACATGGCCACATTGTCCTCCACGTTATCAAGATACCCCATTTTTATGACCAGATTTCTACTAGTAATCGAGCTTAAATCGATACCTTTCCTAATATGAGGATGTAATGCAAATAAGACAAAAATAAAACAAGCCAGTACAATCACTATAAAATTTATCAACAAATTAAAAGCATAAAACAAAGAACCTACGCATTTATTATGGGTAATCACTAAAAGTTCGACACGGCTCTACCTTGGATAGACACTTAGGTTTCATTATATGTAGTTTGAGTTCTAGAGTAAGGCTACCCAAACAAGCAGATTCCTCAATCCTCACCCATTATAGGCACATACGGACATTTCGGTTTAGGGGGATACATTTCCTATATGTTTGCACGGAAGTGAAAACCTCACGAAAACATAGGTACGAATATATCTCAATATTGATCCACTATCCCGTACGAAGGTGAAAACCTCTCGAAAGAGTAGCTTCTCACTTCCACTTAAAATGTGTAGTAACAAATGTATTTATACGAAAATATAGACATATATATAGCAAAAAAAATAAAATTTAAGGATCGCAAATTAAATTAAATCGAATTTTAAATTTTCAACAAAAAGACCAAAAATAATAAACTTATGGTTTGACTCTCTTATTTGTCCCTAGCGAAATCGTCAATCTGTCGAAACCATTTTTTTGAAGAAAAGTCTCAACTTATATTTTGAAAAACGAAAATGGAGTCGCCGCCAATCTTTTTTAAATAGGTGTGATTGAATCACCTTAAAAATTCTAAAATCATTAAAATAACATTTTTGGTCTTTGAAACCATAAAACAGGTTCAGGAGTCGATTCCACATGAGGAAGGAAGGATTAGTATTACACGCCCAAAATTGGTACCTAATCGATTATTTAACGTTTTAATTGTTGAAAATCAAAAACTCAAGAAAAATTTAAATTGTGATCCTTAAATGCTTGAATGACATGTTTATTTTAGAAATTAAATTTTGCGAAGAAAGCTCGTTATTTTGAATTAATCAAGAAGAAAAGTCACATCCAGTAAGTTAGGACATAAAAATTCGAATTTTCGAAAATAACAAGCATTTCTAATTATTTTCACAAAATCTCGTATTTTTTAATTTTAAATAGGGTATTCGATTATCTCAGTTTAAAGAAAAAACCACATCCAATGAGTTAGGGCATAATTCTTTCAAATTCCTGAAATAAAAAATATTGCCTCGATTTTTTAAAACAATTTATGTATTTTTTTAAAAAGAATTAAAATATCATGCAAAAATAAATATGTACATAATTTACAATTGTAATGGCAAAATAAAAAAATGAATGAATAGGATAAATATAATTAATAACAATTAACAAAATAATAACATAATCATGGTAATAATAGCAATAGATATTAATTAATTAGGAATATAATTAGGAATGAATATAAGAAATACAATAAGGGAAAATTCTAAAATAGTCAAGTCAATGATATAATAAGGCATGTAATTAATTTAAAGGAAAATATGATATGCAACTAAATAGAATATCAATAAAATTAAATAAACGCAAAAAGTTTAAATAGCCTAAAATAACACATAAATAAATAATAATAAATTAAATAAAGTAAAAATTAAATGCTAAAATAAACAAATAAATATAAATAATAAAAATTATCGGGATTAAACATGAGAATAATTAACAAATAAATGAACAAAATAAAATAAATATAAACAATCCAAATGATAGGGACTAAATCAAATAAAGAAACAAGGTCTAATTTGTAAAAATAGAAACTTAATGGGGTAAAATTAAAGAAGGGATCAAATTGTAAGGCAATTAAAATTAATAGGCTAAATTTTAATAAATAAAAAATGGAAAAAGGATTAGATTATAATATTTTAAAAATGCGGAAGGTCAAGGGCAATAAATTATCCAAATTTTAAAAAAAACACACTGATCCCAAGTTAAAAATGGGTCAGGTTTTGGGTTTCGTTAAAACGGCGTCGTCTTGACCTTTAAACTTAAAGCCTAAAACGACGTCGTTTCATTAAGTCTATAAAACCCAATGTTTTTTGAAAAAAAATTAATCTCTTTCTCATTTTAAAACAAAAACTTTTCCTTTTTATTTTTATTTTTTTCTCTCAAGTGACCCATGATCGATCATAGGTTTTTGTGAGCCTCCGCCGTGGGCTGCCGTTGATCAGTACCGACAACCACCGTCTACGATGGTCGAAATCTAAAAAACCTCACCTTTGATATTTTCAACCTCTCCGAGCCCAAATCTAACGTCTTTTTTTTTTCGAAATCGAACTCGATGAACCTCAAACACGTCAAAACCCTTCGATTTTGGGCCTTGCTCCTCCGACAAAGGTCCCAACCGTCACCAAGGTAAAAAAAATAAACCCCTAACTTTATTTGCTTTCAAATAAAAGAAAACAAATGTTAGATCTTGTGTTAGTTTCGAAAATAATATAAAAATTACAATTTGATACCTTGAGTGCTTTGAATTCCTTGAATGATTATTTGAAAATCGATTGCTAAAAATTGTTTGAGCTTTTTTATTTCAAAATTTTGCATCTGTTCTTACAAAAAATTTGTGTCTTTTACATTCAATATTTTGTGTTTTTATAACACGATGTTACAATATTTTTTGCATATTTGATTTCCCTTCCTTTTTTCTTCTGATTTTGCATATTTGTATCTTGAAAGATTTTGGTGGCCGGACAGGGACAATATTTGAGGGGCAGTGACAAGGCAAAAGCGGCTAGGGTTTTTTAGTCTAAGTTTTTTCTTTCTTTTTTTTGTGAATTTTGGTTTTGTATTGGGCTTGGGTATTTTTGGGTTTAATGTAATTGGATATTTTTTTTGTATGGATTTTTTATTTGGGTTAATAAAATAAATTGAGTTTATTTATTTTATTTATTATGGGTTAAAAAAATAAATAGGAGCCTGGACAAAAATGGGCTCCTACAAGACTTAAAATGGGTCAAGTCGAGCCAGGTTCAAGCTCAAATGTTTAAGCTTGAGCTCGATCCATACTTTAAATGTACCTAATTTTTTTGTCTAAGCCCATTTCAAGCATAATATTTTTTTTTTCAAATCCTCTCAAATTTCGAACGAACCTTCAGGCCTGAGCAAATAGCCTGACCTATGAACAAATCTAATAGGTATTAATACTACTGATTATTTTATTTTTTTTACAATTGTTAAGATGTTGAGATTACAAAATAATTAATAAAAAGCTTAGGGGCAAAACACTTGATTACTCAGACATCCCAAGAAAAAAAATGGTTGCTTTTAAGGAAAATTTCTAATAATTCAATCAACATCGTTTTTTTCCCACTATTCCAGCAGAGATGTAGCTGGGAAGATTGCTAATTGAGTGGAATTAGTTATCTCAACGGTGAAATTTTGTAGAATTTAATCTTCTATTATAATTTAATCAGTGTTAATCTTTTTATTTTTAAAAAAATGTATATTTTTATTTTAAAATTAACTTTTTCATTAATTCCGTTAAATAAATTTATGGCAATTTTTATATAGTTTAACATATATTTTTTCTCATTTTTGTTTGTTTTTAATATGCAAAAATAAAAAAAATTATCCAATTATATAAAAGATGGTAGTCATTCCATGGAATAAATTTTGGTTGAAAAATAAGAGAGATGAAATTAGCAAATAAAACCAAATTGCAGCTATTAGACGAATAATCTTCGAACTTTGGACATTGGAGGAAAAGTTCATGCAAGAAAATGTCCATTAAACTGTGAAAATGCCCATCACTGATTGTGTGGGAAAACTGAAAGTTGGCATTAGAGTCCCAAAGAATTGTTTGCAACAATTTTGGTCCACATTCAGGGAACTCCTTACATAGCATAGCATAGCAGAAAAAGTCAATTTTATGATTGACTTTTGCCATTACAAACCTGAGAGAAAGTAAAACCAAGTGTCACTTGATCATAATGACGTCATTTGGATCTTAGAAAGCAGAAAAGCAAGCCTTCTTTCCTCAACCGACTGTTCAATCTCTTCAACTGGCTTGGTAATAGCGAAAGGTATAGCTGCCAATGGCTGTGCCGGTGTCATGGCTGTCTGCATTGGAACTGATAATGTCCAAGGTGTGCTAGGTATTATTGGCATTGCCTTTGGAGTCCTATTCTCTTCGTCGACCAAAGGAATTGTCTTTAATGGAGTAGTAGCGTGTGAGAGATCATTACTTGGATGAAGCATTTTGTGTGAAGTTTCACCATTATCTTCAACTTCTAACATGTTTGTCATATTGGCTTTCGATGATACTGCTGAAGAGATTGGTGAGAATGGCTTACGAACTAATAATGGTGACTCTGGTTCTTTACCATTTACAGCACTGGGAGTGGAAGAATGCTTTCGAACAGGAGTCTCAGCAATGTCCAGGCCTCTCCTAACTGAAAAATAGTCTAGTTACCTGGAAAGCAATTGAGATGTTTCTTAAATTCAGTAAAGCATAGACAGAGAACATACCAGCTGAGAAAGCGGGAATGCCGTCGTCCTGGCGATGATTTAAATGGTCACTTTTCTTGCTAGGACGTGTTTTGGGAGTAGCCTTTGCAGAGTGAAGAGAATCAGGTTTATGAACTGGAACCATGGCTCCTCCCAAGGAGACCCTTCTGTTGCTTGCACCTCCGGTTGAATATCTAGGACCCTTTTTAACGCTCTGGGGCTTTGATGGGCTTGGTTTTGACCCATACAGTGCTTCTTGCTCTGCTATCAGCTGTCCCTGAAGTTTCTTCTGGTCCTGGAGCACGAGAATAGTGAACGACTGTTAGCCTGGTCCCATACCATGATTAAAAAGTATTTGCTTATGCACTATAATTGGGAAATATGGTTAATAGGATACCCGCAGCCTACGCCGCTCTTGCTCTTTCTCTTGTCGTAAGATAGTGTACTCTTCAAGCATAGAAAGCAGACAAATCTGGGTATCATGCAAGGGTCAGTTAGATACCAAAAGTGTAAGCATATATGGGAAGTAAAGGTTCAAAGTGTACATTATTAGAGTACTCACACCATCATACAAAAATTCAACCCCTCTCTCTGTCTCCCATGCCATGGTCTTCGAAGCTAATGCCTCCACCATTCCTGGTTTAACATGATAAAACAACTTCAGCACCATGTTAAGCGATTGTAAAGCAAAACAGGTAAACTATGGAGATAAAATGGAAGGAACCAGAAACGCACATTTGGCAGAATGATGTGAAATCATAACTAGATAACCAAAGCTTAGTACTTTAAGTTTACGTTCCTCAACTATCTTATAGTTTACCTGGAAGTTTATTAACCAAGGCACGGGCTTTCTCAGCACGCTTGAGTGTAAGATGAGCACCTTTTCCGGCATTATATCGGTTTTCATCCTGTTGAATAACAGACATATAAGCAAGTCATACTATACTCTTAAGAGTATACTCCGAAGAGATGACTAAAACACCCACCCTGTTATATTCCTCAAGCCAGCACTCCTCATCACATGCTGTCAACCATTTCTCCACCTTTTCAAGTATTTCTTTCCTGCTAAAAGCTTCCTCTTTGACCTTCGCAATTTGAAGTTCAATTTGTTCTAGTATGGTAGCAGCATCCACTAACCCTGGATATAATAGTAATAAAAAAATATGGCAATCAGTAGGAAGAATGAAGCAAAATGAGATCTATAACCTTAGTTTGATGACAAATATATAGCATTGCCATGTACCAGACTCAATAGCTACAATGGCATCTTCTATTGCACATTCTGAATCTGGAACCAGGTGCGTTTTTCTACAGATCTCCTCTAGCTCTAATCTCTTCTTGAGGACAAGCTCTTTCATTTTGCTTGACTTCAACTCTTCCAACCGAGAAACTTCTGCCTCAACCTGCACCATACATCATTTTTACTTCTCTATTAGTCTGGAAGAAAGTACTTACCTTTAGAGACATAAAAACCGAGAAAAGAACATGTTTAAACAAACATCACTTACGCATTTTATGAAATCTACAGAGAGAGTATTGGGTTCAGTAATTTCATGTTCTGAAGCAGCAACATTACAGGTAACATTTTGAAACATCTGTTGCTCTTCAATTGGTGTATCCATCAGATTCCATAACTCCAATATGGTAGTCGCAAGATCTTGTAGCTGCCATGCCAAGAGGTTAAAGAATCATTATTACAGGCAGATGGAAAAAGAAGTTGGGAGGAAAGGGAATTTTTCAATATACAAAATGTTGAATATAACATTTTTTTTTACCCGTTGCATCCTCTGTATCTTAACTTCCCGTAACTTTTTTATCAATGTTGCCAACTGCTCAATAGTATTATTGCTAATACTCCTAAATCCTTTGGGGTCACCTAAAGTGGGATGGATCTCATCAACTGCCAGCTTGAAATCCATTCCCATCACAGAGCAGAGTTCGTTCAACATGCTGAGGTAATCTTGAACCTGCTTCAGGCGATCACTCTGCACAAGAGAGCAAAGATAAGCATTAGTTTTCAAGAGGTGGAGCCAATAAAGAATTGAAGAAAGGAAAGTTGACCTTCTCTGTCTGAAGCTCATGGAGCTGTCTATGCAATTCTTCAAGCTTCCTTAAGGATAAGTCAGTTTCATCCACAACTGTTTTGGAAGAAACTGATTCAGTGGATCCATAAATTTCATTTGTGATCTTTTGTATTTGCTCTAGAACTTGTACAAATTGATTTCTTCTTTCAATTTTCCTTTTCTTCATTTCCTCCAATTGTGGAAGAATCTTGCTGAGCTCCTCCTTCAAGCTTCCAGCGTTTTGATCAGACTGAAAACACAGTTAACCATAACACAAGTAAATACTTCAGTCTACAAAGAAAATTTTCATCCAGGGTCTGTTTTCATTCCTGACCTGCCTAATATGCACTGGCCTCTCCCCCATTGCGGAGCAGATGGCAGCTATTTCAGCTTCAGAATCAGCAATTGTCTGTCGTAGCTGAGCTCTGCAGCGATTTGCCTGATCTACCTTTCTTCGATATACTTCCAGGCACTCTCTTTCGAGCTCAAGCAGCATTTTATCCCTGTCAGCATCAGTCTCCCCGACTTCATCCCAGATTATCTAAGGAATCATGGAAGGGTAAACATTAGATGAGTGTTCAAAATATTAAAATTTAACTGGTTCAGCTCATTGGCATCCTCTTGCCAAGACACAAAACAAAAAGATCTAAAGGTGTTGTGGAAAATTCACCAATACCTGAAGTTCGTACAGAAGAGTTCCACATGTTGTTTCCACTTGAAGAAGTGGATCAATTTTTGGAGTAGGCATGTTGAAGTATTCCTGCCAAAACCAATATCTTCAGAAATCGGAAGACACCAAAGTTATACACACAATAAAGCAACCAAATGAAAGGGGCAAAAAAAAATTAGCGAGTTCCAGCTTGTATATAAAATTGTAAAAGATGGCGATTACTGGTTCAGATCAATTTTAGCTGGAAGATTGAAAAGTAAGAATAAGTAAACAAACAGGAAAAACAAAGTTGCAGTCGCCAAAGTAGAAAAGCTGAAGGTATAAGCTTGCATTGGGACATATTCTTATTTCCTGAAACTCAAAATCATAAACGAAATTCATAATTACGGAAAGAACAGAAACATATGTGGTGATTGTTCTAGACATTGAAATTTGTTAACTATTTAGGCAAATTCACGGTATACGAGACTCTGGATCTCCATCAGTTCTTTCCTAAATTAAATACAAATTGAAATTTAAACTAGGAATTCACTACAAATAAAATCTAATAATGCAAATTCCAAACTAAAGAGAAATGATCATGCGAAAACCCTAATTCCATCAACATCGTACTATTAAAAAAAAGTCAGTTGCAACTTGCAAGCTCCTAAGTATAGACCTAAATTTTTTAGGTAAAACATTAATGGTTACAGTTCTAGCTGTCTTTATAAGACCTAAATCATGATTTTATTCCACAAATCTTGGTTAAATTAATCATAAAAAAGAAGTCCAGAACGAGCAACAACATTAACATAAAGAAGTACTAGAAAAATAGAAAGAAAGAACAGAGCATATAAGCTTTGAGCTCCTCCTCGTGTTTCTTTCTCTACATTTTCTCATCAGCCAAATTTAGCAACAAAAAGAAACGGAAAAAAAATGGAGAGTTGAAGAGAAACCTTAACAATTCAAACGAACGATTTTTGCAGCCAAATGCTTGATTTTTTTTCTTAGAAAGAGTGAAAATTTGCCTTAGAAAATGTAGATATAGTACCCAAAAAAAAAGGGGGATAAATTGAGGTTTGAATTTTGGATTTACAACAGAAAGGAACAAAGAGTTTAAGAGTGTGTAGGTGTTGTTTATGAAAAAATGACCGTTGGCGTTGAACAAGAGCGCTCGTTATAGATTTGGTTTTTTAAATGATGGGGACTGGATTCGCCACGATTTGAATTTCAAATCCCATGAGGGGGAGGCAGCAATCCAATCTATCTGTTTGCACCGGATATATTTCGATCAATCGTCAGATTAATTTTAAACTTTGAACGGTCTAGATTTTGCGGTGGAGTTCAATTTTATTTTGTTTTTCTTACTGTGATCGGATTTTGACATATCATTATCGAAAGAAGTGGCACCCTCGGTCCCATGGCATTGCATGCACCTGATTATTTCCGAGGACTAATTGTAGGTAAGGGGTCAGGCCTGGTTACAAAATTTCTTTTTAAAGCTTGGGCTCATTTTCAGCCCGATTTGCTTAAAATATTCGTTTTACTATTTAAAAATTAAATAAAATATTAAATATATGAAATAAATAATAAAAAAGTAAAAGAATAAAAAATATGAGAATAAGAGGGGTTATGTATCAATAAAAGCCCATTTTCAAAATTATTTACGGAAATGGGCTCTCTTAAAAGTTAATTACGGGTATGGGCAAAAAACACAAAAACGCGCTTATGTGGTGTCCTTTTCGAGAGATAAATCAAAAAAACGCTTCCACATAAAAGTTTTTTTATTGTGTTAGGCAAAAGCGAGCTGACATAGAAGCGCTTTACAAAAACCACCTACATGGACGCGCTTTTGCTCGTGTTTTCCCCAATGGGTTATTTGCCTGCTTTACAAAAGCGTATCCACGTGTGCGCTTTTTTGAAAAACACTTCCACGTCAGCGCGTTTTTTCCTGATACAATGAAAAAAGTACTTACGTTGAAGCGTTTTTTTTTATTTATCCCTTGAAAACGAACCCACGTAGGCACGTTTTTGTATTTTTAGCCCATACCCGTAAATATTTTTCAGAATGACCCATTTCCGTAAATAATTTCGAAAATGGACCTTTAATGGTACTAAACCCGAATAAGAGAGAACTATGTCTTTGATTCATGGATATTCACAATGCTTCTTCAAATCTATATTTATAGACCTAAAAAGTATAAATAAAATGACTCTACTTTTAATGAATATTAGCTCCTTAGATATCCATTGGTAGATAATGTGTTTCGTTAAAACCTTACAAAGATAAAAACTTTGTAGCAAAAATAGTACACTTATCTACAATATGCATAACATCCTACCTCATTAAAAACCTTATTATGGAAATCTAGTGGGACAAAACTTCAATTAAGGAAAAAAGAGTGCAGTGCGTATTTACTCCCCCTCATGATAACATCACATAATATCTCATGTTCTACATATTCAATCTTGAATACTAACATTTCAAATGATCACTTGAACAAATTTGCTAAACATTTATATCACCATTCTTTTGAAAGTCATGAGTGAAAAAATATTTTGGAAAAATATATTTTGATCTCTTTAAAAGTTCTACAATAATCATATCAAACTTTGACCATGATCCTTCTACACATGCACCTGTCGGATCATTTTATAATCTTCCTTAAACTATTATTCATTGAATTGCATTTATCACATATGTTCAATAATTTCTATTCATATAAATGTTTATGCGAACATATTGAACATTTTCCCAAAAATTTCTATATGCTTTTATTATTCTAAATACTTCACGGATTTTAATATAAACTTCACTATATAATGATTCATATAAAAGGTTGAAACAAGAACCATTAAACACATGCTAAATCTTTCATGAATTGCCAAAATAATAAGATATCTAAAAATTTATTACATCCACTACAAAAGAATATATTTCTTAATCAATGTCAAGACTTAGCAAAAACTTCATATTTCTTTTTCATTTTCACAAAACTACTCATTCATACCTCACTAGCTTTATACCTTTAAACATTTGGATTGTTGGTCCAAAATCTTCACAAACTACTTAATTTAATTCTTCTTGAATTGCATCTTTCTATTTTGGTCAATCTATTCCATGTTTATATTTCTTGACAAATTTATTCAATATCTTCATTTTCTTTCATTATCTCAATAATAATATTGTATGCAAAACTATTGTCGATAACTTTTCATTCCTGGTTCCACATTTTCTCGTATTGATATAACTTAACGAGATATCTTTATTTTCATCATTTCCATATTTAGGTACTCAAATCTTTTCTGGAGTTTGAATAATTAGTTATGTCTTACGTCTTTTTAAGAGCACCCCTCTACCATATGACGATCTATATTTATTATTTTCTTTTACAAAAAATTTTATCTTTAGAACCAATCAATCTATCATGCTTCACGCATGCAATACTTTCAATTTAATCCAACAAATTGTCATACTAGGACTTTGACACATCATCTGGTATCTAAGATTTGATTATTCTTATTAGGTGAATAAATACATTTGGAAGTTAACTTAAAATAAAGAAATTACTTTTAAACTTATGGTTCAAATTATTTTTTACGAGGATTTAGATAATGATAATTCATTCCAAGCAATTATTTCATCCCACTGTTATTTTCTCTCCCCCTAATCTTAGGAACTATCAAATCAAAATAATAATCACCAGATTGCATTATAATTGAATTTTCAATTTGATAAAAACATCTAATAATACAAGGATATTCATGATTAATATATATTCTCAACTTTTTTGAATACCCATTTTGTGCATTGTGGTGAAGCAACTTCATATACCGCACATACAAAATTTCTAAAATGTGTTGTATTTAACTCTTGACCAAAAGCCAATTGTAATGAGGAGCATATATCATAACTTATCGACATGTTGTGTACAAGTGCCGATTCATGTAAAATATCATATCCTTATTCATATACAAATATTTTTTTTCAAAAAATATGGTTTAGCTACTAACTGGAGTGTAGCATCCCAAATTAGGGGTAAAATTTTTAAATATCCCAAAAAATTAAAGATTTATTTTAAAACGAAAAACTCAAATCTTATCTTTTATTAAAACCATTTTTAAAAAATTTAAAAATTTATATTTATACCTTTTTATCCTAATTTAAAATAATATCTTATATTTTTCTCAAAATTCAAATAGAATTAAAATTAAGGTGATTGACTTTTTACGAAAAATCAAGTTAAAATTCGAAACTATCCAGGTACACACAGTTTAGCACACGAGCGTGTGGCCCCCGTGTGGAACAAACAACCCCTCACATGGCCGTGTCCCCTGTTTTCCCCTTGCATCCACGCTTCACACACGGCCTGAGGCCACGCATACGGGTTGGACACATGGTCGTATGGCCCTGAAAACTCAAAAATATAGTTTTACCTTGTCTTTGTTTATTTTATACAATATAGTCCCTGATTAGATTTTAATGGCTTCTAACGAATTAGATTTCACAATTAGGTCTCAGATTAGGATTAGAATGATTAAATATATGGATAAATAAACTTAGGGTTTTTAATTACTTTGATTGATTGCTTGATCCATGAATGTTTTTATGCTTATCAATGTTATAAATGCTAAACAAACGTCTCGAATGCCAATTTGCTTGAGCTAATGCTTGATGGATATAATTGTGAATGCAATTATTATGCAATAAAATATCATGATGAAAGTATTAATGATTGAATGAAAGTATACTTTAAAAGACTAATTTTATGATTTATATGCTTATGATTTGTGAATAGACATGTTCATGGATTAGCCCAACTGACCTGATCCAAAAGTCTGCTCGAAAAGTGTGAGGTTTGGGTAAAAAATAGACCTGAAAAATGACCTTGGGCAACAAAATGAGACCCGTTTAAAAAATGGGTTAGGCCTCGGGTAAAATATTTTTGGCTCGACCCGACCCGAATTCACAAAAGGAGAAAAAAATTGCTATTTTTTGTTATTTTAATGCTATTTTCTTGTTGTTTTCTTCCGATTTTACTACCATTTTATTATTATGTTGCTACTGTTTTATTGTTATTGTTTGAATATTGTATAAAACTTGTTTTATTGTTAATTTTATTATTATTTTAGAGGCATTTACTTGTTAAGTTGCATCTATCTTAATGTTATTTAAGTACACATATTTTTTAAAATTTATTTTCAATTTGTTGGGAAATATTTATTTTAATGTATTATATATATTTAAAAATTATATAAAAATAATATAAAAAATTTTAATACATGCGGGTTGGGTTGGGTCGGGCATTGGTTTTAGCCTTTTTATTCGGGCTAGGCTTGGATAAAATTTTAAGCTCATTTTTTGAGTCGGGCAGGTATGAGCCTAACAAACAGGCCTAATTTTTTAGTTGGGCCTGGCCCGGCTCATGAACACCTCTATTTGTGAATTGTTTTATGATTTTATGAATAATGTCATAAATTCATGAATGATATCATGATTGTTGTTACAATTTCGATGATTTAGGTAATGACCATTTAAAACCTTAATTATTAATGACATGCTTATAGTTGTCAATATTATATGATTGCTTAAGGAATGATTGTTCTAAATCTTGAATGATTATGTTAAACTGAATATTTTATGATTATGTCGAGCGAATGTCACGCTCAATTATATGGAATGATTATATGACGAAATTCTGAAACGATCATCGAATGAATGAATAGTAAAGATCGAATTGAAGTTAACTTAAAAATAAAGTAAATTACTTTTGAACTTATGATTCAAATTATTTTCTATGAGGATTTAGATAATGATAATTCATTGTAATTATTTCATCCAACTGCTATTTTCTCTCCCCTAATGTTGGGAACTATCAAATCAAAATAATAATCACCAAATCCTATCATAATTGAATCCCTATTTTGATAAAAAAAAAAAACATCTAATAATATGAGGAGATTCATGATTAATATATTCTCAACTTTTTTTAATACCCATTTTATGCATTGTGGTGGAGCAACTTCATATACCGTACATACAAAAATTCTAAAATGAGTTGTATATAACTTCTGACCAAAAGTCAATTGTAATGAGGAGCATATCATAACTTATTAGCATGATGTGTACAAGTGTCGATTCATGTAAAATATCATATCTTTATTCATATACAAGTTTTTTTTCAAAAGATATGGTTTAGCTACTAACTGGAGGCTTTGAGTCATTAATTTAGCTAAACCATTTTATATATATAAACATCAAGCTATGTGATACTTACTCACATCAACAATCTAACAAGCAATAATAATTGAAAGCCTGAAAAATGAACTCTCAAACATTAACAAGAATTGTCTCAATCGTAATAATTTGAAAGTTTTGTTCTTACACTAATCATTAAACAAGTAATCTCACAAATTGCAGGCTATGCATCGATAACTTACATGTGATTATCTTCTAAATGCATCTACTGTAATAATATAAAAACATCTACTTGTTGGATAAATGGAACCATATTTCTTTTAGAAATGCAAGAGAATCATTCTCAAATTTTGCTAGTGAGGTTTAATAAATCTTCTTTAAGAAGAAGCAACACTTGATAAATGAAGAATTTTCAAGTTCTTTAATAAATATCCATGTAAATTCTTATCTTGTCACATCATTATTGATCGTGATGGTCTAATCGATCATGCGAACTAATTAGTATATTTGAACTAGTAAACTTCTGGCTTATTATGCACGTGATTCAACAATACTAATATAAACTTTTGGTTTAACATCTCATGTGATTTAACCATACTAATATATACATAGAACAAACTAGAGGAAAGATTATTATTTTCTAATATATGCATAGTACAAACTAGAGGGAAGACAATAATTTTCTAAAACAAATTTCTCACCCAATATAATATATGTAATATATATAAACCAATTGTCTCCTCATCCAATGTCTCAATATATATCAACTAGAATGTAAATCCTTTTAAAACATAATTTCTTTGAAACTAACTAGAACACAATGTATTAAAGATCATTTTGTTTCTTTAGATAACAATGTATTAACTCTTCTGGAGCTTTGAATTAATTTTTCACTATGAAATATTAACATGTTTCATTACTTTGAACATAAGTTAACAATATATTAAATAATTTGGAGCCTTAAATTAATTTTGTAAAACCAAAGATTGGTTTTTTTTCATTACCAGACAAGAACAATGCCTTTTATACCTAAAGATAGTATACACTGTTGTATTGTCAATTGGACATATGTTTCTTTCCTTTAAAGGAATGTTAATTCAATAATAAAAAATTCAAGTGTACAATAGCTACATAACCAACGACTTTTCATAAATTGTCTCTCTTCTTTAAAAGTTTATATTGAGAATTTTTATTGTTATATTATTTCTCTATATCTCCAATTCTAGTGGTGAGAAGAATTATTACCGGTAAGAAATCCAATAATTAAGTAATTAGTGTCATAATCCACAAAATGATGCAATTCATACTTAATGTTTAGGCGTATGACATGTATGCAACCAATGGCCTTTCATACCACATCGATAACATAAGTTATCTTTACTCCTTAAAGAATTCTCTTGAGAATTCTTGTTCTTCTCTTATTTATTTTCATTTTTCCACTTCTGGTGGTGATAAGAATTATTATGATCATCCCTTTTATGATTATTATAAAGTCACTTACTACGTCTACATCAAAGATTACCTTTTATATATTGCTACATTTGCTCCAAGGAATGGAGCAAATCTAGCAAGGAATGAAGCAGATATAATATAATGGGCTTTATGGTTTCTCATATTTTGATGGTCATATCTTTCTTTTAAATTAATCCATAATTCAAGTAGATTTTTTACCGTCAAAATCCAATCTTTCTCTATCATTTTCAAAATAAATATGTATCCATGTATCATGCATAATATAATTCAGTAATTGAATATTTCTCTATTAAAAGATTTATATATTTATAGTAAGAGTGATTCATACTAATATAATTTTCCTCATTCACAATCTTAATATGATACCCATTACAGCGAATATCTTTTTTTTTATATAAAATTTTTAACAATTACACATTAACCATAATACCCTAAACTAGAGGAAGAATTCTCTCTTCGTAATTGATCCGTTGCCATTAAAGATATTTCCTGAAAGCATGTTGACCAACAAAGCATTGCTTCATCAATCTGGCAAGAGCATGTGCAATCGTATTAGCCTCCCTCGAGATATATTGGATAACTACCCTCCATTGTATTCGACACAGTTCATTAATTCTTATAGTTAAATCCCTATTCAGTTGGCCTTGAAATCTATCTTGAATGGATTCAATAGCAAGAACACAATTTGTTTCTACGATGACATTTTTCCAGTTTGTCTTCCATGCAATTTGGAAGCCATCATAGATAGCCCATAACTCAGCTTGCTCAACGTTACTTCTCCTAATGTTTCTTTCGATTCCCCAAAGCCAATTGCCGCATTTTTCCGTAGCCATAATTAATAGTTTCCCTTCCTCAAAGAATATTAACAAAAACAAAATATTTGGGCATACGACAAATATGTGACCAACAATATTTCATATCTCATTGATAAGATAAGTTATATCTACCATTTGAAGGGTTATCCTCATTGTTTCCATATTTATTACCATGTTTCCAATTCTAGTGGTTATTATTACGTCACTTATCATGTCCATGATTATATTCTTAACATATTTTTTATGCTTGCATTAACTTTGTGGAATACAACAAATCGAGTAGGACGAAATTCTAAGCGTCTCAATAAATTCTTTATTTAAAAAAAATTAATATCACAAAAGTTTACTCGAGTGTCATTAATTTCATCAATAGTTGAATATCATCAAGTATGAAAGTTACTTAAAAAATAAACAGCAATGGCGAAAAGTCATTTTTGTTCAAATGGACAAATACCATTTTTGCCTTCTTTTTTTTTTCAATTGCAAAATGGCATTCTAAATTTTTTTAATCGTTGCATGGCTAGTTTTATTATTTTGTTTTTGGTGAACTACAATAATAAATTAAAATCCGAACAATAAACACAATTAACATAATTTAAATTTAGATTACATTTGAAATGGTGAACATCCTTAACCATCAATCCATCACTTAAAATTTTATTTTATAATTCTTTATAAAAGTTATTGAAGCAGTTAGTTATATAGGAAGGAAACTTCCTTATACATAAACTACCATGGGTAGTTTTTCGGTAACTACTTTTTAATAACCTTAATGTGTTTAGGTTCTACCACATAATGGACGGAATAAATCCGATTCAATCCAATATTTCCAACAAAATATAATCTCAAAAATAAAAATTTAAGAAAATTAGAAACATATCGATTATGAATTTGATTTATATATTACTAATATGATGTAAAAGTATTTATGAAAAATTGATGTGGTTGAATGGTTGAAGTCCTATATCTAATCTTAATTTTGCTCGATTAAGAATCAAAATCAATGATGACATCAAATCTTTCATTATCATCGAAAAGATAAAAATAAAATAAATTAATCAAATAAATCATGAATTAATCATGAATTAATTAATTAAAAAATTAATAAAATATAAAACATTAAATAAAAAATTTCCTGAAAAAATTTGCATCTAGTATCTATGATTTCGGAGAATAAATCTGCTCTTCAGTTCTTAATTGAATAAAACTGATCAAATACGGATAAAATGTTTTTATATATTTCGTGGCGCATATAAGTTAAAGGTTGGAGTAGTTGAGTGGTTTGAAGGCAATGATAGGCTTTTGGTAATTTTAACCTTTTTAGAAAAAAAAAAATTGTTGGATGAGGTTTAGATGGATTTTTTATGGAGTATTCTGTTGATAATGTGTTATTAAAATAAATAATAAAGAAAGTAAAATAAATTAAATTATAAAATTTTGATTTAATTTTTTAAAAATTATAAAGATATAAACTATTAAAAATTAAATTTTAATTTCGGCTCTCCTACAAAAATTTTCTCGTTTCGCCCCTGTTTATAGACATAAAAAGTATTAATAAAATAAAACTCTACTAATAAATTTTAAAATCTTAAAGTACACCAAACTTATCTTGATCTTGATAGAAATCTACTCAATAATAAAATATTCATAACAAAAATATATTTTTAATTGATATTTTATGTATTTTTATAATTAAATTTAAATTTAAATTTTTTGTTATTATTTAAATTGAACTCGAGCTACTCAAGGTATAAAAATACTTGTCCAAAGACGACCCAAGTCGATTCAAACTATCGAGTTAGACGGGCTACTCGACCCATGGATAGGTCTAGTTGTAGGGCAAACTATTTAGATAGTCAGTCAAGTTTTAATGTGTTCTTATTTTGGTTTCAAATTTTTCTTTTCTTAATTTAATCACTCTCGTTAAGTTAATTTCGGGTTTTAGCCACTCCACCATTAAAATGTGTTTTGTCACAAAACGAAATGATGGCATAGCTTGATATAATAATAAATTTAATCTTTAATGTTTATCTATTTTGTTAATTTAGTTCTAATTTAAAAAAAATCAACAAATATAAGGCTAAATTAGCAAAACGTATAGAAAATAAAGTTAATTGGCCAAATAGACGAGTTTTTTTTAAAAAATTTAAGGAAATATGTAGTTTTCTGAGAGGGTGTGTGAAAGCTCGCCCTACTGGATTCATTTTTTTTTTGTAATTATCAGAAAACACGTCTAGCTGGATGCGTTTTTTTTTACATGTCAACAGGAAAGCTCACCCAATTGGACACACTTTCACACTCTCTTTTCAAGAACGACATATTTTCCTAAATTAAAAAAAAACGACCTATTTGACCAATTAACTTTTATTCAGCAAGTTTAACCCTCAATATTTACAAATTCAATCAATTTAACTATGATTTTATAAATTTTTAAAAATATAGATAAAAATTAAAAAAAAAGAAAATATTTAAAAAATGTTAAAATATATAAAGTACATGAAGTATTCAAAAATTATAAAAAAATATATTTAAAACTTGTTAAGATTTGACTGTATGATCACTTTAATTATTTATATTTTTTTAGAGCATAACACTTAAATTTTTTTTAAAAATAATTTATTTTTAATGAACATACCGACGTGATCATTAATTAATTAACGTTCAATATTAATCATTGATATGATGGTTTAAATATAATTAAATATTGATATGATATTATTTTATTTTATATATCATGACAGTAAATAATTTTAAAATTATTTAGAAAATAAAAAAAAAAAACCTTAATTTCTCCTTCCCAACTCTCTGTTTGTTTCCTAACTTCCCAATTTCCTACCACTTTTCAAACAAAAAAACCTCCATCTTTCTTCTTCAATCAAAGATTAAAAAAATCCCACAAAATATTTTGAAAATAAAAACCCATAATAGGAAGAGCAAAGATATGGACAATATTCAAAAGGCTACCGAAAAAAGAATCATGGAGGTGGAAGTACGTTTTAGGGTCAACTTTCAAGTAGAAGAGATTAAACATTCATCACTTTTCTTTCATTGACGATTTGTTTTTCAAAATCGCTTCCATTTTTGAAGCGATATATTTTTTTTCTACTCTGTTTCTTCTATCTTTTGTTGTAGATGTCAAATTTGATAGATGTATATATATTTATATCTGGGTTTTTTTTGGTAATTATTTTGGGTTCAAATCTGGAAAAATAAAGATATGATATCAATGACTATTACAATAATTCTTTTTTGGTATTTTTTTTGGGGGTTCAGAAATAGAAATAAGATATGGGTTTTTGATTCTTTTGTTCTTTCTTTATGTTTTAGATTATTGGGTTTGGGTTTGAGTTTTTGAAATGAGGATAAGGATGAATGAGATAAAAGATTTGAGTTTTTGAAAGAGTTGAGGAGTAAATTAGAAATTGGGGAAGAAGTTGGGAGAAAGCATTTTGTGTACATTTGTTTTGCTAAGCTCAATAAAAGTGAATTCAGAGTTAAAGTGATTCTCATGTCCAAGCTAAAAATTTTCTTTTAAATTTTTTTATTAAATTCGGGACATTAAAGAAATGGCAAGGAAGATGAGTTTTTTGTGGCGCTGCCATGGAAAAATGAATTAAAATAAGTGTTTTTACAAGGGGTAAAATTATCCTCTTTATTTTATCCCGAATGGAGTTGTCTTCTCCAACAAAAAATTAGGGTTTTAGCACCGGGGATTAAACCCACTATTCTTCCTTTTTTTTAGCAAAACCTGGGTTTTGGGTTTCAATCATTTCCAACTGACTTCGTCGATTGTTAGCGCTTTAATTGATGAGACTTTCTACTGTTCTTGCGTTTGATTTCGAGATTGGAAGACATAAATAGCGATATCTATCAATATTTAAATTTGATTTTTAAATTTTTTTAAATTTCAAGGAAAAAATTGGACAGTCGATTTTTAGAGGATTAAAAGATTTTAAGAAAAATAAAGAAGAAGATTAAAGACGACAATGATGATGGTGAACAATGGAAAGAAATTGTGGAGAAAAGAAATCGTGGAAATTTGAAATTATATGTATTTAATAATTTTATATTTTAAAAAATAATTTTAATAAATTTAAAATTATTTATTTACATAATATATAAAATAAAATTATATTATATTAATATTTAATTACATTTGTACATCAACAATTAATATTGATTATTAGCAAATTAACGGTTATATCAATATATTCATTAAAAATAAGTCAATTTATCAAAAAAAATTAGTGTTAATGCTTCAAAATAAATATAAAGAGTCAAAAGTGATCAAACGAACAAACTTTAGAGGTTATTTTGGCATTATGTCTTTATTTTATCTGTTCATCTTTCTTTTCTTTGTCTCCTCCCCTTTCTTCTTTAACCCTAGCCACCATGGTTGGGATCTATGCCGCCATCCGGTCTCGTCTTTGAATGGCGTCGTCGGACTCCTCTTTTTCTTCTCTCTTCAAATCTACGATCAATTTATTTTAGTAAAAACTGGAAAGCCACGAAACTCCAAGTCAAAAACTGAAATTCCCTTGGCCTGATCTCCTTCGTTAGCTGCCGAACTGAGCCGCAAACTGGACCGGGGCCTCATTGTACCTTCCTCTTCATTACCATCGTTCGGATTCATGAGACCCATCGGAAATGCCTACTTAAGGAGCATTGTAATTGTAGGTTATATAGCCTTTAACCATGGGAATTTTTGTTTTTTACTCCATAAACGAACATTGAACTATCATAAATTTAAATAGAGGTTTGGTACATCACAACATCATTGGCATCAACCTTCAAAATATGTTTTTGTTTTAATACCCTAATTCGATTTTTTGAGTTTCTTCAATTTCTTCTTGCCCAGAATTTGTATGGGTTTTGTGTTTTTTTCAATTTCCCAAATCAACCATGGAAAAGATGACACGCCACAGCCATTGTTGATTTCCTTGTGCAGACTAGCTACATGGAGAGAAAGAGCTCAAAAATCTTCCTTTGGAATAAGTTATCAAAGACTTGAAATTAAATCATATTTAAATATATTTAACATTATTTGGACTAAATAAGCTAAATATGCCATTTTTTTTTTAAATCTTTAGCATTTTACGTGGGTTTTAATTAGGGCATAGGTTATTTGTCTCTAGGATTTTTTAGGATTCGGTTAATATTACAAATTGCCAAAGCCTAGTGCATTTTATGGGGTAATTACTTTTCGGCCAATGTTACTACTGTCTTAATTCGATGGGGTTGCATGATTTGTTAATTATTTTTGGCTCTGTTTTGTATGCAGGTGTTTAATGGTCATGGCGGTCCTAGGGGTTTTTAGGGTTCGGATAATATTAAGGTTAGAGTTTAGGGTTTTGACTAGAATGATGGATGTTTTAAGTAGTTTAGGGTTTATTTATTTATAAAATATTTCTTTTTACATTGTAAAATTTATAAAGACAAAAGTATTTTATTAATTAAAAACATCGATTTATTTATTTATAAAAGATTTCTTTTTACATTGTAAAATTTATAAAAAAAATACATCAATCAAGTCGTCGAGGAGAATGTGTGCCGCAAGGCAGTGGACGACGGTTGCGTGGAGGATTTTTGTGTACCACCGACCGTACAACCACAGGGTAATCCGGAGGTCGAACTAGAGGTGCATTTGAAGGTGTATTCAGAGGTGTATCCAAAAGTGTCGGCCTGTAGACTTTCTCATCCTCCTCGTCATCAATTGAATATGACCTTAGCACGACCCCCTAAGCAACATCATCATCTTCCTCAATCATCGATTGTTGTGTCGTCCTCGCCTGCCATCATGTATCCGCCACTCCCTCATCTGGTCATTGCAACGTGATCCACCAACGTAAAATAGCGATGTGTGCTGTGTTTAGCCCACTAGAGGCTTGTAACCATAAGGTACCCCAACCCTCGGGTATGTTGAAAAGGTACCGGGTATCAACATCATCATCGACTGCTGGGTCGGCATCTGCGTCAGTATCGTTGTCTATGACAGTGCATATGTTGACGTCTGTCCTGACAGCGAGTTCGATATCGACACCAACATCTGTATGGGGGTGTAATATGCGAGGGACATCGGTGGCATGAAATATGTACCTACATGAATTAAATAATCGGTCATATGCAGCAGTGGTCCATAGTACGGTGGTGCTTGTGAAAAAATATGGGGTTAGGTAATTGAATGAAATAAGTGGAGTGAATTGACCCGGATATTGTGCAGACATAAGCGGCGCATCTTCTGCCAGAGCAGATGATGAACCCATCGTGCGACCACGTCCCCTCCTACGCTGCTGTGGCGGTTGACATTGCCTCTTCTGTTGAAGTTGTTGACTTGTCTGCTCTGGCGGTAGGATATACGGCTTACCGACAGATCTGAACCATAGCATGTACTCATCAGCTGCCATCATGTCTATTGAGTAGAATTCTTCGCGTGGGGGTAAGGATTGCATCCTACAATCCCACGCATTAATGTACTCCTAGTACCGCACCGACCAGTTTGATATTCTCTTTCCCCCGCATCTCAACCTTATGCAACTCCTTCAGGTCTTGCAGTGGCGGCGAAATTCGTTGCTTCAACTCGAACTATAACAACACTTGGTTTGATTCGTGCATTTACACCGTCGTGTACAGTACCAACAGCACCTTCGCGTCCCACATCCTCAAATTGGTCAAGATTTCTGGCAATATGCAAGATATGACATTAGTGTCGGCGTATGACATCAACTTAAACTGAAAAGCAAATTTATAAATATCGTTATGTATGCTTTTTTAGCCAATCCTAAAGTAATCAATATAAGTTTGAAAGAATAAGTAGCTAACCTTACGTTCTGAGCGTTAATCTAACAACAACTTGATATTTTCTAGCTTATCGGGCACTCCCATGTAGCTTGGCCCATAGTTTCACATGTACAAGCGATGTCTTAGTCGAAGCGTATAATAAAAAATTTCACTATACAGACTACGTATTTGTTAAGAATTGATGTTTATGTAACGACCCAAATTCGGGGTTGTTAGTAAAGGGTACTTTCGAAATTTAGTAGTCAATAATCAGACCGTAAATATTTAATAAAAATATTTACGAAATTAAATCGTATAATAATTGTCTATTGGATAAGTAGTTTTGATTGTGTGGTAAAAATTAGACATGAAGACTAAATTGAAAAAAATGGCAAAAGCATGAATTACAAAAGGGATTTCTAATTGTTGTTAAGAGAGAGGACCTAAAGGGCAAATCTTCCCTTCTGAGCCTTAGTGCCGTTAGGTGCACTTATGCGCCTCCAAATTTTGGTTCAAAATTCTTTAATTAAAAGAATTAAATAAGAAAGGAAAGGAAACATAATGATGATATTAGGCATGGTGTGGAATGAAAGAGAAAGAAAAATATCTTTCTCTTTAGCTTAGCAAAATCGGCAGCAAAGGGAAGAAAAAGAAGGGAGAAAAACTTTGGGTTTTTATTAAGCTTAGACTACAAATTGGTAAGTGTAATCAAGCCTTTTTCTTGAAATTTTTATGTTTTTAAAATCCCATACCTTAAGCTATCAAACTCATGTCATATTCTATAAAATGATCAAGAATATTGGAAGCTACCATTTTTGAGAGAATGAAGCTTTTGAAATTATTTGGTTTTATACGATTTTTGTTAAAAGGAAAGAAAGGGGATTAAATGATGAAATAGACCATTGATTTTTATGTAGAGAGAATCAAACTTGTAAAACTTGTGAATTAGTGTGAGAATGAGAAATAGGGAGTTGAATTTAATTAAAGTTAAATTGTTTGTAAATTAATGAATAAATGTGTATGTGTATTTTCGTAGGTAACGTTGACCCAGACTCTTTGAAAAGGAAGGACAAAGACAAGGTCATCGACGAATAGCTCGGAACTTACAGTTGGTATTTTTTTTATAACCTAAACTTGTCAATTATATTATTAAAATTTAAATGAATGGCTCAAGGTAGAAAATCAAGATATGAATAACAAGGTATGAGACTCTTTTCTCATGAAGGTTGTTTTGAATAATTTAATTATGTGGAGAAATTTTAGATGGTATATTTCTTCATGTATACTTGCATAATATGTGATTACCATAGTGATAGATATTATGTTTTTATTAGAATAAATTTTAATTGTATTGTCTATATGAATAAAGTTAAAGGTTGAAATGTGAATTGATGTTACATAATAAAGATTACCCTATTAACTGTTCGAGCCGGGTCGGATATAAATGGCATGCCATAGGATAGGAAGAGTTCAAGGTACTTTGACCACGAGTCGATGAGGCACTGGGTGCCAAATTACTTAAGTTTAACTGATGAGACACTGGGTGTCACTTTTATTATAGCACTGGGTGCGATTATTACTTCGATTTATCCGATGAGGCACTGGGTGCCAAACCGGTGTGTTGGTTGGATCCGTGTATCCTTCCGAGTCCAAGTTGTGTTAATAGGGAAATTAAAAATGATGAGAATTTTGTTAAAACGAATAGAAATGTTATGAGACATGGATGAAATGTTTATGAAAATGGTACATGAAATGCATGGGCATGAATGCTAAATGAAATTAGAAATGATGTAAAGAAAGTATTTATGATATGAAATGTGAAAGGAGAAAACGGAGAGGAATTAGACTTTTAATGGAATCTTTATATATTTATGAGTAGAAGGTATAATTATGAAAATATGTTGAATAAATGATTTAGAGAAAAGATATAGCTACATTTATATGAATGTAAATTTTATGAATCTTAAGAAGGTTACATTGTTTATATGTTTAGGTTATTAGGATACCATTGTATTATACTCAGCGTATGTTCTTTTACATATGCAGGTTAGAATCTTTTGGGAATTCTCGAGACTCAGCATCCAAGCTCAAATCCCGCTCTTTCGTGATAGTGAGCTTTTGTTTCTATTTTGTATTGGCATGTACCTAGATGGAGTCGGGTATAACGGTTAGATTTGTGACTTGGTGGTCATTTATCATGTATTTTGATCAGTTGTATAATTGGGAATTTGTTGGTTGATGAATATTAGGGTCTCTTTGTTGTAAATGTGGAAAGAGTCTTGCAATTTCTATGAATTGTTTCTGTAGTCGAAACTCTCTGCCAGTATATGTTTGGTCATAGATGGAAGTTTCGGTAGATTGCTACAAAAGTTTCAGTAGAAGTGCAGAGGAATAGATAGATTAGTTACTGACTTATTTAGTGTCGGTAGAAGTTTTCTCAAGTTGCGGTAGTATAGTAGTTGTTGCGGTAGTTAGAATTTGGAGGTTTGATAGAAGTCTTAGGTAAAAATTTATTTTAGTCTCTGGAACTTTTTGTATCGGTAGATGCTTATATTGTGTCGGTAGTTCGTTGAGTTGTATCAGTAGAACTTATTCAAGTACCGATAGAACCCTGCAGGTAATTTTGAGTGCCCACTACCTTTGAAACTACCGATACCCATTTTTGCAAGTATTGGTAGAAGTCCTTTAAAAATCCAATATTTTTTAAAAATAAAAGTAAATTCACTTATCTTCTAGTTTTAATTCCATTATCAATTTCTAAATAATTAATAACAAAGAAAGTAGGGTTTTAATTAGTTTCCTATTATATTAGTATAGTCGTGGCATCTACTTACATGTGTCCAGTGATCGGACTGGGTAAGGGGTGTTACAGTTTACCTAGTCACCAATGGAAACATGTATGGGTCGGTCACCCTGGGACATAAAAATGGTAGTCGCAACTAAGCTCATGATTGCAGCAGTAGTAGACAATCACCGATCGACATAGCACTCAATTTGTGGCTCAACACATCTCTCGGTATAACATCGTCAGTACGATAGATCCTCAACTGAATTCCCCGCTCTTATTGAAGTTCACTAGGTGTAGTAGCCACCTTACGTGCACCAAATTACGAGATTTGTCGGGAATACATGCCCTTGATTATCATAATGTATGCTCAGGCGTATTGTTGTATGACCTCCTCTATTACATCTTCAGGGACCTCGTCGAAATTTGCCTTCAACCAGTTCATCGAGATCCGACCACATTTGAATCGGTCCAAGACCTTCCACAATAGTGTCTAGTAGAGGGTCACTTTACTGACAACGATCGATGCTTCCATGACGACTGACCTATCCACCAGCAAACCGAGCTACAGCACTACGTCTTCAAGTGTGATTTTACACTCGTGACATGGAAGGTTGAAAATTTGAAAAATAGGAAAAATAGGAAGATATAAAATATAATTTTTATTTCTATAAGTGTCCTTAGTAGGAAAGATGGAAAACTGAAAGTAAAAAAAAAAGGCTTAATGGGTAAAAAAAAAACCCTCAAACTTTTGGCAAATCAAACCAATCAAGCCTCTTCATGAAAAATACACTCAATTGAGCCCTAAAACTCTTAAATTGCATAAATCAAGCCTTTTGGCCAATGTTTTTTGTCCTTGACCATTATGTCATTAACATGGTCATTAACGAGGTTGACCGTGGCATAACAAAAAATTAAAAAAATTGCTTAAAACTTTTAAATGTAAAATGAACCTAGAAAAATGGTTAATTTTTAAAAAAAATTTAAGATACTAAAATGTTATCAACTTTTTGTCTGTGGGGTCTTACCCAAAAAGTTAATCCACTATACCTTAATGAGTACAAGTTGTGAATTAAGTCTCATTACTTATCAATCACCAAGTAGCAACATCATCTATACTTTAAGCAAGATCACTCACCCTCTAAGGCTTTCTCCTCGAAAGCTTAGATGAAAGCCAGGTGACCCACTTTAGGTTACTTATAATATTACAGTCAAATTTAATAAAACGTAAAATAGGCTTGTTAAGTTACAACCAAATACGATCACTTTTCACATAAACAACCACATATAAAGGGTTTTCAATTATCTTCATAATGGTTGAGATCTCTTCAATATTAAACGCTCATCATGAACCAAACTTTTAAATAAGATAAATTACATGTTAATATTTTGATTTGATCTTTACTTGATTTGGTTCCAACTCATTCAAGCTTTACAATTGGGCCATAAACACTCATCGAGGTCTATAAAACAAAATTCCAAAATTTTGCATTTGATGAGACTTTGTTCATGGTTATGTTTTACTATTCCTGGTGAGACTGTTTGCGATGTCAACATCTTTCTGGGATTTCGTCAAATCTAAACCTTGATGGTCGACGATAACATCACACTAGGTCTTTCCCTGGTGCCCATCATGGTCAATTTACGAAGGGTATTTTCGACGTTGGTACATCGACTGTTTGGTTTCTTATTAGTGTTGTGGCAATTTCAATATTTTTTCGAGCTTTACATTGGCACAACCTCCATCGGTGGTACACATGCCATTTAAGCTAGTTACAACAACCTCTCGATATATTCTTAGCATTTCCCTTATAACACCTCGCCCGACAAAGCTTAGATATTTGAACATTGTAAGAATGTCGGGACAATAAAAATGAGGGAATCTCTAAGTACCAAGTCACCTAAATCCGAATAAATCTCTAAGAGAAACTAAGGGGGAATGAGCTAAAGAGCCCAGTGTGCTCTAAAGTGCAAACAACACGAACACAATATCACAATAATTCCACAAAGCATTTAAGTAAGCACACAGCATGTTATTTCTCATGAAATAAACTCGCAAGCACAATGCAATGCACCCAATCACTTGCACACCAACTCAATGGAGAGGTTCCCCAAAACCCCTCTCCATCCACTTGTCACCAATCACAGTGTGGTTTTAGAATCAACCATTGAAGAGGGGATAACCACGTCTTCCACTGTACAACTCAACCTATGTACACACACTAGTATTATGTTCACATGTATCATAATCTCAATGCAATCTCAAGATATTAAATCAATATTCATAGTATATTAAATACGGTATTTAAAATATCCACAATCTATTAGATATGCATACAATATCAATATGCGACAACACAACACAGAATAAAGTCATACTGATAACACAACTCAAAATAATATCACACAAATAACATAACAAAGAGTATTTTCACACAACAAAATGTAGAACAAATAGAAACACACCTCTAGCAGGCAAAAGCTCTAATGTCGAGGAGGACGCCTACCACGCTCAGATCTAACATCGAGTCTAGCTAGATTAGAACTTACGAGAATAACTTTTCATTAAAACTACTATGTCACCTATTACACACAAAACTAAACCGAATGAAAAACTCACTTGTGACTCTTGGAGCTTATGTAGGGCCAATCTATAAAGGTGGAAGAAGAGGTAACTCATTGGCCTCAGTGTCGTGATCACCTAAACACAAAATAACTCACATCAGGTCCCATATTCAGCTTCCTTAATAGATTCTAAGTATAATAAATAATTGCAAATAGTAAAATGAGGCTTTTGGGTTCGAATTTGACAAAACGGATTGTGAATTCTAAATCAAGACGTCGAAAAATGTCAAGGCAAGGTTTTTTAAAAAAGTCAATGGTCAACAATTCTGGTCGATCAACAGGTCGGGTATGGGTTCACAATCGGGTTGGTCTCACTGGTTTGGGTCGAGTAGTGGGTTACAAATCCGGCTCACATAATTGGTCAAGGCTTGGGCTAATTGGGCTCACAACATGCCTCATTTTGGGTTACCGTTTGGGCCATAGGTTTGGGTCTTCCACAACAGGCCTTTAGGTTTGGCATTTACTGGCCTAAATTCACACTATTGTTGCAACCAATCTAGGGTTTACAACCCCTTTGACGGTGTCGATCGGAGCATCGACGAACGACAAAATGTTCACCGAAAATGACACTAAAAAGAGACCAAAAATAACCCCAATACGAGGATTAACTTACCAATGTCAAGAATGTTTGAAGAGCGACGCAGCACACGACGGAGGGTAATAAAAGAGAGAAAATCGAATCAGTTCTAACATTAATTCCCATGAACAGCGAGGGCAAAGGAAAAGAAGAGAGTGGGGTTATGATCACAAGGTGATAGTGATCCTAATGGCAGCAGCGGTGTGATGCACGAACGATGAAAGAGGGGTGAACGACGGCGATCGAAAAATTGAGTAAAAAGGAGAGAGGGAGAGTATTTGACTATGGAAAAAGAAAGGGAAAAACAAAGTTGGAGTTAAAAGGTTTGCAAAAGAAGAAGAAAAAGGGTTAACAAAATGGATAAAGTACGCGGAGGGGTTTTAAATCTTAGGGTTTTCACTAGAGGCCCAAACTTTCACCTTTTTACCAAATTAGTCCCTAAGATCCCAATTTGACCATAAAATTTTAATTAAAGTTTAGTTTTATCCCTAAGTTTCACTAAAATCACAAATTAATCCCTAAATTAAAATTAAGATTGTTATAGTCAGGGTAGGTTCTATGAAGGTGAAATGTTAGACTTGACAAAGAATTTAAAGTTCACAAGTGTGTCCTTAGGCGAAGCCTTTGTTAGGCAATCTGCTAAGAAGAGAATAGGGTAACATGGTTCTATTCGCCCAAACGATGCTTTTGGCAGAACAGTAAAGTGAATAAGTTCACGTAGGAGTGATGAAGAATAATGCTTCAAAAAGCAGGGAACTTTGAGAGGCATTATACACCGAGTTTGTTTGGTTGTGATCCTAGTTACACTCTAATGATTAGTTAGGAACAAACCTTGAAATGGATTCACATGTACCTATATATATGTGCGAGTGAATTGTCATATACATTTCCTTCCAATTGTAAACCACTCATATGACTGACTGGTTAGGATTGTAATAAGTGTCAAGTTATCATAAGAGCAAAGGCTATATAAATTAGAGGTCAGGATTTAAAGAGAGGGTTTTTTTCTCTTTGTTCTTTAATAAGTATTTCAACTTAGGTTTAAAGGAAACCAGATAAACCCTTAAGTTAAGATGAAGACATGGATTTAGGTTCAAAAATGCCTCTGTTAAGGTAAGATCTACAACCTTACACACTAAGTTGCTAAAAGAGTATATTTGTTTATCTTGGTAAAGTAAGTATGGTAGAGTTTTACTTAGTGATTCTAGTACTTAAAATGAAAGAAAATAAGTTAAATGTACAAATCTTGATGAGTTCCTATGATTTGTTATTTAGGGGCTGCCAATCTACTCGATAAAAGCCCAATTATGGTGTTTAAAGATGTTTAAAAATACAAGTTAGGTGAGTCTCTAGACTGACTCTTACATGTATGTTTGTAATTTAGATATTTCTGTGCTAAGTGAACAAAGCATGATATTGTAAAGCATAACTCTAATAAGGAAAGGAACGATATCTATGCATATATGTTTGAAAGCATGAACGAGTCTGACATGAAGAGATTGCATTTGTAAACATGAATTCATATGTTATGAATAAGTCTATCAAGTATGAGTCTACATGATGAGCATGTGTCTGTCTTCAAAGTCGTTTAAAGGGGTCCATCAGGACTAAAAGCACGAATCTCTGATAAGGACAAGTCCATGGCCATGGAACTCAAAAGGCCATATAGTGTAAGACCGTGGTTGGGCTATGGCATCATATGGAATATATGAAGAACAGTTGGGTGAGTACTAGACGGTGAGGGGCAAATCTCACGATGATGAGTTTAGGCAAATCCCTATCATTAAAAACACTAATTTCTATAAAAGTGAGCCTTTGTGACTGTTTCCATGCCTTTATGGCAAATCTCTGTTAAGGAAAACCTTTGTGGTAATCCGTAAAGAAATACCTTTATGACATATCATATGAAAAACATTTGTGGCTAACTCTGTTAAGGATAACTTATGTGGATAAACTTTGTTAAAAGAAGCCTGTGTGGCAAAACTCAAGAAATGTAAGCCTTTGTGGGGAACCTCTCAAAAGAAAAGAAGCCTTTGTGGCTATTTCTGTTAAAAGACGCCTTTGTGGAGAGTCTTTGAAAGGAAGCCTTTATGGCTAACCTCTCAAAAGAAAGGAAGCCTTTATGGTTATTTCTGTTAAAGGATGCCTTTGTGGCGAGTCTTTGAAAGGAAGCCTTTATGGCGAACCTCTCAAAAGAAAGGAAGCCTTTGTGGCTATCTTTGTTAAAGGAATCGTTTGTGGCGAGTCTATAAAATGAACGCCTTTGTGGTGTAATATGAAGATAACGCCTCTAAGTGGACACTAAATGAATGGAGAACCCGATATGTGGAAAATTGGCAGATGCGAATTAAATTTGAAAGAAAGGCCAGCATGGAAGGTTATGGCGAAGTGTGTATAATAAATAGAGTCAAGTTACAAACACAGAACAAATGATGAAATCCTTGAATAAGGGCTCAAGTAAAGATGATTTTTCTCACTAAGTTTTATTGAACTTACCCCTCTGTTTTTCCTGTCTCAACTAAAGGAGGCACTAGGAGGGATGATGCCAGGGCTACACCAAAAGAGTGGAGAAGTGAGCACTTATGCATATAGAAGCGAGGGCTGCACGAGCGTGTACAAGTCTAATAGAAACGTTTTGAACAAGTTTCGAAAATTTGTTTATAAGCCTTAGGATGACTAAGTTATGTCGGTCAATTAACCGGATTCTGTAATATTACTTGGAGGTTGAATAATGGGGATAGTATGAGCCAATGTAAAGTGTAATTATATTTGTAAGTATGTACTCATTGTTTGCCTAAGCGCAACTCTGCTGGGCATAATAACTAATAAGATGCATGTCTTTGAAAAATTTGTATGTCTTAAGTATGTATAAGTCTGTAATAGTAATGTAACAACCAAGATCCGGATCTGGTGGATCGGGTCGGGTTGAGGGTCTTACATCCCTCCCTTTTCCTCCATGCTTGGCGGTGGTGACAATGAAGTTAGTAAATAGAGTTTCTGTAAGGTTGTGTTTTTTTTTGGCTCAGTTTTTTGGCTTGTTTTGTTATATCTATTTGCTATTTGGTCTCATGTTTTCTATAATGGCATTTTTTTCATGAATGAAACATTTTTAGTCATAATAACTTATTTGGTCTTCCAACACTAAAAAAAAAAAGTTATTTTATTCATTCATTCATTTAATTTTTTTCTTTTGTAATCCTTGAACTTGCATTGTTTGTCAAATCACCTTCAAAATGGATGAAAAAGTTAATGCCTGTTAACTTTATCGATGTGGCATACACATGGATGCCATGCCAACAATTAATTAATTTTTGTAATATTTAAAAATTTCAAGAAATTCAAAAGATTATAAAAATTATTAAATAATTTATTAAAATCATTAAAATGTATAAAAATATAAAATATTTTTTTTATTTTTTTAAAAATTAATTAATTATTGATGTGGCATACATGCAGATGCAACGACAACAAAGTTAATAGAGGTTAATTTTTCTGTCCATTTTGGGGTGATTTGACAAACAATACAAGTTCAAGGGCTAAAAGAGGCAAAAAAATTTAAATGAAGGGCTAAAATGATTTTTTTAGTAAAATTAGAGGCCAAATAAGTCATTATGACTTTTTTTTTCAGTGTGAAATAAAAGAAAGTGTTTGCAATCGGCTAAAATTAGAAAAAATTGCTTTTAAAAGTTAATTAAGGATTAGGTCCCTTTTCTTTTTTTTTTTTTAAATTTAGAGAAATAAATTGATTTTGGATAAAGAAATAAAAAACACGTCTTGCAGGAAGCGTTTTCTGTTGACGTGTCTGAAAATGCGTTCTACAATATACATTTCTTTAAATAATTTAACATATTAGCTTTTTGGTCAAATTGTTAAATGTTAATGATTTTGTTCTTGAATCCCAAGTTTGATTCCTCTTCTACTCAATTTTTTTTTATTTCATGTTTTTTAATTTTTTTAATTTTTAATTATTAAATATATTATTTTCAAGTTTTTAATTCAATTTTTAATTAATAACTCTTTTATTTATATAAATAAAATAATAAATATGTAATTATATAATAAAAATATATATTTTATTTACATCATTATGTTAAAAATATTTTTAATTAATAACTCATTTATATAAACTAATAAATATGTAATTATATAATAAAATTATATAATTATTATTGTGTTAAATATATTTATTTTAAACTAATTTGTTTGATATATTTTTTATATATAATTTTTTATATATTAATTATATGTATTTTCTCCACCTACATTGTGAATACGGTGATTTTAATATTATAAAATCAAATAATTATTTTAAATATCATTATTTTTTTCATTTACATTGTGGGTATGGTAAATTTTAATCTTATAAAATCAAAATTAATTTTTATTATATATAAATAAAGGAGTTATTAGTTAAAAATGTTTTTAATATAACGATATATATAAAAATATATTTTTATTATATAATTACATATTTATTATGTTATTTATATAAATAAAAGATTTATTAATTAAAAAATTTGAAAATAATATATTTATTAATTAAAAATATTAATTAAAAATTAAAAAAAAGTTTAAAATAATATGAAATAGAAACAATATAATTGTGAGTAGGGGAGGGATCAAACCTAAGACTTAAAGACAAAATTACTAATACTTAACCAAATGAACTATTTTGTTAAGTTATTAAAAAACCACATTTTGTAGGACATGTTTTCAGACACATCAATAATAAACTCTTCCCCAAAAGACGTTTCCTATCTTTACATTTTGTAGGACATATTTTCAAACACATCAATAATATTTCCTTAAATTTAGAAAAAAAAGGCTCAAATCCCTAATTAATTTTTAAAAACTACATTTTTTTAATTTAGCCGGGGCTAATTTATCTATATATGCTAAAAAAATAAATTGAGTAACTATGTTTTTTTCTTGAAATTTTATCAATTTACGTTGCATTTGGAGAGAGAAAAGAAAACACGTCCTACAGAGCGCGTTTTCTTCTCTTTCCTAAAAATGTATCCTACGTAGCGCGTTTTCTTTAACAAATCAGTGAAAATGCGTTCTATAGGATCCATTTTCTATCCAATGATAACATTTGCCAACGAGCATAAATCTCAATGGCTATAGGACTCTAACGACCATTTTTTTTCTTATATAAACCTTAAAATTCTCATTTTTTTTCAATTCAACTCTCGACTCTCAATTTTCACAATTTGATTCTCAATTTTTGATTCGCGGTTTGCTATTCTCAATTCTCGATTTTTTATTATGAATTCTCAATTCCAAAAATATTTTAAAAAAAATAAAAATTGTTTAAATCTTTTGATTTTATTTTATTCATTTTTCAATAGTATATCAACTTATTCGTTTGGATGACAAGTACATCTCCGACGTTTAATTACAAATGATAAGAAAATATTATTTAATTATTTAATTTTAATCCGTTAATTATTATTATGTTAAGATAAAATTTGTAAGTCACCCAATTCCATGACATTACTGTAAATTTAAACATACTTTAAAATTATAATAATATTTATCTCAAAAACAAGAAAAAAATAAATCTACAATCTTCTAACTTCAAACAAAAAATAAAATAATAATTTTTACTAAAGTAAAAACATATATTACAATACACCCTTTAAGATGCATTTTCTTTTGTCACTCTAAAAACAACAGAAATTAATAAATTGTGAGCAAAATAACATACTCAATTTTTTTTTCAGCATATATAGATAAATTAGCCTTTAGCCCGGCTTGCACTAAAAAGACTTTTCTTATTTTAATTAAGAGTTGGAAAGGCAAATATCCAAACATAACGTCGAATTCCACGGCTCTCTATCTATCCGCTACGAGCGAGAAAGTGAACCCTCGCGCCGATAGATATTATATAATCCGACGCGCCATTCCAAATTTCCAATCCAAATAGCCATGAAGCTGTAAACCCTTTTCTTATTTCCATTTCTCCTGAAAATCTAATCTCCTCTCTCCCCTTTTCCATGGCTACCCACAGTATCTCGTCTCTCACCATTGCAATTTCCACTTCCCTTTCTCTTCCCTCTAAACGCCGCGATTATCGTCTCGCTCTTCCTTTCACCTCTCTCTATGGCACTCGCCTTTTACTTAAACCGTCCGATTTGAGCTGTTTCGTCACCAAACATCATTCTTCAACCACCGCTACCGTCTCACTTAGCCTCCCAACCGCGTAAGTTTGACGTTTAAACCAGAAATTTCTGCAATTTTACTTTTTTAACTTCGAATTTTACTTTTTATTTGAGACTTCTTTTCTTATGGGTTTTATTTTGCAGGAAACCGGAGAGGGCGACTTCCGAGAAATCCCCAATGTGAGTTAATACTATCAAATATACTTTGCGGGTTTGCGTATGTTTACATATTATGCATGTAACTATAGCGTATGTTTGAGGATTTATGTGAAACTCTATAGTCTATTGTACATTGATGGTCGGGGTTCTGTTTGTGAGTAATTACTTGGGAATTGGGTCATTGTGGTGGTTAGATGGTCGGCAAGATCAATAAAGTCCTTTGCAATGGCGGAATTGGAAGCAAGGAAGCTTAAGTATCCAAATACAGGAACAGAAGCACTTCTTATGGGAATTCTGGTAGAGGGTTAGTATTTCTTTGCCATTTTTGTTCACTACTTGCTGTTGCACCATCATATAACACACTTGAAAATGTATTTTAGAAAGATTTCTAATGGACTTCTATGAAACACCTGCTTTTGTTTAGGGAATTGTGGTGAACAAGTGTTACTTTGTAGCAGCCCTGTTTGTAATTGATTCCCATAAGAATTTACATAGTTCAAATGGTGGTTTACTCTTTTCGAAAAATAGGTGGACGCTATTTAGATTAATTTTAGCAATTGCTTCCACAATTCAATTAGCAATGGTGTCAAACAAATGAAACCATCAATTTCAGGCTTTTGTTGCTGCATTTGCTTTTAATTGTTTGGGATCCTCGCGTATGCATTGTGAAGCTAAATCTTCTAATTCTATAAAACTAAGTAGGTGATTTAATGCCTTAGAATATTCATGTAAGAAGTGTGAAATCTTCTGTTTTGACATGTTAACTTCGATGTTCTAATTAAAGCTGTGTAAGCCCACCTCCTTAGCTCCATTAGGAGAGAATGGAAAAGATATTTGAACTTGAGCAAACAATGAACGTATCTTTTCTGTTAACCTAGAAGATGATTTCATGAAATGAAGTCATATTGTCTCCTTTTCAATCTCTTTGATGTTAAAAAAATTTTCGAATGTTTTCATTGTATGTTTGTAATTCCTCTTTTTCATCTAAAGGGACAAGCCAAGCTGCAAAATTTTTAAGGGCTAATGGAATTACACTTTTCAAAGTGCGAGAGGAAACAGTGAACTTACTTGGAAAGTCAGATATGTATTTTTTCAGTCCTGAACATCCCCCATTAACTGAACAAGCTCAGAGGGTCCTTGATTGGGCTGTTGATGAAAAGCTAAAGTCAGGTAAAAGAAAATTTTTTTGATTCTCCATTTCGTATATTTATCATGTCATACAAAGGTTTAGACGGTGGTTGAGTTGGTTGTTTTATGTGTAGGGAAAGATGAAAACATGGTGTAACATGATAAATATTGTGGTGGAGTTGATCTAATTCATATAGGGGTTTATTTTTTCTACCTTGAGAGGGAATTGGTTTAAAAGGGAATTATATTTGAATTGATTAGAAGATTAACTATTTGAAGATTAAAACTAATACTTAAGTATGAATCTGCAAATCTCATACAACTAAATGTAATACTAGTCATTATGCGGGGGTGGAAATTCTTTTCTTGGGTTTCTTAGGTGACAGTTTGTCATTCATGAATATGGTTTTTGACATTTTCAGATGAAATGAGGAGAATGCTATAAAATCTTCAGTTTCTTTTTATAGGAAGTTACTAGGTAGCAAAAATTAATTGTCAAGCTAGAAAAATGACCCATGGTTCTTGTTTACCAGTTTAGTGGAATCCAAGTCTCAAAAGATTAGTAATGGCACTTTCACGAGTGTATCCTTTTGCAGAATATGTATGATTGTGTTAAGACCTGACCCGTAACCCAATGATAATGACGATGGAATGAGAGAAAATTTAGGAAGAAGAAGAATTTGTCATATGAGCAGAGAATAATTCTGATTCTTTTTTATTAACCCCCATTTACAATCGTTTCTGCTATATATTTCTCTAAGGCATAAAACAGAAAAGAAAGAGAAAAATAATGACTAGGCAAAACAGCTGTCAAACAGTTATCTGAACAAAAATAGAAAATAATCAAAACGACTAAACCTCCTGCGTTTCATCTTAGTTCTATCCGCTCCGTTTCATTAATCCAATTGGGTTGTGGTTTGACCCAATTCAGCAGCTCATTAAGCAATTCAGACCATAACAGATTGTGACGTTTATTATATTTTTTAAGTTCATGATGTACATATTTTTAAAACATTATCCATCTGCACAATTCTTCAACAGCTTCTTTCTTCTTCCTATATGTTTCTAAATGTTTGAGATTTGGTATCAACTGAGCAAGCTGTTTTTAATATTATATATATGGATATGTTTTTCCTTATTACAACCATTCCATCATCTCATAACTTTGAATTGTGTTTCCTTGATATTTAATTAAGATCATTGTGCCAAGTGCAGGTGAATGTGGGGAAATAACCACAACGTACTTGCTTCTTGGTATTTGGTCAGAGAAAGAATCAGCAGGCCACAAGATCTTGGCCACTCTTGGTTTTAACGATGAGAAAGCCAAAGAACTTGCAAAATTCGTAAGTTGCTTATCTTCTATATCAGCAATAGGTTATTGGTTCAGTCATTGACAGGTTATTGGTTTTTTTTTCATGCAGCTCAACGATGATATTGTTTTGAACTATAAGTAGGTCAAAAAAAATTCTGCAATTTCCAACTTTGTAGCACAGCTTCCTGATTCTTCTTGGTGGAGCAGATAATGTACCTTATGAGGGTTTTCCTTTTTAATGGTTTAAAGTTCAAACGTTGATAGGTATCCATTGGTTTTTTTTTTGTGAAATAACTGCAAATGTTGGGAGCTTTAGTTTTGGCGTGAATGCATAAGTAGATTGTATTTTTCCTCCTCAACTAATTTGAATGACTTGGGGGATAGAAATTACCTTTGAAGCTATGGAAGGAATGGCCTTTTTGATCCATCAAGGTAAATTTCCCCTATTTACATAATTATTCCAAACATTGATTCTTGTTAATTTACTTCCATTTATTTTTCTGTTGTCTATTTCTGCCACTTTTATTTTTTTTTTTAAAAATAATTAATATGTTTTAAGGGCTAATTGGATGAGAGTTGTCATTTAGTTAGTCACCTACTTCTTTATTAATGATAATTATTACACGGTTTCTATTTTTATATTGATCTGTACTTAGCATAAGATTCTTTTTAATCTTTTCTCTTATATGTTTGATTCTTTTAAGGGTCAATTTCATTAAATGCCTCTGAACTATGTTCTAAATTGGTTTTCAAATTTTAAAACATTCTATTAAAAATATCATTATTTTTTAGAACACCAGCAGTAGTAGCAATTACCAAACCACAATACTCAGCCTCTGCAGTGGAACAAGAGACCACGTGTTGCTTTTTAGAACACCAAGATACCAAACTATTTCCAAAATAAACACAATAACCTGAAATAGACCGCCTATCATCGAAATTCAACCCCCAATTAGACGCCTCAGCAAACAAACAACAGGAATAGAAGTTACAATTGTATCATCAGAGGAAGGATTAGGCCCCTCAGCAAATAAAAAATGTCATTCATCAAAAACAATATGACGAGAAACCATAATTTTGTCGTCTGGCGTAAGACACAAATATGCTGACTACTATACCCAAAAAACGTACATGGTTGTGACCTAAATTCCAACTTATGGTTGTTAAACGGACGTAAATAAAGAAAGCAACAGCATCCAAACACCCTAAAATAATCATACTTTGGTTCTTTCCCAAACAACACAACAAATGGAGATTTATTTTGTAAAATTGATGTAGGCAGTCTATCTATCACATGTACAGCATAAGAAAATGCAAAACCCCAATATCTCATTGGCAACTTTGCTTGAGCAAGAAGTGTAAGACCTACCTCTACAATGTGTCGATGTTTTCACTCGGTAACCCTATTTTGTTTCGACGTGTATGGACATGTAACACGGTGCACAATACCATGCTGTGCAAGCACTGAACTAAACGAACGATACTCACCACCCCAATCACTTTGAAATTTCTTAATATGAGCATTGAACTGAGTTTTTATTAAGCATTGAAATTTGTTGAAGCAATCGAAAGCTTGAGATTTTTTCTGAATGAGATAAACCCAAGAAAAACGTGAGTACATGTCAATGAAAGACACATAATACCAATTCCTACTACAATCAACAGCCGCAGGACCCCAAAGATAAAAAACAACCAACTCAAAAGGAAATGTATACTTTGTAGTGGAAGTAGGAAACGGTAACTTATGCGATTTACCCAATTGACAAGCAGCACAAATGTAGTCTAAAAACTTTTTATTTATAACAACATTACAACTGCGTAAAACATTTTGAACTATAGGAATGGACGAGTGGTCTAATCGTCGATGCCACAACTCAAAATCACCACCAGATTTGACACATGTATCTAAGTCAACAACATTGGATGTAGGAACTTTATTTTGTGGAATTTGTGAAAAACTATATAACCCGTCAAGCATGCGACCCTGTAGAAACCTTCTGAGTTCGAATGTCTTTAATTAAACAATGTAAGGAATGAAACTTAAAGTATACCCCATTATCTCTAGAAAATCGCGATACAGATAATAGATTTTTTCGAATAGTAGGAAAAAATAAAACATTAGTCAAACGCAGTAGTCTATCAGAACTATCAAACACAACATTACCCACAGATGTAATTCGAGAATGAGTACCATCACCCATCAAGAGAGGAGTGTTACCTGAGTAGGGTGCAATATCGCGTAAAATTGAGGCATCTTTACAAACATGATGCGTTGCTCCCGAGTCCAAATACCACACAATAGGATTAGTATCTGCCACTAGCACTGGAACATACGGGTCATCACCAACACCTAATTCGACACCAAATTCAGCAACATTTACCTCACACTCGGAAGTATTACTAATATCAGTCACAGCAACACGTCCTTCACTATCACCAGAAATAATAGGCCTAAAATCATATGGAGACGAATCCACCAAACCCGAGATGTACGCACTAGCTTGATTTGTATTTGAATCACAAACAACTCGAGCACGAGGTTTGGTAGAAAAATAACCTTGAGAACGAGACCCAATCGACCCAGGGAGTGAACGATCACACCACTCCATTTGGGATCCCACCTGTACATTGTTAATTATGGGACCATTTGACCCAATTTACTGGTCCACATCATTCCAGTCAACCGTAACTCCACCATACTGTTGACCAGCCACATGTTGGCCACTAAGGCTTTGTTGTTGGACACCATATCCTATTGTTGCCACCTGCACAGTTGGATAATGCATATTACCTTTACGAGACGCATTATAACCACGTCCTTGACCAAACCAAGCACGACCAGCACTATTCCCATGGTAAGGGGAATGGCCACGCGAAGAACTCCAATCAGTCTCCATCACACGCCCTTCACGCACATAGCGCCCTTGCACCGCCGTTGGCACTGCCAAAGCCTCTCCAAAATTGCGATCAAATCTGTAATAACACCGTTGTGCTAATTGTCCCAATCTGCCACAGATTTGACACTGAGATCTGCCTCTGCCAGCACGCCCACGACCAACCGAGACACGTCTACCCCTGATATTACAATTCGAACCAGCAGTGGCCAGATCTGATACAGCCACCAGATTTGCCTGAAAAGTGGTGTCCACTACAACCTTCTGCTGTCGACTTTCAAACTCAAGAAGAATATCAACAAGCTTACAAAACGATAGCGGCTCAGACAACCATGACGCAAGAGTCAACACCGCATCAAAATCCAGTGAAAGACCGACAAGAATAACTTCAACCATTTCGGTCTCAAGAACTTGATGATCGGACGCCTCTATTAACGCACACATGTTTCAAATCTTTGAAATATACTCATTAACAATAAGGTTACCTTTTTTAATAGTATGTAAACCATGTTTGATTCGAGAGATCCTAGCGTTGGTGATCGCAGTGAACATCCTATTCGCCATGCTCCAAATATCGTTCGCCATCTTGACACTAATGAAGCACGAGAGGAGCGACCAACTAATGGTAGACAACAACCAAGCTGCCAGAAGCTTATCCTGCTGTTGAAACAAGGAAAACTCAGGATTTAAAACTAAATCACCAGATGCATTTGGATTAAACCTTGTAGGAGCTGTTACCGAACCATCCAGGTAACCTGACAACTCATAACCATCCACGATGAGTTGAACATGCTGCTGCCACTGAACATAGTTTCCCTCGTCTAACTTGATCGTCTCATGACGAGGAAAACTTTGAATCACTCTCTGCGTACAGAAACCAACATCAACTGGAAGAGACTTACTACACCCCTCCATCGGTGGTACATTTGTTGGAGCAATCGGACCAGTAGTAGACTCGATTGAATCAACCATTGACACAGCAAAAACAAGAATCACCTAGGATCTTAGGCGACTGATACCATGTAAAATACTGAGTAAATAAAGAAATAACAGAAAACTAATTTGAAGGAAAGATTTTATTCTCATAATTATCTATTGAAAAATACTTGCATAGGACCTTGACGTATCTTGTATTTATACACTGACTCAGCTGATAACGAATACTAACAACTTAATAGAATTCTGTTAGTAGCTTTGCTGAGTAGGCTAACCTGATTTATTAAATATATATTAATAGGGGGACAAGTCGAAGTTGTTCTCGTTCAAGGATGCGATGATGAATACAGCAACCATGAGTAATGAGATTAATGAAGATTGGGGTGGTAGTGATTTACCACTTCAAGAAGATGATGTAAGGAAAGAAATCACTGATGGTGTGCCTTCTATAAACTTCTACGAGAGGGTATATGCTCTAATTGAGGAGAGTATGTCGAAGAAATTGATCATCAAATTACTGGGCAGGAAAATTAATTACAATGCCTTGTGGAACAAGATATGTGCATTGTGGAAGCCTATGATAAGGTTCCAGTTAATGGGCGTAGAGAACGAATACTATTTGGCCAAGTTTAAATTTGAAATGGATTATAATAATGTGCTGTTGAATGGTCTTTGGGTGATTTTCGGACATTATCTAATTGTCCAACCTTAGTCATCTTAGTTCTCTACATTGGATGCTTTCCCAAATTGTGTTGTAGCTTGGGTTAAGATTTCAGGTCTTTCTGGCTCGTTCTACAAAAGGAGCATATTGCAAGAAATTGGAAGCTTGATAGGCAAGGTGGTTAAGATCGATCTTCAGACGTCGAGGGGATAATTTACGAGGTTTACAATTCAAATAAACCTATCAGCCTCTTTAATCTCTGAAATTCGGATAGTTGGCAGATTACATTGGGTTGAATACGAGTTACTTCCATCTATATGTTCCTAATGTGGACGAGTGAGACATCTAAGGGACGGTTGCCCTCATCTAGTTATGGATAAGGACATGGAAGGTAAGATTAATGAGCAACATGAGTTGGCTACACAAGCTAAAAGTAATGTTGGATGTAAGGTCCAAGGAAGGGTGGAGCAAGAATATTTTGGGGATTGGATGGTTGTGGAATGACGTCATCATCGGTAACAGCGGTAAGGTCTGTCGGTGGTAGACGGTGATAAGGGAACTAACATATATGGGATCAGGTTCAATGTACTTTCCATTGGAAGGGAGGTAACGACTGATTTTCAGGTTTCGATCATGGGTACTTTTAAGTTTGGGGTACAAAATAAAAAAGGTGAGTCTGTCTTTGATAGTCAAGAAGGGCGTAATGAGGGGAAGAATAAGGTAAATATGGAAACTAAAGGGGATAAGGATCAGAGGAGAGATTCGAGTAATACAAGCACTAAAGGGAAAGAGATCAAAGTTTCTAACAAGTCCAGGAAACAAAAACAGATATCTAGTGGGCTTATGGGAATTAATTTGGGCAGTAAAGTGGATGGGCTCGGTGGAAGGGCTGGTAGTAGAAACAATGTTGGTTTTGGGGGTCTAGGCAAGAAAAGTAGGGGAAGTGGAAATGGGCTTTTATTCCTTGATCCTACCTATATTCGGTAGTGAACCTGAAAGAAAATCGGAGCCCGAATATAAGTTCAATTAGGGATCCGGATCTTAGTGAGAATTTGAGAATTAAAAATTCAATTTCGTTGAACTCTCGTCCAGACTCTTTGAAGAAGAAACTCTCCAAGGATATGCGTTAAGGTGGGGAGTGTAGTAACGAGATGTTCTTTGAAGACATGGTGGATTTAATTCCAGTCGAGATGGCGGTGACTAGGTTAGTTAATAGTTTGGGTATGGGCAAGACAAACTTGGGGAATTTGTTTAAGTGTGCTCAAGAAAATGAGTATTTGGGGATCGGTAGGGATGATGGGGAAAGTGTGGCTGATCGGGTTACTCGAATAGATGATTCTTTGTAAGGTGGCTTGGTGTCAGGGTCTCTTTCAATTTTATTTTATTTATGAAGTCTGATTTATTGGTATAAAATTGTCAGGGGTAGGACATCTGAGGTTTCATAAGGTTTTGAAAGAGTATATTCATGATTTTGATCCGAAAGTGATTATCCTAGTCGAAACTAGAATAAGTGGTAGTAAGGCAGCTTGTGTGATTAGGAAGATTGGGTTCCTGAATTCTCTTAAAATTGAAGCATTTGGTTTTATGGGAGGGATTTGGGAGTTGTGGAAGAGTTCTGTTCATGTCATTGCAGAGCTCAACCATTTTCAAATTTTGCAGTTAACAGTGAAATTTCCAACCTTAGATGACTGGGTGATGGTTACAGCAATATACGAAAGTCCTAAGTGGGTGTTAAGAAAAGAGCTTTGGTTGAAGCTTGGGGTTATTGCTCAGAATATTCGGATGCCTTGGGTTTTAGTTGGTGACTTTAACGCCTTGCTCATTGAAGATGAGAAGCATGAAGGGTCGAGAAGGGGAAAAATTAGTTGCCCATTTTTTCAACAGTTTTGTTTTGATTTTAGTCTCAAAGACGCAGGTTTTCAAGGGCCATGCTTTACATGGAACAGAGGCAATGTGTTTGAAAGGCTGGATCGGGTTCTCTATAATTATCTTTGGGATCAGATGGCCCCAGGTATGGTTGTCTATCATCTGCACAAGATTAAATCTGATCATAGGCCATTAGTTGTCTGCTTTGACAAATATAATGCTAGAAGAACCTGTTGTCCGTTTGTTTTTTGAGTGGATGGCTCTCACATGGTGCTTTCAAAATCTAGTTATGGAGAATTGAGGTTTTGATTCTTATTTGGAAGACTCGGTTTAAAGATTTACTGCAGCTGTTAAAATATGGTATACAGATGTTTTTGGGAATATCATAAAAAAAGGTTCTTCAAGCTCGTATTGCGGGAATTCAAAAAATCCTTGTGAAGTTTAGATTGAGACATCTTATTGAGCTTGAGAAGGAATTACAAGCTGAAATTGAGGGGGTCCTTGAAGGAATTATTATGGAAAAAAAGTCCCAGAGTGAATGGTTATCACTTGGTGACCACAACACCAAATACTTTAATTGTCAAGCCACAAAGAGGGGTCAGGTGAACCAAATAAAATCGCTGAAATTAGAGGATGATCTTTAGTGCTATGATGAAGACCGTTTAAAACAAATTGTATCCTTTTATCATAAGTTGTACACGAATGAAGAAGCTACTGTTGGCAACTTTCCTTTGAGGAATGCTTTCCCTTCCATTGAGTTCGGAATGTATGAAGCTTTGGCACGGAGGGTCACTGTGCAAGAAGTCTACACTGCTCTTTTTGACATCGCTCCGCTTAAAGCCTTGGGAGTTGATGGTCTTCATTAAGAGTGTAAATGAACAGAACGTTCGATGAATTATTTGTGAACCGTTCATTTATGTTTGTTTATTAAGCTAAATAAACGAGTATGAACAATTTTTTTATGTTTTGTTTAGTAAATGGACAAATACAAGCAGAGGTGTGTTTGGTTCATTTATGTTCACCAACAAGCTCGTTTATTGGCTCGTTTATAAGCTCGTTTATTGACTCGTTTATTTATTAATGATATTTTCTTATGAAAATATTAAAATATATGTGTGTATGTATGTATGTATTTATTGTTTGTTTTGTTTGTTTATTATTCATTATCGTTATTCGTGAACAAGTTTAATTGTATGTTCATGAACATGTTGTTTAATATTCGTGAACATGTTCGATTAAGTTAAATGAACATGTTCGTGAACATTAAACAAACAAACATGAACGCACATAATTTTAAATAAACAAACATGAACAAAACATTTGAAATTCTTAACGAACACAAACCGAACATGAACAACTTCAAAAATAAACAAACAAACACGAACAGAGGTTTGTTTGTTGCTCAATTCATTTACATCCATAATTTTCATGCTCAGTTTTATCACACAATGGAATGTTGTGGGGGAGTCCTAGTGGCTTTGGTCCAACAAGGGGTTGATTAAGGTATGTTAGAGGAGTTTGTGAATAAGACCTTAGTTGGGCCAGAGTTGGTCACGCAAGTAAGCCCATAAGCCTCTGCACTGTTCTAAAGGCTTACAAAAGTTTTGGTGAAACGGCTAAAGTCGTTGATGCCATCCATTATTACGGATAATCAAACAAGCTTTATGAGTGGGCGGTATATAATGGATAACGTTATCATCGCGCAAGAAGTAATACATTCTATGCGTGTACGAAAAAGGAATAAGGGTTGGATGGTAGTCAAAATAGATATGGAAAAGGCTTATGATAGGCTAAGGTGGGTGTTAATACAGGATACTCTTAAGGATTTGAACCTACCTTTGAATTTCATTCGAATCATAATGAAATGTGTCTCGACTCCTATGATGCAAGTTTTATGAAATGGTGGGACTACAGATGAGTTTCAACTATCGAGAGGGATTAGGCAAGGTGATCCCATTTTCCCATATTTATTTGTGCTTATCATGGAGAGATTGGGTCAATCCATTAAGTTTGTAGTCGCTAATAGCATGTGGTCCACCTTTATCCCATTTATTTTTTGCCGACGACCTTATGTTGTTTGGTGAAGCTAGCTTGGAAAATGCTAAAGTTATGCAACGAATAATTGATCAATTTTATGTGTTTTCTAGTCATAAAGTGAGCGCGAGCAAGTCCAAGATATATTTCTTTGCCAACACTGATGTCCATGTGCGGCGTTTGATTAGGGATACTCTTTTGTTTCAGCAAATGGGAGACTTAGAAATGTACTTGGGTGTCCTTTTGTTTAACAAAGAGTAACGAAGAGTACCTTCCAGTTTTTTATAGACAAAGTAAAGAGGAAATTAAATGGCTATGACACAAAATTACTTTCTATGGCAGGGAGAATGGTGTTAGTTAAGTCGGTCTTGTTAGCTATACCTGGATACTTCATGCAATCGAAAATGATCCCAGTTGGTGTGTGTGCGTAAATTGAATGAATTGTTAGGAGGTTTGTTTAGGGTTCCTCGAATGGTGGAAATAAAATAGCGTTGGTGAAAGGGGAAACATGCTGTCAGCCATTAATGAGTGGAGGACTCGGGATATGTAAATTGGTACCACAAAATATCGTTTATCTCATAAGGCTTGCTTATCGATTGGTGATTAAAATTGACTTGCTATGGGTAAAAGTGGTTTGATGTAAGTACAAAATGAGTGAGTCTTGTCCGAGTAGCATAGAAAGATCGAATTATTCGTACATTTGGCGATTTTTATCTAAAATATGGAGCCAATTTACAGATAGTATGTTGGAGTGTAGGTAATAGGAGAAGGGTAAATTTCCTGAAAGATGTTTATATCTTCGATTTGAGACAACTTGAAAACCACTTGAGGCCAGATGTGTCTCCTTCTCATAACCTTAAAGTGGTTGATCTCGTGGACTCTTTTGGTAGTTGGAAGGTATTCGAGTTGGCACAGTATTTCAATATGGAAATGTTGGAGGTCATTCTTGCTAGCAGTCCACCAAAGGATGGGCTTGGGGAGGATATCTGCATGTGGAGAGCTGACAAAAGAGGTAAGTTCACTATTAAGTTTGCCTATAATAGTGTTATTGCTACTAGTGATATACAAAATGATAAGGGATGGGAGGTTATTTGGAAGAGTCCCTTACCACCTCGAGTTAAGCATTGTTTTTGGCTTGTTCGGCATCGAAAACCCTTACCAATTGTGAGAGGGCTCGAAGGCATATGGCGGATGTCACATGCTGTTCTCTATGTGGAAGTATCCAAGAAATTGATCTTCATGTTCTACGTGATTGTCGATTCGCATCAGAAGTATGGTTGAAGGTACTTGCCTCTGACTGTGTTCGATTTTTTTAACTGGATTTGAATGAATGGGTTGATGCTTGTTTGAATGATGAATTTCGTATGGGAAATAGTGGTATATCGAATAATGCATTCTTTTCGATAATATGCTGGCTGATTTGGAAAACTAGAAACCAGTATGTGGTCAATTAGGTTTTAGGAAATGTGGATAGTTTGATCAGAAATGCGGAAAGCTTTGCAAGAAATGTGTGTATTGTTCACAAGAATAATAGTTAGTTGACTACAGATGTAAATGGCTCGAATAATTGGTGTCCACCACATCCCGGATAGATCAAAATTAATTCGGACGGGGCGGCTAGTAGGGATGGCAAGTGGTCTTGCTGCTGGAGGGGTTTTGCGTAATGTGGCTGGGAACTGGATTGTTGGGTATCAAAGGCATATGGGCAGAGGATATGCTACAAATGCTGAATTATGGGCTATTGTGCATGGAATAGAGTTGACATAAAATCGTGGCTATCGTAAGGTGATTGTCGAGACGGATTGTCTAGTGGCAGTAGATATGATTAGAGAATGTATGCATAATATGCCTTCACTGACTCTTGTTCGACGAATAAAAGAAGTTGCTTGATAGTTGGAAGTGGTGAAATTCCAGCATATAAGCAGAGAAAGGAATGCGGTGGTTGACTTTTTAGTAAAGAATTGTTCTACTGCTATAGATACTTTAAGCACTATCGAGGTTCCTATGGCTAATGTTAGATCTTTACTTTTAGCAGATAAATGTAGCTCCTTCCATGGAGTAATAAACTGATATAAGGCTTTACTAAGCCTTTTTCTTAATTATCAAAAAAAAAAGGATAGCAAGGGGTTTGGATAACTTTTTTTTTTTTACTTAAACAAGGAGTTAAAAGTCATTTTTTTTCTTAAATTGCTTAATTTTTATTTACCCTAATTTTGGAATGAGGGAAAAGCAAAGAAAGTTTACTTTAAAATATGAAATATCATTTGTATTTGGTTAATCTTTTACCTAAAATATTTTATTAGAAAAATATAATTGGAAAAAAAAATTATAAACAATCATTTTCTTAATTTTTCACACTTTAATCAAATAAAGGTGTTACAAAAATTTTGTTTTTTATACTAATTTTAATTATCCTATACCATCAATCTTTTCTATTTTATTTGTCTGTTTAAATTTTGCCTGTTATAGAGAGTTGATTGATATATACTTAAAATAACATGTCGTTATAGAGAGATAATATGTTCAAAAATAAAAAGAAAGTAAGAATTAAATCAACAAAATTAAAAGATGCACATTAGTTGTATGTATTATTACTTATATATATATATTATTTTACATTCTTGTATACAATTAATTACAAAGTTTATAAATCTAACAAGTTCAATTAATCAAAATGAGTTATCCATTAAATTAATTAATTTATTATGAGTTATTAAATTCAAGTAATCAATTTATGTTTCAAGTTCATAATATAATATTTAATTAGGGAATTTAATAACTGGTTAAATTGATGTTTTTAATTCCACTAATTGAAGATTATTTTCGTTTAATAAAATATGATTAGTAAATTTATTCATATGAAATTGATTTATTTTATTAAAATAATATTTTAAATGAGATTATTTTTATTTAATAAATGATAATTAATAGGTTTGCTTGTATAAATAACTATAAATTTACTTAAAAAATTAGACCATATGCTTTTATAGAGAATTAATTTAATAAATAACGTATTTCATGATTAAGTGAAAAGTTATTATAAAGGGATAAAATAAAACATAAAAATTGGATCTTCTAGAAACTTGATTGTTATAATGAAATGTTATTTATAGAGGGTGGTTGTGATAAAGAGGGTTGACGAGGTAATTAAGCAAATATACCGGTTTGAAATGAAATTAGGATTATAGACCATTTTTGAAGAGAGAAAACGAAAATGCTTCCAGGAGGAAACTTTTTCAGCTGATGTGGCAGCATGAGGTTGAAAGCAATTGACGCGCTTTCAGTGTCTTGCTACTACATTAGTTGAAAACACCTAATTCTAGAGGCATTTTTGTCCCAACGATGATAATCCAACGGTCCAATTTTCCCAATGGCTATTTTTTTCAATGGCCAAAAATGATTAATTTCTTTTTTTTTCCAACGACATTTTCTATATATACCTCGTTTTCTTTTTTCTTCATTCAATCCTCTTCTCTCAATTCTTTCAATCCTATTTTATTCTAATTTTTTTCATTCAATTTCTCTCGAATTCTTCTTATCTCAATATTATATTTTGTAATTTCTTTGATTTTATTTTATTTTCATAAAATTAAAAATATCAATGCTTCTTATTCGTTTGGATCACAAACACATTTTCGGCGTCCAATTGCAAATGATAATAAAATATTATTATATTTTTAATGTTAATTAATATAATAATTAAGTTGTTAGTATTATTTATTTTTTATATTTATATAATTAGACCAAAGATCGAATTGTTGAGATGTATATACACAATTTAAATGTGAAGACATCACCTGTCATTGAACAACACTTGCAAGAGGCAAGATTCTTGCACTTGTCTCGTATGCTCGGGGGGGGGGGGACTAAATTGGAGCTTACACTTATTAGTGCTTCGTTGGAAAAATGGAGACTTGAGACACACACATTCAATCTTCCGTACGGTAAGTGTACAATTACACTCGAGGATGTAACATTACAACTCGATTTACCTGCTAATGGGCTGGTCGTTCGGGGGTAGTGCGCATTGGTAATTGCCTGAAAAGTAGGAAGGAGGGTAAAAATATATGCTCGAAAAATGGGTCTGAGAAAAATAAGACTCGTTTAGAAAACGGGTCAAGCCTCGGGTAAGGCTTTTTTTTGCATAAGCCCGACCCGAATTTACAAAAATAATTGCTATGTTTTTGCTGGTTTCTTGCTATTTTTTTACTATTTGCCACTATTTTCTAGTTGTTTTCTCACTATTTTGCTACTGTTTCACTATTATGTTGATACGATTTTGTTGTTATTGTTTGGATATTATATAACTTTTGTTTTATTGTTAATTTTGTTACTATTTTAGAGACATTTGCTTGTTAAGTTGCAACTATCTTAATGTTATTTAATAAGTATACATATTTTTTAAAAATTATTTTCAAATTGTTGAAAAATATTTATTTTAATATTTTTAGTATTTATTATTATTATATATATTTTTAAAAAGATCATATGAAAAATAATATAAAAAATTTTAATACGAGCGGGTCGAGCTGGGCCCGAGTTTTAGTATTTTTATCTTGGTCAGGTTTGAGAAAAATTTTAGGCCATTTTTTCGGGTCAGACTCGAACTTAGCAAACGGGCTTAAGATTTTGGTTGAATTTAGCCCAATCGATGGGCACCTCTAATTGGGTGCAATTTGCTACCAACTTTTAGACAAGGTGTCAGACAAGTTTAGTGGTAGTCGGATAGAAATGAAACGATTAGAAGACAATTTCTCATATCTCGACAATTCCTCTAGTGCGGTTGAAAGACAAAATTCCGCGTGAGCATTCATATTAAGGTTAATCAGGGGTCTTCTAATGCTAGATAAATCTCGAAATCTTGTACATTTAAGGTGACTACTACAACTAGTCAACTTAAATGAAGCCGGGTCACTCAGTTGAGGATCAATTATGTTGGTGATAAACCGTATCTATTGTAGGAAGAGGAAATGAGTAGACAAATTTGTCGTAGAAGGCCAAATTGACCCCACATGAAGCCGCAATCGGAAGTACATGCATCAAGTTCATCATCATCAACTCCAACCCCAAATACTATATCGATGGGTGTGCCACCTCTTGATCAGTATGGTTCATATTTTTCTGGTGCTTTTACTAACTCCATATTTTCTACACAAGCATCACATTGTGCACCATCATACTATGTATCAACACCTTCTCTAGGAGTATTTTTTGCACCACCTCCATCCTAGGAGCATTCTATCCACTACCGTCAACAACACCAATGTATAATCCAACATTTTATCCACAATCGGGTTGTTCGACACCATATACTTCCCCACCGATAGTGTCACGAACACCCCTAGCATCGCTGTTTTTCGAACGTGGCTCATCTTCGCAACCACCTATTAATACCACTAGCGATATATGATGAGAACTAGGATGCAAAGGTATTCTAACATGGAAGAACAAGATGAAGATGAAGACAATGTTAGAGATGAAGATGAAGTTCAAGATGGAGGTATAAATGGAGATAGAGGTGAAGATGAAGAGTCAAAACCCCAACCACGACAAAATCCTCCTCATAACTGAAACCTACTAGGTTATGGCGGACATTCAGGAAGATCGATGACGATACCTAATACGTATTGGAGGCTTATGCTCTAAAGATGATTAAGCCCATAACTTGTAACATCCCAATTTTAGTGGTGTCGGGAACAGTGATGTGAGGCCACATATTTCGATAAATAAATTAGCAAATATTATTATTTTAATATTCATGAAATTGGATAGAGTCATCTTAGTTTTATTTATGAGACTTAGATGATATGATGGTTAAATTGGAAAAGAGGTTTTAAGTGCATAAGTTACAAAAGTTAAGTACTAATAGTAGAATATATAAATGTCTCATGAAGGAGGAATTGAAGGAGCCTAAATTGCAACTTAGCCCGTTAGAGAAATTAGTGGAAGGTTAGGTGAACAAATCATGACATTTTATTGTGAAAAAATTATTATTAAAAGGAAATAATAGAAATTTAGTGGTTAAAAAGTAAAGAAAATAAAAAAGGGAAGAAATTCATTCTCTTCTCCATCGTGAAACCCTTGTTGGAAGCTCCCAAGGTTTTGCCAAGCAAATTTCCCACATTGAGTAAGGTTTTGAAGCCTATTTTCTATGATTCTTTGGTATTTAAGTTAATTTTAAACTTGATTTAGTCAACCCGAGGGCTTATTTGCAAAACCCTTGAAAGATTAGGGTTTTACCATTAATGGTTGTGATATGTTTTTTGTTGCTTTGAATAGAGGATTTATGTTGATAGAGGGATAAGAGTATTTTGATAAGTAATTTTATTTCTTTTTGTGATTTTGAAAGTTAATGGACTAAATGGTTAGGAAGTAATATTCAAAGGAAAATTTTGTTAGTTAGATGAAGTTGTGCATGTGAACTTGAACCAACATGAGTTAAATGGGTTTCTTATGTATTGAAGTTAAATTTGTTTAAATTAATTATTTGTTGTGTAAAAGTTAAAGTATTAGGGAAGATTTTGTTAAGTTACCATAAAAGGGTTTAAAAAACAAATTAGTTATTTAAGTGGAATTAGAGTGTTTAATGAGATGAAATTGTTATTTAGATCAAGGATCGCAACGTGTGGAGGACGTACGAGGCAAGGGAAAAGCCATCAAATAGTTCCAGTTGATAAATCCACTCAACAGGTAAGTCCTTAATTGTGTACTTATTTTATTTTATATTTATATGTTTGACTTTTTAAATAAATGAGCAAAATTTATGTGATAATGAATGAATTATTTACGAGTGAATAAGGAAATATTGATGGATCAAATAAAGTGTTAATTCGTAAGCATAAACATAAAGTGGTTGATGAGCAAAAACGTATATTGGCTGACGAGCAAAAACGTATAGTGTTTGATAAGCATAAACGTAAAGTGGCTAGTGAGCATAAACATAAAGTGGCTGACGAGCATAAACGTAATGTTGCTGATGAGCATAAACGTATAGTGATTGACGAGCATAAACGTACACTAGCTGACAAGCGAAAATGTAATTGAAAATTACGTATTAAGTACTTTTGTAATGATCCATCAAAATAATACATATATATTGTCGTGATATGATCTCTCGAGGAAGTGTAACAAATGGGAAAGTTTCTAAGTCAAATTACATTGAAGATATATGTTATTGATTCCGATATCAATAAATCATGTTGAGCATTGGAGGTTCTTATGAACATGATGAATTGCAATAAGTCATTTTTTTTGTGGATTTTTATGTAACCATCATACTTACTTTGTTTAATTATTTTGTAGATTTTTGAACTTTCATCACTACTTGGGTTGGATCACAGGAGCATACACATCTCTCAACACCCGTATTGGTAGTTTTTGATGTCTTGAGTTTGGTTAATTTTGGCATGTAAATAGGATATTATTTTATATCTAGGTGGTTATGCTTAATATACATTTTGTATGAAATAGTTCTAGATAAATGTCAAGTTGTTTTTGTTAAGTTAAATCCTTTGTTTTATTGTATATGATATAACTTGTATAAATTTTATGAAGACTTGGTTAAATTTCAATACTGACTTGAGTTGTTTCAAAACAACTTAACAAAGTATCAGTAGAAGTATAGGGGATAACGGATCTTGGCTATTGACTTGAGTTGTTCCGGAATAACTCAACAGTGTATCGGTAGATGTATAAGGGATGAGAGACTTGGCCTATTGACTTGAGTTGTTCCAATAGTACAAATTAGAGTATCGGTAGTACTCTAAGTAGTTTTGATAGATTGAACTCAAGTTTCAGTAGAAGTCTTATTGGTATCGGTAAAAGCTATCTTAAGTACCGGTAGAACTCTTATTAGTATCAGTAGAAGCTATCTTAAGTACTGGTAGAACTTTAGGTTGTTTCAGTAGTAAACTATAGTATTTTTCAGTGTTTATCCAACGTGGGTTCTATCGATGATCATCAAATTGATTACTAGTAGAAGTTCATTAGTATACAAAAAAATGTTTTAAATTTTCGAAAATTCAAATTTATTCTTAAAACTGGTTTTTCTTATAGTTAAATAATATTATAATAAGAGGGTTTAAGGACCTAAATTAGCACATGAAAGTGTTTTTATCTGTAATAACATCCTTTTGCTCGGGCTTATTGATCGGGTCAGGAAAGATGTGTTACATTTAGTGGTATCAGAGCTATAATTTAGTCGATTTTAGGACTAAATGTAGTATGTATAGAGTCTAGAATTACATGCCATATTAACTAGTAAGTTATGATGCTCGTGATCTGACCTAATAATATTTTTTTTGTTAGATTTGAAAAATGGTAGATAGAACAATCCTATCGAAAATGATGAAGTTCAAAGTCATGCTTCGGTTGCTAGTGAGGGAGCAAGTCAGGATGTATCCGGATCCCAAACTATGGGAACTGGAAACCGTGATACCTTTTTCTAAATGATGAATGAATGGTTCGCGTAATTTATGCGTAACAATCTAATGGTTCCATAGCCTCCACCTTCTACCGTACCTGCTCGACCTTAAAAGGTAGATCAAACACCTGTACAACGCCCTCCTACTAACAAAATCCGTAAATGTGGTGCTGAGGAATTTTTAGGATTATATAATGATGATCCAGCCAAAGCGGAGTATTGGTTAGTGAATGTACAACGGGTGTTCGATGAGCTAAACTACTCCCTTAAAGATAGTCTAAAGTGCGCTATTTTACTCTTGAAAGAAGATGCATATCAGTGGTAGATCACACTGACTTTTTGTGATCCCACGTGATCATGTGACATGGGAATTCTTCCAGGCAAAGTTTAGGAAGAAATATGTTAGTCAGTTGTATTTGGAGGATAAGAAGCACGAGTTCTTTGAGTTGAGGCAAGGTAACATGTCTGTCGTAGAGTATGAATGCAAGTTTGTGAATATGAGTAAGTGTGCTTGAGAATAATTGACTTCTGAAGTTGAGATGTGTGCTAGATTTGAAAGGGGGTTGAATGAAGACATCCGAGCCATGGTAGGGATGCTGAAAATTAAAGAATTCATAATGTTAAGTCAACGTGCATAGTAAATGGAAGCCATATGGATGGAGAATAAACGAGCCAAGGCCAATAAAGGGGCACCGAGTAAGCGAGGTGAATTCAAAGACTTTTTAGCTCCTTTACCCAAGAGACAACAGGAATTTAATAGTCAATCCATTCTTACTGGGGGAAATCAGAGAAGAAACGTGTACTAACAATTTCCTTCAAGGTCTCAAGCTACCTTTGTAGCTAGTGCTGGCAATGTAAGAAAGGCAGATACCCCTACATGTAAAATGTGTGGCAAGCTTCATGTGGGGAGTGTAGAGTCATGACCGGAGCTTGTTTTCGCTGTGGGTCTCATGGACATCAAATAAAAATTGGCTGCAAAGAATTGAGTTCGGTTCGGAGCGAACAACGAAGCCTACGACTACCTTCCAAAAGAGCAAGAAGTCAAGGCCCGGGAACACATCAAATATGAGTTGTAATGAAACATGTGACACAACCTTTAAGTCTTAGAGCCGAGCACAAGACGAAACTTATGCGATCCGAGCTAAAGAAGAGCCTACAGCACCTGACGCCATTGCTGGTACTTTTATTCTTCTTGATACTACTGTTATTGCATTAATTGATCCTGGATTCGCACATTCTTATATTTGCATAACATTAGCCTCTGAAAAGAAAATGTCTACTTAGTCTACCAAATTTGATGTTAGAGTGTCAAACCCGATAGGCCAGAGTGTGATAGTTAATAGTATGTAGAAATTTTCCATTAAAATTTTAAGGTTATGAGTTCCCTGCTGAATTGGTGTTATTACCATTTAATGAGTTTGATGTTATTTTGGGAATGGATTGGTTAATCGTTCATGATGCAGTAGTTAGTTATAAGCACAAACGAATCGTTTTGAGATGTTTCAATGGGAATTCATTGAGTGTTGAAACAGAGCAATCTGATTGCACCTCTAATTTGATATCGACTTTAACTGCTCAAAAGTTTATTCACAAAGGTGCTGAAGCTTTTCTAGCTTACATTCTAGACACTAGGACGTCTGAACCAAAGATAGATCAGGTTCCAATAGTATGAGAGTTTATGGATGTTTTTCCTAAAGTATTACTCAGTTTACAGCTAAAAGGAGAAATTGAATTTGCTATTGAAGTGGCACCAAGAACTACTCCGATATCTATGGCACCATACAGAATGACCCCAACCAAATTAAAAGAATTGAAGTCTCAGTTGTAGGAATTATTGGATCACAGATTTATTCGACCGAGTGTGTCACCTTAGGAAGCCTCTACTTTATTTGTTAAAAAGAAATATGGTACTCTGAGATTATGTATAAACTATTGACAATTAAATAAGGTGACGATAAAGAATAAGTACCCGTTACCCCAAATTGATGATTTATTTGATCAGTTGAATGGAGTGACTATGTTTTCAAAAATTGACATGCGATCAGGTTACTATCAGTTACGAGTTAAAGAGCTAGACATTCCGAAGACAACTTTTAGAACTCGATACGGCTATTATTTGTTTTTAGTTATGCTATTCGGTTTGATGAATACTCCTGCCGCATTCATGGATTTAATGAATAGGGTGTTCCAGTCACACCTAGGTCGATTTGTCGTAGTGTTTATTGATGATATATCCTGATTTATTTGAAGAATGAAAGTGAGCACGATCGATATATGAGAGTGGTACTAGAAATTTTGCATGAAAAGTAACTTTACGCAAAGTTTAGCAAGTTTTAATTCTGCTTTACGAAAAGTAGCTTTATGCAAAGTGTTCAATTTTTTTGGATGAACAAGTGCTAGCAAAGTTTTGAACAACTTAAAAAGTTGTTAACTGAAGCTCTGATTTTAACTCAACCTAAATCTGGAAAGGAATTCGTAGTCTTTAGTGATGCTTCATTAAATGGATTGGGTTGTGTACTTATGCAAGAAGACAAAGTAGTAGTTTATGCCTCTTGACAACTAAAGACTCATGAGAGAAATTATCCGACACACGACTTGGAGTTAGTTGCGGTCGTGTTTATTGTATAGATTTGGCGACATTATCTTTATGGCGAGAAATGTCACATTTATTTGTATCACAAGAGTCTAAAATATTTAATGACTAAAAAAGAACTCAATTTTCAATAACAGAGGTGACTGGAATTATTGAAAGACTTTGACTTGATCATAGATTATCATTCGGGAAAAGAAAATGTTGTCGTGAATGCTTTAAGCCAAAAATCGTTGTTCGTATTGAAAGCATTGAATGCTCAATTATCATTAGAGAGAGATGGATGTGTTATTGCTAAGTTGAATGCTAGACCATTATTTCTTCAGCGAATTAAAGAATTGCAAGAAAGTGACCCGAAGTTGTTAGCCAAACAGGGACAAATCCAAAATGATTTAACTACGAGATTTACAGTAGGTGTTGATAGTATGATGTAGTTTCGTAACAGGTTATGTGTCCCAAATAACTTGGAACTTAATGTTGATATTCTATCTGAGGCTCACAATAATTTGTGCTCCATACACCCGAGTAGTACCAAGATGTTTAACGACTTCAGGAAAATGTATTGGTGGTTGGGTATGAAACGCGAAATTTCCAAATTTGTAGCTAAATGTTTGGTTTGTCAGCAAGTGAAAGCTGAACACAAGTAACATCAAGGTTAGTACAGCCTATCACTATTCTTGAATGGAAATGAGAGAGAATCACGATGAATTTTGTGTCAAGATTACCAGTAACACCAAGGAAGAAGGACTCGATCTGGGTTATTATTGATAGGTTGAAAAAGCCCGCTCATTTTATCCCGGTCTGTATTGACTATTCGCTTGAGAAGCTAGCAGAGATATACGTGCAGAGATTGTTAGGCTGCATGGAGTGCCATTATCTATTATTTTTGACAAGGATCCGAGATTCACCTCAAGATTTTGGGGTAAACTCCATGAAGCTCTAGGCACTAGACTAAATTTTAGTACCGCATATCATCTGTAAATAGATGGACAAACAGAGCGAGTAATTTAGATTTTGGAAGATATGTTGCGTTGTTGCATATTGAAATTTGAGGGTAGTTGGGAAAAGTATTTACCCTTGGTAGAATTTGTGTAGAATAATAGCTATTAGTCTTGTATTAAAATGGCACCATTCGAAGCTCTCTATGATAGAAAGTATAGAATAACTAAGTGAATCCAAGTTAGTTGGTACAGATTTGGTTCGTGAGATTAAAGATAAGGTTTGAATAATTCGAGATCATTTGAAAGCAGCGTCAGATCACCAGAAATCGTATGCGGATTTGAAAAGAAAAGACATAGAATTTGCGGTTGGTGATAAAGTGTTCTTTGAGAGTCTCACCCTAGAAGAATGTGTTACGGTTTGGATGAAAAGGAAAGTTGATTTCTAAGTTCATTGGGCCATATGAAATTATAGAGAGGATTAGCCCCGTTTCTTACAAATTAGCGTTGCCTCCATAACTTGAAAAGATTCATAACGTTTTTCAGGTATCAATGCTGAGACGATATCGTTCGGATCCTTTACATGTAATTACTCTGTGTGAAGCTGAGATACATCTCGATTTAACATATTTTGAAGAACCAGTTAGGATTTTAGCACGAGAAGTGAAGGAGCTTAGGAATAAAAGAGTGCATTTGGTGAAAGTTTTATGAAACCGTCATGGAGCCGAAAAAGCTACCTGGGAAACTGAAGACTCGTTGAGAGCACAACACCCAAACTAATTTCCTGGTAAGAAATTTTAAGGACGAAATTTCCTAAGGGGGAGTGTTGTAACATCTCGATTTTAGTGGTACCAAGAACGGTGGCTCGAGGCCACATATTTCGACAAATAAATTAGCAAATATTATTATTTTAATAATCATGAGAATTGGGTAGAGTCATATTAGTTTTATTTATGAGACTTAGATGATTTGATGGTTAAATTGGAAAAGAGAATTTAAGTGCATAAGTTACAAAAGTTAAGTACTAATAGTAGAATATATCAATGAGTCATGAAGAAGGAATTGAAGGAAATAATAGAAATTTAGTGGTTAAAAAGTAAATAAAATAAAAAAGGAAGAAATTCATTCTCTTCTCCATCATGAAACCCTTGTTGGAAGCTCCCAAGGTTTTGCCAAGCAAATTTCCCACATTGAGTAAGGTTTTGAAGCCTATTTTCTATGATTCTTTAGTATTTAAGTTAATTTTAAACTTGATTTAGTCAACCCGAGGACTTATTTGCAAAACCCTTAAAAGATTAGGGTTTTACCATTAATGGTTGTCATATGTTTTTAGTTGCTTTGAATAGAGGATTTATGTTGGTAGAGTGATAAGAGCATTTTGATATGTAATTTTATTTCTTTTTGTGATTTTGAAAGTTAATGGACTAAATGGTTAAGAAATAATATTCAAAGGAAACTTTTGTTAGTTAGATGAAGTTATCGGTTATCCTTATGCATGTGAACTTGAACCAATATGAGTTAAATGAGTTTCTCATGTATTGAAGTGAAATTTTAAGTTTAAATTAATTACTTGTTGTGTAAAAGTTAAAGTATTGGGGAAGATTTTGTAAAGTTACCTTAAAAGGGTTTCAAAAACAAATTAGTTATTTAAGTGGAATTGGTGTGTTTAATGAGATGAAATTGTTATTTAGATCAAGGATCACAACGTGTGGAGGACGTACGAGGCAAGAATAGTTTCGGATGATAAAACTACTCAACAGGTAAGTCCTTAATTGTGTACTTATTTTATTTTATATTATATGTTTGACTTTTTAAATAAATGAGCAAAATTTATGTGATAATGAATGAATTACTTACGAGTGAAAAAGGAAATATTGATGGATCAAATAAAATTTTTAATTCGTAAGCATAAACATAAAGTGGCTAACGAGCATAAATGTAAAGTGGCTAACGAGCATAAGCCTAAAGTGGCTGGCGAGCATAAGCCTAAAGTGGCCGACGAGCATAAACATAAAGAGGTTGGCGAGCATAAACCTAAAGTGGCTGACGAGCATAAATGTATAGTGGCTGACAAGCATAAACATACATTAGCTGAGGAGTGAAAACGTAATTGAAACTTGCGTATTAAATACTTTTATAATGATCCATCAAAATAATATATATATATATACTGTCGTGAGATAATCTCTCGAGGAAGTGTAACTAATGGGAAGGTTTCTAAGTCATATTACATTGAAGATATATGTTATTGATTCCGATATCAATAATTCATGTTGAGCATTGAAGGTTCTTATGAACATGATAAATTACAATAAGTCATTTTTTTGTGGATTTCTAAGTATCCATCATACTTTGTTTAATTATTTTGTAGGTTTTTGAACTTTTTTCACTACTTGGGTTGGACCACCGGAGCATACACATCTCTCAACACCCCTCTTGGTAGTTTTTAATGTCTTGACTTTGGTTAATTTTGGCATACAAATTAGGATATCGTTTTATATCTAGTTGGTTATGCTTAATATATATTTTTTTATGAAATATTTGTACTAGATAAATGTCAAGTTGTTTTTGTTAAGTTAAATCCTTGGTTTTATTGTATATGACATAACTTATATAAATTTTATGAATACTTGGTTAAATTTCAATACTGACTTGAGTTGTTTCGAAATAACTCAACAAAGTATTGGTAGAAGTACAGGGGTTAAGGGACCTTGGCTATTGACTTGAGTTGTTTCGAAACAACTCAATAGTGTATCGGTAGATGTATAAGGGATGAGAGACCTGGGCTACTAACTTGAGTTGTTCTGGTAGTACTAATTAGAGTATCGGTAGTACTCTATGTAGTTTTGGTAGATTGAACTCAAGTTTCGGTAGAAGTCCCAGGCCAAACTACTTTGCTTATTGTCAATGGTTGTATCGGTAGAAGTCTTACTGGTATCGGTAGAAGCTATCTTAAGTACCGGTAAAACTCTATGTTGTTTTAATTGTAAACTGCAATATTTTCCAGTGTTTATCCAACGCGGATTCTACCGAGACTCACCAAATGAGTATCGATAGAAGTTCATTAGTATATACAAAATGTTTTAAATTTTTGGATTCAAATTTATTCTTAAAACCGATTTTGTTTATAGGTAAATAATATTATAATAAGAGGTTCTAAGGACCTAAATTAGTAAATGAAAGGATTTTTATCCGTAATAACATCCTTTTGCTCGAGCTTGTTGACTGGGTCGAGAAAGGGGTGTTACATAACTAGTATGTTGGGTAAATGACTTGTGTATGACATGACTTTACTAGCAATAATGAAATTCATAGCTCGATTAAAGAGTTAATACTATCTTCTAACTCACATTGCGTGAATTGATAAATATGGAACGTGGTCATGGGTTGCTTGTTCTCTAACAAGCAATTTATCACAGTCATTTGTTAACAGTGATCATATTAATCATTAAGAAGACACAATGGTGGCAATGGGATAAAATAAGATTATATTGAGTGAACAAATTTAAATTAAAGGAATCAAGGATACCATACGACGGTAACACACACATGACGAGGTCATTGGACAAAGCAGTTGGATGAATTTCTTCCTTAAAGAGTATATAATACGGAGTTTCCAATCATGATACTTCTTGTGGACTGACTCCATGATTAAGTAAATTTCGAATTTTTAGAAAGATGCTTCTAGACATAATTGCAATTACTCAAGCCTAATTGCATATGTCTGATTGGTCCCTCCTCTAGCTCAACAAAAGATCGATCATACTTAATTTGAATTAGAAGAAAATTTTATGACTTCGGAAATAATGTAATTGAGTCAATTTATTTGATGTGCAAATAAATCAGGTGGTCATGAGAATTGTGCAACTACAGAATTTGACTAAAGATTTTTTTTGAAATTTTAATTTGGAAAATATAAGTAAGTTTTGGGAAAATTAATTTTAATAAAGTAAAATTAAATAAAATAATTTTATTAGATTAATTAAAATTTAATATGATATTTTTGGAAATTATTTTTCAAGTCAGACAATTGACCTAATGAGTAATTGAACTTGAAAATTGGACCTCAGATCGAAAGTTGCGCCCGAGAACCCAAAATTGATGTTGATCACCCCGAACATTCTCTCGTTCAGCGTAGATTTAGGCTTTCCGCAAGTATATGGGTCAGACTGTAAATTAGTGTGTTACAACAGAACACTTGGTAGTATTCTGAGGATCGTATCGAAAGGAGGCGTAAGGCGATAGTAAATTAGATCCCTGCAAAGAATAAAATTAATTAGTACTTACTTTAGAGATTTATATTACGAAGAGAAATAAAAGAGTTGGTTATGAAGAGCATAAAATAAAAGAGAAAATAAAAATAGAAAATAAAAGAAAAATGACTAAGATGTAGAGATTCTTATAAACGACTTTGGGGAGATTAGGTCATTTTAGTACGAGTTCTTCAATTGTTGAGTTTTAGGGATTTTCCTCTAATCAAGTAGTCACTACCCCAGTTGGATCTCTCGATCTTTCGCCCGCATAGCAAGTCGATAGAGATTACTTATCGCTAGATGTCACAATCTAAACTGGTTTGGGCAAAAGGTGTTCAGAGATGGACAATACGAATTTTGGGTTCATTCTCACCCAGATGACTTTCTAGGATTGTCAGGCCTAGTATTTGTTCGATATTCTTCCTTTCCCAAACAGCTGATCCAAAAGGTAAAATCCCTGTAAAGCAACAACTAATTATTCATACGTCCACTCCCTAATTCCCAAAATGGAATTAGTTCCTCATGGTTTCTTTGATCATCATTAAAATAATATATTTAAACATATAATTGGAGAAGAGAATGAAAAAGAAACTAAAATTGTATTAGCAATCTGTCGGGAAAAATTCCTCGAACGTTTATGCGAGTTTCTACAATCTCGTTTCAAATGGAAATATAAAACAAAGCTAAAAACTAATATCTAATGAATGATGTGTAAAACCCTAGTGCTAAAGGCCCTATTTATAGCTTTGGACGGTCGTTTTCCTCAACCTTAGGTCAGTTTTTGTTCCTCGTGTTTAAGTGGCGTTATAAAGATAAAAACGCCCTTCATTTAGTGTGAAATCCACGTGCAGGAGTCTATGTCACAACACACAGGAGCCGTGTCATGACGTAAAAGATAGTCCACTCCTTCAAGTAAATTTCCCAAGCGTTGTCGTGACTCATCATGCCAACGTCGCGAGATAGGAGGCAGTTATGACATTCTGCAGTTTTGGTCCCTTTATTGCGACACAAATCAGTCTGTTTCTTGACATAGTGATCAGTTTCATATTCGTTCATCTTCTAAATGTTTCCTACAGACTCACGAAGTTCATTAGCTAACCCTTAGGCCTCAAGCAGCCTTAAAGACAACAATAAGTACTTTTTTGCACTTTGTACACACTTTATTTTATAAAAGAAAACTAAACTAAATCCTAAGGAAACAACACGAAAATACTTGATTTCAAGCTCTTCAAGTGTGAAAAATAGTTCAATTCGCTAGGTATGAAACCGACAGATCAAACTCCCCCACACTTAAGTCTTTGCTTGTCCTCTAGTGATAACACATTAAATTTGCATTATATTTTGTGCTTAAATTGGGTAAATCTTGAATTGATCCCTACTAATTTGGAGAATTTGTGTTTTAATCATGACAAGTATTCATTTGGGATGGAAAGGATGAAATTGCGACATAATCGACAAGATGGGGGCAAATGAAAGTTGAAAGCGGTCAAGGATTTAATAGATTTTTGTTTAACCATGTAAAGCTTAAAATAGAAGAAAAAAATCTGATTTTTTGATTTTATTTAATTGTTATTTTGAGTGGTGGTTAGGGTATATTTAGTCAATTAATTGTGTATAAATAGGGCTTGGTGGTGACATTGAAAGACACACTTGAAATTGATAGAGTTTATTCCTTTTTCTTTTATTTGCATTCGTCTGTAGCACTTGAAATCATGTTCCACTAAATTTCCAACTTGGCTTTAGGCCAAAAAATATCTTTCAAGTCAATATTTTTCGTCTCTCCATAATATCGGGATTGACAAATTCATCCCTTAAAGTTAACTCAATTTTAACTCAAAGGCGCGCGTTGGTTTGGAGTCATTTTGACGCACAGTTGGGAAGACGAATTGGCCGTGCTGTATTCAGATTGTTGCGAACAAATTGGCGAGTCCTAGCGGGGTCATACTAGTGAGATTTTCGTCAAGGGAGATAGTGATCGGGTATAAATGTCTCGTGCAGTTAAGGTCGTTAATTCGAGTTGGGTTCTTTAGAATGCAAGGCTATCAAGGTCATGAATTGCGAACGCGTGTATCATGGTTAGACAATCGGTAAGGGTTGGTTTGACAGGTCGTATCGAAACCAACTACGAAAGGAAGAATTGGGGATTAGGACGTTCTTAGCTGCTATAACCAGCTTATTGTTCGAAGGAGAAAACACCTTTTCAAGGATCGAATTGGAAACTGGAGCACACCGAGTAAGGCTAAGGCTTATTAATCATGATTACAAGATTTATATTTTTTTTCTTATTTTATTTTGTGATTTTTAAATTTTTTTATTTCTGCTATGTCACTCATTTTCTGAACATTTTCAACCAGCCCTTGATTTATTATTTATTTTCCAACAAGATAGCTTTAAGTCTTGGGCACAACTGTTGACACGACAGAAATCCTATTCAAGAGAAAAACACAAAAGTAGATTACAACAACTAGTCCCTGTGGAATCGACCCTACTTCTTTATATTACTATTTTGTTTTATTTTATCATAGGAATATTTATTTGGTGGTTTCGACGCCCATCAAGTTTTGTCACCGTTACCGAGGATAGGTAACATTTTTCTAATTTTCGTTTGTTTTTCTTTATGACAAGGTCTGAACAGGGACCTCTTGACTTTGAACCAGGGATGGAGAAATTGGCTTGAAGGTTGAGAAAAGAAGCTCACGGTAAACATCCACAAATTGAAGAAGAAGCTTTTACCAAGGAGATTTTCGGTAACAAAGAATCGAAGATAATAGAAGATCAAACTATTCATCACCTTGCGACAACATTAGATGAACAATAGTCGCTATGTATAACTTATCCAGCGGAGCGAACATCGTTTGAGTTAAAGTCGAGCTTAATCCATCTATTGCCTACTTTCCATGGAATTCAAAATGAAAACCCACACACACACTTAAAGGAGTTTCATATGGTTTGCACGAGCATGAAACCTCAAGGAGTAACAGAAGACCAAATTAAACTTCGTGCATTTCCTTTTATGCTAGTCGACTCTACTAGAGAGTGACTTTTTTATTTACCTCTGAGATATGTTAACACATAGGCTGATATGTCTTGTTTATTTCTTGACAGATTTTCCCAGCAGCGTGAGCAATTGAGCTGAGATGAGACATTGTAGGAATTCGACAGAAAGAGACTAAATCGCTCTACGATTATTAGGAGTAGTGCAAGAAGTTGTGTGCAAGTTGCCCCGCAACATGGTCTGTCTGAATAATCACTGTTGCAGTATTTCTATGAAGGACTACACCTTATGAAGATGAAGATGAAGATGATTGGCGTTGTAAGTAGAGGGGCAGTTGTTAACATGACTCCCTAAAGAGCAAAAGAGTTGTGTCGAAACGTTTATTTTTGGGGAAAACAAACAAGTCTCGAACAATATTTAAAAATAAAAAATGGGTATGATCAAAAAATGGGAGTCGCCACCAATCTTTTTATACAGTGTGATTGGATCACCACAAAACGTTTAAAATCCATTTTGAAAAATATTTTGGTCTTCGAAATCCAGAAAACAGGTTCGAGAGTCGGTTACGCATGAGGAAGGATTAGCACCCTCATACGCCCAAAATTGGTACCACATTGATTACTTTTGGGTCTTGGTTTGTTAAAACTTTGAAAACTCGAGTAAAATTTAAAATACGATATTTGTCTTAGAAAACTTTGCATGATGTCAAAAGAAAATACTCTTTGAGGAAAATCATCCGTGTGTTTCGAATTTCTAAGAGAACTGGAAGTCGTGTCCAACACGTTAGGGCACTATGTTCTCAGATTTCCGAAACTAAAGGACATTTTGAAAGACTTTAAAGAGGATATTCGATTGTGCGAATTATACGAAAATCACACCCAGCACGTTAGGGCATGGTTTTTCGAAGTTTTCACACGAAAGGATATTGCCTTGTTTTTATTTTAAAATTGTTTGTATATATATTTTGAGAACTCAAAATTTCGTATTAAGTTTAAAATACAATCCTTGGAGACATGACTTAAAAAGATTTGAAAAAAGGATGCCCGTTTGCTTCGATTTTCACGGAGAATTGAAGTCGTGGCCAACACGTTAGGGCACAACTTTCTCAGAATCTCGAAGTTAAAAGGAATTTAAACACTTGGAAAAGGATATCCAATTCGCGTGAATTATACGAAAAATTAGACCCGACACGTTGGGGCATGATTTCTCAAAGTTTACATTCGAAAATGACATTGCCTCGATTTTAAAGATTTGTGAAAATAATTTTGAAAACGAATATGTAATTTTAAATATGAATGAGCAGTTAATAATGAAGATTAAATAACACGAAGAGAAAACAATTAAGCAGATGATTACAAACATGAAAATCAAAATGCGAAATACGAAAGCATAAGATTAAAAATTAAATATAAACATTGAAGAGAAAGAAAGGCAAAACAAACTGAGGCAAAAATGCGATTTCTGGATGCCCAAGCGTAAAATGATAATTTTGGGATTATTGGGGGTAAAACGGTAATTTTTGAACACTCAAGGGCAAAATGGTAATTTTTGGAGCTTTGAGGTCAAAAGTGGAATTTTTGGATATTTGGGGATAAAATGGTAATTTTTGGAATGTTCGAGGTCAAAAAAGGAATTTTTGGAAATTTGAGGGTAAAATGGTAATTTTTAGAAGTTCGGGGTCAAAAATGGAAATTTTGTGAAGTTCGAGGGTAAAATGGTAATTTTTAGAGAATTTAGGGTTACAAATGGATTTTTTGGAAATTTGAGGTAAAAATATAATTGTTGAAGTTCGAGGGTAAAAAATGTAATTTTTATAAAGTTTGGGGGTAAAAATGTAATTTTTAGAAAGTTTAGGGTTAAAATGTAATTTTTAGAAGTTTAGGGTTAAAATGTAATTTTTATTAAGTTTAGGGGTTAAAATGCAATTTTTGGAAGGTTTAGGGGTCTAAATATGATTTTGGGTAGTTCAGGGAGCTCTTAGGCAATAAAACCAAAAAAGGGTGACATGTGGCAACTTCTCAAGCATTCTGAAGTCAAAGGACTAATTTGAAAATTATTTAAAATTTATAGGCCAATTTAAAATTAAAACAAAACTTGATTTAGGGATGAAACTACAACAAATTAAAAATAAAAAGGACCATTTACAAAAAGAAACCAAAATCCGGACACGTGGCAACCTCTCAAGCTTTCAGAAGGTTGAAGGATCAAATTGAAAAGAATTGAAAATGGTTGGGCCAATTTAAAATAAATTAAAAATATGAAAAGGATCAGATTGGAAATTTTTAAAAAAGCGGAAGGATCAAATGCAAAAATATACAATTTTTCAAAAATACGCTGATCTTAAAGAGCGGGTCGGGTCGGGTCAAAATCGGGTCATGGGTAAAACGATGTCGTTTTGGGGCTGAAACTTAGCCCTCAAAACGACGTCGTTTTGAGGGTCAATATAAGCCCACTTTTGAGAAAAAAATCATTTTTGCCATTTGTTTTTTTAAAAAAGCCTCCCCCTTTTCTCTTTTCTCTCTAAAAGGGTTCTGATGTGGGCTCGCCACCCCTCCGATCGATCGAGTCCTAACCACCGGCCCGCCGTGACCCTCTCAGCATCCGTCACCGTTCGTCACCCTTCGTTGCCACACGCCTCCGTCTGGCAGGTAAAAATTTCTTCCCTTTCTTCTCTTTTTTGTTTTTCATTTAAAAGGACAGATCTAGGTCTAGATCGTACCGATCTAGCCTAGATATTCAGGAAAATGGATGGATCTTTTATTTTTTAGAAATTTTTAGTTGAACCAAAACCAAATCGCCCCTTTTTACAGCCAAATCCGGTTGTTTCCTTTTTCTTTATATTTTTGATATTCGGGTTTGTTTTTTTATTACTAATATATTTTCTAATTTTTTTTTGTGTTCAAGCCCGCGAAAGCTATGTCCGATACTGCAAGATCGGCGATGGCTCGAAGACCTCCGTCCACGACTTCGACAGCGGAATCAGATCAGAAGAAAAAAAGGAGACCTTTCGGATTTTTTTATTAATATTATTTAATATTAATATTTTTAGTAATAGCATATTTATTATTATCATTATTATTAATGTTTATTAAACATTTATTACTAATAATAAATGAATACTTAGCTAATTGTATTAATAAGTGCTATATAATGAATAAATATTTAGTTATGAATTAAATACCTTGAAGGAAAATAAAAAGGGTAGTAAATGTGGGTGTTAATGCACTTAAAACGTTTCAGATTTCTTATGATGAATGAATAGAAATAAAACGTAAGTGAATGTGTACCTCGTGAACTGATGTTATTGTAGCTGTTTGAAACCATTTGAGATTTAATTCCCTTGCTTCGTATATATTGTGGTCACTTTAAATCCACTCTGTTTGTTTGAGTATTGACTTTACAATTGGTTTGTGTTGATTTCTTCCAGAGAATTCGTAACCTTACAAATTGTTTTCAATTTTGGCTTTATAGCCTGAAAATACAATGATTATATTTTGTTCTTTGCAATTTAAAACTTGTCTTTTCTTTCTTTTGCAGGTTCGACTTGCAGTGGTGGCTGGTGCAGAGGCAAGTTGCTGGTGGTCGGTGATGACGTGTTGACGTGGCATGCTCTGAGTGGCAGAGGGTGGACGGCAGTAGGTGCAAGTTGGGGTAGCATCAATTTAGCTACTAGATTTAGGGTTTGACTTTAGGTGGTTTAAGGTTTGGGCCAATGGTTGTTGTTTGGGTCATTTAAAATTGGGCCAAGTTAGGCTTGTATTTGGACACCTTGTTTGGGCTTGTATTTGGACTTTTAATATTAATTTTTAATTTAAAATAAATTTAAATTTAGAGTAATTTTAAACTCAAAAATGAATTCAAATCTTGAAAATAATGAATCAGCAGTTGGTCATTATGAACGCCCTACCATTTTCCTATAGAACATGGTAAGCTGAGTTTTAGGGCAACTTGTTCCATTATATTTCTTGGATTTTGGGACTTTGAATTTAAAAGGGAGAACCAAATCTAGGACCAGACTTAATTCTTTAGCGTCTATCCCGTAAGAATTCTTAGTTCCTTGCATTGCTTCAATCCTCTCCTCTAATCGCTTGTATTTTTCTTCCATCTGTCGGGGTAGATCTGTCCTCATCATTTCATCGAAATCCGAGACACCTAGATTTGCAGCATTATCCTCAAGGTTTGATCCGAACCCTATTAGATAATTGGCTGGCCTTGATGTGCCAGTAGCCTACGGTTGCGCTCTTATAGTAACGGTGGCTTCCCATGTTTGTGCCTCATGTGGAGTTGAGTTATGGAGAGGCGTAAAACCTGAGGGAATAATAAGGTCCTCGTCCTCCTCGATTGCAGGACCTTTTCCTTTATCAACCACGCTTTGTTTTACTTGGGCCAATTCATTCATCAAATTCTTTTGTACTTTCATAAACTGATTTTTCATTTCCCTACACATCAACGTCATTTGTTCCTGAATGTGCCCTTGCATTTGATCTTGTAATTCTTTCTGGATTTGTTCGAATCTTTGCTCCATGGCCTTTGTTTTTTACGAGAATTATAGCGGTGTAAGTTTTCAATGATTACCGATGTAACTGGTAAAGCTTTTAATGAGTTAGAATTATTATTATGCTAAAATATGCGAATAAAATGCATGTATGTAATGCAAGAAAAGGCATTGATTTTGAAGTCCATTTTCCATTAGAGCAACTTCTTTCAGAAGAAAAACTTTTTTACATAAAGCAAAATTACACAAATGGCTTTCCCTTATTGCCTAGAGCTTTGATCTTTCCAAGAAGCCCAGCTAACTTTCGTCCTCGTTTTGATTTCGATTCATATTGGAGGCTCAGAATATCAGCTTTGGCAGCTAGCTCTTGCATGTGATCAGCGGCTTCCCTCATTTGGGTCAATGCTCTTCCTATTACATAATCTCTTTCTTTGACTTGTCTCTGAGCTTGTTGAGAGTGCCATTCATTAGTTTGCAAATTCCTCTCCATGATCTCAAATCGAATCTCATTATTGTGAAGTGCAGCCTCTAATTCCTGTACCCTTTCCCTTAATTCTTGACTTTCGGTCATACTTGCTTTGAGTTCCAAGACAGAGTTTTGGTTGCGGTGTCTCCGTAGTGATTCTTCAACTCCCTTATTCTTGCTTTGAATCCAGCTATTTGGGCTTTCATCTCGGCCTACTCGACTTGTTTCTCTAACAGCTTTCCTTTCAAGGCGTTTTCTCAAGCCTGACCATCTTGGAATTTCCTTTGCCACTGTTTTGTTTGGTCTTTCTGCATCTGAATTTCCTGTTGCCATTGCTCCGATGTTTTACCCCATCCTGTTGTTCTCATAGACAAACGGAGCTTCTTATAAACTTTCTTCAAGTCTGCTAGGTCTTCTTCGACTTTATGTTTGCCTTTCCTCAATTTTTTAGCCTCTAACCTGTGTATATCCACGTCCAGTCCCAACTTCATCTTTTCTTCTTTAGGACCTCTATTCTTTTTCTGAACTCTGCGCTCTTCTTCTCGAAGTCTTGTTTCATGATGTCTATTTCTGATGGGACCTCTTGCAAATATTCCTCTATCGGTTGAATATTTTTAGGATTCGGCGTTGGAATGTTATCGTTAACTCTTTTACTTCTCCACCAATCATAGTTTGGTGTTGTCATCGGGTCTGCACTAAATTTCTTCATTCTATGTACTTTCTTCCATGAATTTGCTGCTTCTCGAACCCTCTTCTTGTAATCATACCCTTTGTAGGAGAACTCACACTGAGCTACACCGTGTGTCGCAGGGATAAATTGTCTTGTCTTGTACTTCCTTAACACAAGCAGAGGGGCATATCTTGTGGCACCCCATACCCCGAGTAGAGGGACCCAATCAAAGCTAGCACAATGATAGAGGATCTTCTTTGGGATGAACCAAGGCGCACACCATTCAACGTCCTCGTCCTGAAGGTTCTGAAGGATAGCCATCCATTTTTCCTCAGATACATTCTGTTCCTTTTGCATGGCAACAAATTCTTTCAATGGTGAGAAATCAGCTAAGAACACTTTGTAGGAAAACTTTTCTACTTTCCAGAAATGGCTTTGAAACCAAACCATTAGAAGCTGTGCACAACCAATGAACCTTTCTTCCCTTCTCTTCGGTAAGCGCTTAATGATCTGAAGGTTTTGACGAGGATTGCAGGGACGGGCATGACTCCTTTACTAATCCGATCAAACAACACTGCTACCGCATCTTCCACATGCCCTAATGCTTTTGGGAAAAGGACCAACCCGTAGATGCCAAGAGCAAAAATGTCAATGCATTTCTTCATATCTGGGTGTGTCAAGATTAAATCTCACAAGATTTTCCATTGATGCACTTGTTATCTCCCTTTACTTTTATCCGAGATGCGACCTACTGTTCACTCATCTCGGTTACACTCATCAGCCTCTTCAGAAACGTTGGGACACATGCATCCTTTGAATATGCTTTATCGACTTGAATTCTGGGACAATGGATCAAAGCAGTATACTCTTCCATCGTAGGCGTCATGTCTAAGTTTTCGAAGGTGAAGTAGCTATATGCAGGGTTCCAATGTTGTGCGAGGGCTCGAAAGAAATGTTTGTCGATTTTCACTTCAAGCAAGTAAGGCAAGTCTCCATATTCCTGATAGAACATCTGTTTCATCTAATTATCCCATTGACCCCAGATATCTCTTAATTCTTGCAAATTGTTTTGAGTCACCTTAATCCGAGTATAATCCCAAAACTCTGACAAATTCCCTTCTTTCAGACTATCTCCTATTTCACGCTGTTGTTCCTCTTACCATAAGCGCACAGCCATGTTATCTTCTACTTTATCAAGAAATCCGTCTTCTATGATGAAACTACCTATTTGGTAATCGAACTTAAATCAACACATTTTCATTTATGATGATGCAAATGCAAGTAAAAGAGACAAAACAAAACACGGTTAGCAGAACATAATAATATCAACATACAAGTATATAACACAGAACCTAAGAAATTGTCTTGGCTAAATGCTAAAAGGTTCAGTATAACTTCGTCTAAGGCTAGTACGGCTCATTATATGTGGTTTTATGCTCTAGAGTAAAGGGTACCCAAACCAGCAGATTCCTTGATCCTCACCCATTACAGGCTCATACGAATGAGTTTGGTTTAGGGGGCACATTTCCCACATGTTTGCACGGAAGTGAAAACTTCACGAAAACATGGGTATGGATGTAATCCCGAAAGCGATTCACTATCTTGCATGGAGGTGAAGACCTTACGAAGGAGTAGTTTTCCGCTTCCACTTAAAAAGGGCAGTAACACGATGCATATGGATGCAAATTTATACTAGCAATATCAATATAATATCACACAAAGATATCGAGGACCACATATTAAACAAAACGAAGCTTTAAAAGTTTTCAAAATGGACCCGAAAATAATCAACTTTGGCTTGACTCTCATTTATTTTAAAAGGTCTCTAGTGGAGTCGTCAAGCTGTCGAAACGTTTATTTTCGGGGAAAACAAATAAGTCTCGAACAATATTTAAAAATCAAAATTGGGTATGATCAAAAAATGAGAGTCGCCACCAATCTTTTTATACGGTGTGATTAGATCACCACAAAATGTTTAAAATCCGTTTTGAAAAATATTTTGGTCTTAGAAATCCAGAAAATAGGTTCGGGAGTCGGTTACGCATGAGGAAGGATTAGCACCCTCATACGCCCAAAATTGGTACCACATTGATTACTTTTGGGTCTTGGTTTGTTAAAACTTTGAAAACTCGAGTAAAATTTAAAATACGATATTTGTCTTAGAAAACTTTGCATGATTTCAAAAGAAAATACTCTTTGAGGAAAATCATCCGAGTGTTTTGAATTTTTAAGAGAACTGAAAGTCGTGTCCAACACGTTAGGGCACTATGTTCTCAGATTTTCGATACTGAAGGACATTTTGAAAGACTTTAAAGAGGATATTCGATTGTGCAAATTATACGAAAATCACACCTAGCACGTTAGGGCATGGTTTTTTGAAGTTTTCACATGAAAGGATATTGCCTCGTTTTTGTTTTAAAATTGTTTGTGTATATATATTTTGAGAACTCGAAATTTCGTATTAAGTTTAAAATACAATCCTCGGACACATGACTTAAAAAGATTTGAAAAAAGGATGCTCGTTTGCTTCGATTTTCGCGAAGAATTGAAGTCGTGGCCAACACGTTAGGGCATGACGTTCTTGGAATCTTGAAGTTAAAAGGCATTTAAACACTTGGAAAAGGATATCTGATTCGCGTGAATTATACGAAAAATCACACTCGACACATTAGGGCATGATTTCCCGAATTTACACACGAAAAGGACATTGCCTCGATTTTAAAGATTTATGAAAATAATTTTGAAAATGAATATGTAATTTTAAATATGAATGAGCAGTTAATAATGAAGATTAAATAACATGAAGAGAAAACAATTAAGCAGATGATTACATACACGAAAATTGAAATACAAAATACAAAAGCATATAATTAAAAACTAAATATAAACATTGAAGAAGAAGAAAAGCGAAACAAACGGAGTCAAAAATGCGATTTCTGGATACCTGAGGGTAAAATAGTAATTTTGGGATGATCGGGGGTAAAATTGTAATTTTTGAATACTCGGGGATAAAATGGTAATTTTTGGAGGTTCGGGGTCAAAAGTGGAATTTTTGGACATCCGGAGATAAAATGGTAATTTTTGGAAAGTTCGGGGGCAAAAACATAATTTTTGGAAATCGAGGGTAAAATGATAATTTTTGGAAGTTTAGGGTCAAAAATGGAATTTTTTGGAAATTTAAGGGTAAAAATGTAATTTTTGGAAGTTTGGGGGTAAAAATGTAATTTTTATGAAGTTTGAGGGTCAAAATGCAATTTTTGAAAAGTTTAGGGGTCAAAATATGATTTTTGGATAGTTTAGAGACCTCATGGTAATAAAACCAAAAAAAGGTGACACGTGGTAGCTTCTCAAGCATTCTGAAGTCAAAGGACTAATTTGAAAATAATTTAAAATTTAAACAAAACTTGATTTAGGGATGAAATTAAAGCAAATTAAAAATAAAAGGGACCATTTGAATAAATAAACCAAAATTCGGACACGTGGTAGCCTCTCAAGCTTCCAGAAGGTTGAAGGATCAAATTGAAAAGAATTGAAAATGGTTGGGCCAATTTAAAATAAATTAAAAATATGAAAAGGCTCAGATTGGAAATTTTTAAAAAAGTAGAAAGACCAAATGCAAAAATATACCAATTTTCAAAAACACGCGGATCTTGAAGAGCGGGTCGGGTCAAAATCGGGTCATGGGCAAAAACGATGCCATTTTGGGCTAAAACTCAGCCCTCAAAACGACGCCATTTTGAGGGTCAATATAAGCCCACTTTTGAGAAAAAAAATCATTTTTGCCATTTGTTTTTTTAAAAAAGCCTCCCCCTTTTCTCTTTTCTCTCTAGAAGGGTTTTGATGTGGGCTCGCCACCCCTCCGATTGGTCGAGTCCTAACCACCGGCCCGCCGTGACCCGCCTAGCATCCGTCGTCATTTGTCGTCCTCCGGTGCCACACGTCGCCGTCTGACAGCTAAAAATTTCTTCCCTTTCTTCTCTTTTTTGTTTTTCATTTAAAAAGACAAATCTAGGTCTAGATCGTACCGATCTAGCCTAGATCTTCAGGGAAATGGATGGATCTTTTATTTTTTAGAAATTTTTAGTCGAACCAAAACCAAATCGCCCCTTTTTACAGCCAAATCTGGTTGTTTCCTTTTTCTTTATATTTGTGATATTCGGGTTTGTTTTTTTATTACTAATATATTTTCTGATTCTTTTTTGTGTTCGAGTCCGCGAAAGCTATGTCTGGTACTGCAAGATCGATGGTGGCTCGGAGACCTCCGTCCACGACTTCGACAGCGGAGTTAGATCAGAAGAAAAAAAAAAGGAGACCTTTCAGATTTTTTTATTAATATTATTTAATATTAATATTATTATTAATAGCATATTTATTATTATCATTATTTCTTATGAATAAATATTTAGTTATGAATTAAATACCTTGAAGGAAAATAAAAAGGGCAGTAAATGTGGGTGTTAATGCACTTACAACGTTTCATATTTCTTATGATGAATGAATAGAAATAAAACGTAGGTGAATGTGTACCTCGTGAACTGATGTTATTGTAGCTATTTGAAACCGTTTGAGCTTTAATTCCCTTGCTTCATATATATTCTGGTCACTTTAAATGCACTCTGTTTGTTTGAGTATTGACTTTACAATTGGTTTGTGTTGATTTCTTTCAAAGAATTCGTAACCTCACAAATTGTTTTCAATTTTGGCTTTATAGCCTAAAAATACAATGATTATATTTTGTTCTTTGCAATTTAAAACTTGTATTTTCTTTCTTTTGCAGGTTCGGCTTGCAGTGGTGGCTGGTGCAGAGGCAAGTTGCTGTGGTCGGTGATAATGTGTTGACATGGCATGCTCTGAGTGGCAGAGGGTGGACGGCAGTAGGTGCAAGTTAGGGTAGCATCAATTTAACTATCAAATTTAGGGTTTGACTTTAGGTGGTTTAAGGTTTAGGCCAATGATTGTTGTTTGGGTCATTTAAAATTAGGCCAAGTTGGGCTTGTATTTGGACACCTTGTTTGAGCTTGTATTTGGACTTTTAATATTAAATTTTAATTTAAAATAAATTCAAATTTAAAGTAAATTTAAACTCAAAAATGAATTTAAATTTAAGAATAAATTCAAATTTAAAATAAATTAAAATTTAAAAATTAAAAGTTGGACTCGGTGTTGGGCCCGGTCAAAATAGGGCTCTAACAAGTTGATTTCAACAATAACTGCAAGCTCTCAACAATTTCGATCGGCTACAGAACCCACGAGACGGGTTAATGGGTTAAGTTCTTTATCTTTAGAAGACAAAATAGATAAACTTACTAATATTGTGTAGAATTTGCTTGCAGATAAGACAAACCCAATAAGGCTGTGTAGGATTTGTGCCATGCCAGATCATCTGGCAGACTCATGTCCTATTTTACATGATGGCACGACAGAACAAGTAAATGTAGTCGGGAATTTTCCAAGGCCACCTCAAAGGAGATATGACTCGTACTCAAACACCTATAATGAAGGGTGAAAGGATCACCAAAATCTGAGCTATGGATCGAACCCTCGGTACAATTAACTGTATCAACCAAGGCCACCTCCACCTTAACAGTATCAACCTCCAAAGTTATCTCTTGAAACCATAATGGAGAGGTTAGCTGTTAGAATCGAAAAAGTTCCAACAAAAGACTGAAGCGCACTTCCAAGAAATAGATAAACAGGTGAGCAAACTTGCGCTTACGATTAGTCATTTGGAGTCCCAAGGTAAGTTGTCATCTGAAACTGAGCCTAATAATGCGACTGCAATGAAGTTGAGAAGTGAAACGATTTTGAAACCCGTGATTGGCACAAGTCGTGCCCACGACGCTGAACACAAAGAGAAGGAACCCGATTCAGAGGCTTCAACCGATTCGACACCACAGAAACCATTTACAGTACCACTTTCATTTCTTGGAAGGCTCATCCAACATAAGGAGTGAGAAGAGAAGGAGATTCTGGACACTTTCTAAAAGGTAGAGATAAACATCCCCTTTCTCGATGTGATCAAGTAGATACCATGCTATGGAAAATTCTTAAAGGAATTATGAACGAGTAAGAAAAAGCTTCTAGGTAATGAAAAGGTGACTGTTGGAGAAAACATTTTTGCTGTGTTGGAGAAGAAGATACCTCCAAAATGTAAGGACCAAGGTATGTTTTCCATATCCTGCAAGATAGGTAGTGTAGGTATTAAAAAAGTCGGTCCTTTGAAAGAAACAGGTGTAATTATTTAGCTTGCAGATCAATCCGTGTTGTGTTTGGAAGGAGTATTGGAGGATGTTCTTGTCAATGTAAACGAGTTAATTTTTCTTGTAAATTTTTACATTATCGACATGAAGGATGACAGCTCGATCAATTCTTCCGACATACTACTTGGGAGGCCAATCCTGAGTACTGCACAAACAAAGATTGATGTGCGGAGTGGCGTACTCACTATGGAGTTCGATGGAAAAGTGGTTAAATTTAACATTTTATGAGGCTATGAACTGCCTCAGCACGATTATTAATGTCTCTAATACTGATATAGTTGAACCTTTAACTGATTTACGTTTTGAATATCATGATAAAGATGAGTTACAGATTATCCTCTACAGAAGCTTAGATTTTGATACAATAAATGAATTAGAGGAATGGATGACGATCGAAGAGTCAGTTATCGAAACGGTAGCTTATATGGAGGCATGGAAATTATGGAAAGATTTAGGTAAAACCTTTGAATTCTCCCTTTCACAAACTAATCTTTTACTGTCTATTTTACAAGCCCCAGATTTGGAACTCAAACCACTTCCAGAACATCTGAAGTACTCTTATTTGGGCGAAGGCAATACCTTGTCTGTAATAATCTCGAGTAAACTCTCGAAGATAGAAGTGGAAAATTTGGTACGAGTCCTTAGAGATTATAAAGAGTTGATTGGATGGACTATTACCGATATAAAGGGTTTGAGTCCTTCGACTTGTATGCACAAAATTCCAGTGGTGGAGAACGTGATTCCCAAAAGAGAGGCTCAAAGGCGTTTAAATCCACTCATGATGGAGGTGGTAAGGAAAGAAGTACAAAAGTTACTTGATGCTAGGATGATCTATCCCATTTCTAACAGCAATTGGGTCAGACTAGTCAATGTGGTGCCTAAGAAAACTAGCGTAACCATGATTGAGAATTTGGCAGGTGAGATGGTTCCTACTCGAGTCCTAAACGGGTGGAAAGTCTGTATCGATTACAGGAAGTTTAACTCTTTAACTCGTAAAGATTATTTTTGCACTTTCGTTTATTGACCAAATGTTAGAACGTTTAGCTAGAAAATCTCATTACTACTGTCTTGATGGTTACTCAAGTTTTTCCCAGTTTCCAATGGCACCGGAGGACCAAGATAATATGACGTTTTCGTGTCTGTTTGGCACATTTGCCTATAGATTTACGTCGTTCAGACTTTCCAACGCACCAGCCACGTTCCAAAGGTGTATGGTAATTATATTTTTCGACTACGTCGAGAAAATAATTGAGGCATTCATGGATGACTTTACTATATAGGGGGAATGTTTTGAAGCATGTCTATCGAATCTTGCCAAAATTTTAAAGAGGGTCATGGAATTCAACCTTGTACTTAACTACAAAAAATGTCACTTTATGGTTAATAAAGGATTAGTTCTAAGTCATATCATTTCTGCTGAAGGTATTTCGGTTAACAAGGCAAAGATCGATGTTATTAACTCACTTTTATACCTTACAACTTTGAGGGAGATCCGTTCTTCTCTTGGTCATGTAGGTTTCTATAGGCGGTTCATCAAAGATTTTTTTAAAGATTACGTAACTACTTTGTAGCCTTTTGCAAAAATATAAGGAGTTTGAGTTTGACTAAGCGTGTAAAGATGCATTTGACACGCTCAAACACAAGCTCATTTTGGCACCCATAATCCAGCCACCAAATTGGAACTATCCTTTAGCGATAATGTGCAATGTAAGTGACCACAACATAGGAGCGGTCCTTGGGCAAAGAATCGATAAGGAAGCACATGTTATCTCCTATGCATCAAAGACCTTGGATGCTGCCCAAAGAAACTACTCGACTATCGAGAAAGAGTTTCTAGCTATAGTATTTGCTTAAGAAAAGTTTTGATCATATTTATTGGGAACTAAAATTATAGTTTTGTCTGACCATGCAGGTCTTAAATATTTGATCGGGAAAAAAGAAGCAAAGGCAAGACTCATTATATGGATATTTCTTTTACAGGAGTTCGATCTCAAAATTAAAGACAAGAAAGGACACTAGAATTTGGTAGCTGACCATCTGAGTCGAATACCTCCTTCAAAAGATGTCATGTCGCTTAAAGACGATTTCCTAGATGAAAATTTGCTTTCTATTTAGACAGTTTTCCTTTGGTACGCAGACATGGTAACTACCTTGCTACAAGTATAATTTCTTCCAACTTATCTCGATCTGAAAAAGATAAGATCAAATGAGTGTCGCGATACTATATTTGGGATGACCCTTACCTTTGGAAATATTGTTCAACCAGGTAATTCGATGGTGCGTTTCAAAAACTGAGATAAACTCAATTCTATCTTTTTATCATTTTTACGCATGTGGGGGACATTTTGGCCCTAAACAAACTGCACATAAAGTACTTGAATGTGGAATATAGTGGTCACGTATTTTTCATGATGCATATCTCTTCTGTAAAACTTGCGAAAGATGTCAAAAGGTAGGAAATTTGATCCGTAAAAGTGAAATGTCTCTAACACCTGTTCATGTATGTGAAATTTTTTATATATGGGGCATTGACTTTATGGGACCTTTTGTTTCATTGTACGGTAATATATATATCTTGCTTGCAGTAGACTCTGTGTCGAAATGCGTGGAAACTAAAGCCACCCGTCGAGCTGATGCCAAAACTGTGGTAGATTTTCTAAAGAGTAATATTTTTTCCAGGTTTGGCATGCCACGAGCCTTGATCAGCGATCGAGGAACGTATTTTTACAATAAGGTAATCGACACGCTTTTGAAAAAAAAATATGGGTAGTGCAATGAGTTGCTACAGCTTATCATCCTCAATCAAATGGTCAAGCAGAAGTATGAAATCGAGAGATCAAATTAATCTTGGAAAAGATCGTTAAGTCAGATTGGAAAGATTGGAGCTTGCGTCTCAATGATGCATTGTGCGCGTATCGTAGAGCTTGTAAAGGTCCCATAGATATGTCTCCTTATCGACTTATATTTGGCGAGCCATGTCATCTTCCTATAGAGTTAGAACACAGGGCGTTTTTGGCCATTAAGCAATGCAACATGGAGCTAGACACTGCAGGTAAGTATCAAAAATTACATATTCAGGAACTTGAGGAAATTTCTAAGAGAAGCATATGAAAATGCCCAAATTTATAAAAATAAAATTAAGGTATTTCATGATCAAAAGATAACTCGTAAATAATTTTTGGTTGGGCAAAAAGTATTACCTTATGACCCTACACTAAGAATTTTTGCAGGTAAGCTTTGAACCAAATGGTTAGGGCCTTTTGTTGTCACTCATGTTTTTCCACATGATGCAATCGAGATTAAAAGTTAAGAGTCCAAAAAAATTTTCAAAGTGAATGGTCAGCGTTTAAAGCTGTTTTACAAGAATTTTCAAGTACACGTGGTTGAGGAATTGGTGCTTGAAGAGCTGGTCGAATAAATTTTTAGGCCATTGAGCTAACGACGTTAAACAAAAAATTGTTTGGAAGGCAACCCAAATTTATTTTTATTTTATTTTATTTTTTATTTTTAGTTCAATTTAAGGTATCATTTTTAGGGTACATCGTGGCATTTTAAAAAATCGATCGTGGCGTGGGTGCATCAAACTCGGTGTTGTCATTTATTCTCAGAATCCTACCCAGCAGCTAAAAAAACCCAAAGACCCAAACCCAAAGAAAAAATGGAGAGAATGGGAATCCATCAACACCCCCAACCCAAATAAAAACCCACACACTAACCCAATAAACTTAACCCAAGCCAACCCAAAAATATAAAAGCCAACACAAAACTAATCCATTCCTTTCATACCCAAATAAACCCAAGTCCACTTAACGCACCTACCCCATACCCAATACCAACCAAAATAAATTTCAAAACCAACCAAATACCCATTAACAACAAAAACCCAATTCTTTTTAATCGATAAACCTATTAACCTTAAATAAACTACCTAAGCTCGAACAAAGAAGAAAGAAAGAAAAAAGGGAAAAAAGGCGGAATTTTGGCACCTAGCAGACCTAAAAGAAAAAAATACCCAAATTTCAACCCAAACAAAACCCAAGTTCGACAGCCCAAAGCAAAAAAAAGAGAGAAAAAACCCTTGAAACCTTAAAACATTTACATGCTCTTTCTTCATCTTCAAAATAAAGAACCCTAGTCCTTTGTTTAACGTCGCTGACCGCCTCCACACGTCGTTCATCCTCCTGTGCCACCATTCGACCCACCTTCTTCCTTTGCATCGTCGCACACCTGTAACGCCACCGCACCTCATCCCTCACGAAACACTATCATTTTAACACCTCTTCCACCATCATACCCTTTCCCTTTTATTTCCCCTTTTTCAACTGTCAATCGTTGATCGAAAGACGCCTTTTCACCACCGTTGGCCTTAACTCACCCTTACTATTCTCAACTCTTCACCACTCGTGCGACATGTCCGCCGTACATCGCCATCATCTTCAACCCCTATTTTCTCCTCTCCACCTTTAAACCTCCACTTTCCTTTCCCTCATCGAACACCACAGCACCAAGACGTCACCAATGAAGGTCGGTACGCGAATGCCACTAAGCCAAAACACAACCTGCAATGCCATTCATCGTCGCGTGCGACCAACATCTGTTGCCGTGCTTCGTCACACTTTTGCCATCGTTCGTTTTACGATGCCAAAACACATCAATGGTTTGCACTAGCAACCAGAGAGTCGACGAGTCTTTTTCGGCTTCCCTTAATCACGACCAAAATAGGTTTTCAACACCTTCAGTTATCAATTTAAGCGAGAAAGACTCACTACCACCACCTCGACCTTCACCTCGTACAAGGCAAACATCTACATCGTCTAAAAATCATCGCCGATGAAGCCCAACTCTGATCGAGGAAGAATCTTCTCACAGTCAATGAAGTCCAACTCCGATCAAAATAATACACCCCTACAGTAACCCCACTGTGTTTGAAAGGTCTATTTCTAACGAACCATCTCCTTTGCCTTTACTAACATATTATGTAGATGAGATCAGGACTTCTAACGACCATAAAGACGAACCTTCGAATAGAAGCAAACATCTTCGTCAACGACAAACACGATCTCCTGTCGCTCAGGAACGTCAAATGCCACTCGATGAACCTCTGACGTCACCCCACTGCAGTATTGTAGTTGTTGGAAATGAGAGCCCACCACCCAACTCGCTTGAAGAAGATTATCGACCTCCTTGAGACAGTCAACGTAATAGGCGAGGGCGTACCTATACTACTCTAACAGATGCACGACTTCGTGGGTCTCTGAACTTCACAGCTTCGAAGCATTGCACACGATACGACAACATTCGACAACGGCCACTCCTGGTCTGTAAGTAAATTTCTTTCAACACTCTTAACATGCTTAATTTACGCGATGTTATGTTGAGCTATTTTGATGCTATTGGCTAGAATTTTATTTGCAAATATCTCATGTGTTGCATATTATGAATTAGTCTATGAATTTTATGTGACATTTAGCTTTAATATTAATGCATTGTGAACTATTGAAACTCAAGATGTTTGTTTTCGGTTGCTTGGTAAGAATTTTAAGATGTCAATTTCATATTTTAACATCGCCATGGGTTTCGTTGACCCTAACGATGTTCAAACTTATTATTACCATAATGATTTGTTGGATATACCAAATGATTTCGATGTTAATGCTACCTTTGCTACTTTGACTCAATCTAGGAACCATAATTACAATCCTAAGACCTCTGAAGATGTGTTAGTGCATGAGCCAACTTTAAGATAAATTCATCAATTTTTAGCTTTTAGTTATTCAGGTCGAAATGATTCATCATCTGTTTTGATCAAGACAAAATTGTTTTTTTTATGGTGCATGCTTTCTAGCTATAAAGTCAATTTAGGATATTGGTTTACACAGAATTTTCATGTTGTTTTACATTCTAATCGTCCACTCATACTTTGCCTGTACATTACGAAATTAATCTCACATATTTTTCCCTCTGAAGTTGATTTATCCTCTTTTAATGTGCATATATTATGGATGTTCTAGACGAATATTTTTTGGATTCTATGGGGTTGCTTATCAACACCCTTACTGCCTATTATTTTGTTCCCCCAGGTACACAAACTGCTCGCAGTAATATTATCTTTCGCCAACGTCACAATTTCGTAACTAGAGAATAAGAGGAACAACCGCCTTCGACTATGGAGGAGAATTAAGTCGCATGGAAGCTCAAATTGATTCAATAAAGGTCGATATGACCAGTATCCTCGAAATTCTACGAAATGGTCAATACCACCATCCTCCACCTAATTAAAACACAGGGAGTACACTTTGCCCTATCTTTTTCTATTCTTTAAAGTTACAATTGAGGGAAATGTGGGATTAAGTAGGGGGAATTCATTAAGCATGTCATGCTATTTCTCTTTGCATATATGCTTATTATATTAATGCTATTTGATAATTAATTTCGCAATTTCATTTTTCTTTCTTATGCTTGGTTCATTTAAATAATTATGAATTCTTGAATAATGATTGCTTATTTTGATCTACACACATTTTGTAGAGTTGAAAATATTATGCAAAAAGTCGAACACTTCATAAAATTAGAAACTTTTTAGACTTGTCTAATTAAGTACTCAAATTATGTAAATAAATAAATTGTGCCTTGGTTAAGAGTGAAGGTTTAGAAATGTGACCAGATTAAGTAACCGGGTTGAGGTGCTTGGCTTATCATCTTAATTCACATAAAAAGATTTGAGTGACGAATCGAAGCTTGTAACACTCCACTAATTGAGTTGCCTTAAAAAATAAGTTAAAGACATTTCAAATTGAGTAATCGGGTTAGTTGCTTGGCTTGTCATCTAAATTTGCATAAAAAGATTTGATTATGTCTCAAAAAAAGAAAAAAGAAAAAGAATATATATATATATATGTAAAAGTTGGGTACGAGTATTTAGCAAGTTTAATTAGATTTTAATTTTTGAAGTGATTGATTTTCTTTACATAATATTTGAAAGTTTATAAAATGTTTCTTGGTTAGACATAAGCAATTGCTTGTTTGTGATTCCCTAATTGTTTGCATGAAACTTGGCTAAGGAAGGGAATTTGATTTCGAAAAAAAAATTATTTGAAAAGCTTTAGTATAAAATAAACATTATGCTTGAGGACAAACATGAGCTAAGTAGGGGGGATTTGATAACACATTATATTTGCATTATATTTTGCGCTTAAATTGGGTAAATCTTGAATTGATCCCTACTAATTTGGTGAATTTATGTTTTAATCATGACAGGTATTCAATTTGGATGAAAAGGACCAAATTGCAGCAGAATCGACAAAATGGGCCCAAATCAAAAAGCTGGAAACGATCAAAGATTTAATAGATTTTTGTTTGACCAGGTAAAGCTTAATATAGAAGAAAAAAAATCTAATTTATTTTATTTTATTTTATTATTATTTTTTGTTTGACACTTGAAATTGATAGAGTTTAATGTGATTATTCCATTTTCTTTTATTTCCATTTGTTTATAGCATTCTGTCATTTTTCGATTCAAATTTCCTTTTTATTTCTTTGTTGGTTTAATTGTTCTTCAAGTCTCTTTCTCTTTTCCTTCCACATTTTCCATTACATATTACCATCTAATCCATCATCCTAAACCCATCAAGCATGATTAAAATCATGCTCCACTAAATTTCCAACTTGGCTTTAGGCCGATGTAATCTTCGGTCAAGAAACGTGAGAAACATATCCACAGAAAAAAAAGATCTTTCAAATTAGTATTCGTCGTCTCTCCAGAATATCGGGATTGACAAATTCATCCCTTAGAGTTAACTCAATTTTAACTCAAAGGTGCGCGTTGGGTTGGAGTCACTTTGGCATACAGTTGGGAAGATGAATCGGCCGTGCTATATTCAGATTCCTGCGAACAAATTGGTGAATCCTTGTGGGGTCATACTAGTGGGATTTTCATTAAGAGAGATTGTGATCAAGGTTAAACGTCTCGTGCGGTTGAGGACGTTAATCCGAGTTGGGTTCTTCAGAATGCAAGGCTATCGAGGTCATGAATTATGAACGCGTGTATCGCGGTTAGACAATCGGTAAGGGTCGATTTGACAAGTCATATCGGAACCAACTACGAAAGGAAGAATTGACGGCTAAGACGTTTTTAGCTATTATAACCAGCTTATTGTTCGAAGGAGAAAACATCTTTCAAGGATCGAATCAGAAACCGGAGCACACTGAATCTAAGGCTAAGACTTATTAATTCTTATTACAAGATTTATATTTATTTTCTTATTTTTTTGTGATTTTAAAATTGTTTATTTCTACTGTTTCACTCATTTTCTGAACATTTTCGACCACCCCCTTATTTATTTATTTATTTTCTAGTAAGACAGCTTTAAGTTGTGGGCACGATTGTTGACACGACGTAAATCTTATTCAAGAGAAAAACACTAAAGTATATTACAACAACCAATCCCTGTGGAATTGACCCTATTGCCTTATACTACTATTTTGTTTTATTTTGCTGTAGGAATATTTATTTGGTGGTATCGACACCCATCATCAAGCAAACAAAACAAGAAAAGCAAGAAAAAAATGAAGAGCTTGAGTTCATATCTATACAAAGAGTGGACTCGTAGCATGTAGTTTAGGCATCATATATCTCTTAATAATTTGGACATGATAATTAAGCAACTTTACCATTTTTGCTTAGAAACAATATAAGTTCAATAGGTTATAAAAATACAAATATTAAGGTTTTATCAACATGCATCCATCAATGTCAAATATAAATACTTTAATTATCCTAGTACAATATAGATAACCATAATGAGATCATCCAATTTCCATATCTTTTCATGCATAGTGTTGTTTAAGTCACATAGGGCTTTTCGGCTTGTAATGTGTTGCGGCTTAGGATAGGTATGAATTTCAAAAAACTGTTAAGCACAAAAGGTTAGAAACACGAAAATAGTTTGGCACATTGTATTGTTCCCTATTCTTCCCCTTTATGTTCCACTCCATCTCACCCCTTTATTTCTCCTTCTCTCACCATCTTTTTTTCTCCATTTTAGGAACTCTCAATATAAAGAAATCCCCTTAGCTAGCTTATGAGTATTCTTTTTCCTTTTGCTTCTTGAGTAAGATTCTCTTTTTCTTCTTTTTGGTGACTTAATAATTTTATCACTATTCATCTTTTCTTACTCTTGATTCTACTCATTTTTCTTTTCTTTTTGATTTATCTCTATTTCTCTCTTTTTGGCTAAACTAAAGTTCATATATTATATCGATTTTCCCATTTATTTTGTGATCTACACCTTAATATATCTACTTACCCTCAATACTAATGACCATACATCTATTTCAATGCAACACAAGACTAAAGAAAAAGGATATATACGAATTATCATTTAAGGATTAAGAGGCTTATAATGTGGCTCATAAAAAAGGTATCATACGGTTCAAAGATGGATACTAAATGAAAATTTAGAACAGGGTTTGGCTTTTTAGTTCTAGGTGTGTCCAAACAATGCCTTAGGTCATCCCTCAACACCTCAATATGCATAAATATTAATTTCATCACATAATCTCAAAATTATCATCTATCATATATACTAACATGCTCGTTTCCTTATATTTCACACATAATTTGGTATCAATAATACTTTTCTATTTGTACTTAATATAACCTATAGAACTCAAAAGTTTCATGCTCAAAAATTTAAAAATTCCTTATCATCATGCTAAATTTATTAATAAACACAATCAACCTATTATACATGCTCCTAACCAATCACTTGTATTTCTACAAGCTCAAGCACACATCAAAAATAAAAACTAAAAATAAAAATTATATGCCAAAAATTCCTATGTTACCCCCACACTTTAGACAACACATTGTCCTCAATGTGTAGTTCCCTCGAATAATAAAGGAAAGAAGTTACCCAATTTATCGTGAAGGTTCTCTTCTTCTTATGGTGGTTGTCCTTCTCCCTTTGGCGTTAATGTTTGCAATTGTAGTGTCTTCCATAATGTGGGGTTCCTACAAAAAGAATTAAAGCATGTATACAAAAATAAATTCTAATCCTACTCATATGAATTATATGTGTCTAAAAAGAAAACCAAAAATTACAAAAAAATAGATAGTCTCAAACAACTATTCATCATCATCCATTTCTTCTTCCTTATCATCGCTATCATTCCCTACTTCCGGTTCTCCATCATCATGCTCCTTATCCACCACCCTAAACATATTCGCAGTGTAGTTAGAGATTCTAAGGTTATGTTGTCGAGCAACATCTTGGAATGACGATCCCGATTCGTGCATCCATTGGATTATTTAATCCAGCTTTGCATGACTCCCTTCACCAACTTCTTGTTGAGGCTAGTGCCAACCTTTGTGTGGATGTTGGTGTAGCCGTCGAATCTCATGATTTCTTCTTCCCCTCTTTTATTTGTTTTGCACGAAGCTCTCCATATTGTTGGAAGATTGTGTCACCAATGATGCTTTTCGACGACTTCAAGGTTTGTTCAGTGGATGTCATGGGCACTCCTGCCCTCTTGCACATAGCTGTGATTAGGTGAGGAAAGAAAATCCCCACCTTTTGGCTTTCTACACAATGAATCATGTCTTGGTGGATCCATTTTCCTATACAAACTTTCTTTTTCTGCAATATTGCAAACAACAAGATTGCTCGGAAAGCATTAACATTAGAAACATTTAAAGTAGGTATTATTTGTGTGCAAATAAATTGAATCCACATCTTAGCTTCAAGAAAAATGATGACTTGATTAAATGATGTGGGAATGCTAGTGTCTGGCCTAAATTTCCATTCCCTCTTCCCTTAGTCAAATAGGTAATTACCTCATGCATGTCTAAATCACTAAAGGATTCTAAATCAATTTGATCAAAGAAATCATATTCATAATAAGGAGCAATAAAGAAATTACAAATTATTTTGGGGGTTACCTTAACACTAATCCCTCTAAATACTAAGGTTTCCCAATTAACCTTGTCCAAAGTCCTAGAGATATGATCTTTTAGGGCAGCATAAAATTCCTGAACTATAGGGATAACAGTAAGTTTTGTGGGGATTGTCCAAAAATGTTCCCATCTATGGTACCTAACTAAAGGCCAGATTTCCTTGCACAAAACTATCAATGGGCCAAAACCCCTCTCTTGAATGAAGGTTTTTTCTTGAAGTTCATTAAAATATTTTTCTACATTCATATTCAGAAAATTCGAAGGATTTGTACCCAATGACGATTCAGATTCTACAGTACATCTAACATTTCTAGGAGGCATTCTAAATAATGGAGATATAATAGTAGGAACTTTAAACTTGGATAGGTATGCTTCTCCCCTTGCTTGGAAACCTGAAAAGTTAAAAGAGAAGAATAAAGAAAGTAAAGGATTTCTAGGTATTTTATGAGTTAAAATAAAATAGAGTGAGTTAGAATGATGTTTTAATATTTATAAGGGTTAAAATTTAAGGTTTTAGGGTGCAAAAACTCAGAAAAATAAGCCTTTAGCCATCGAGTTGCGCAATCGAGCTGGGTCGATTCTATAAAAATTACAATCGATGTCGCAACATACGGAGTCTTTTTCGTGACATGACCTTCAGTTCCTCTTAGTCGTAACGTTTTTGGGTCATTGTCGCGACATCCCCCTCAATTCTAATTTGTCAAATCTATGCACTTTGTCGTGACAAAGGAAGGTCCATGTCGCGATGTCGGCTTCAGTCCTATTGTTTCCAGGATTCTGTCACCTTTGTTGCGACATAGCTGATAGTGTGTTGCAACATACCCCTTTTTTCTGTTAAATACTAAAATAAAAACAAGTTAGAAAGATATACAATAATATACATAAGTTAGTACCATCGATTTACCTTTAAGTCTTATTATCGGACTCATCTGATATGCTTACCCTTATCGAGCGGATCCAACTTTATTTGCCTTTAGTCTACTTCTCATTGGATCTTTCTCCCTCCTTAAATCTATCCCTTTCTTTAAATTTTTTAATTTTTTCTTTTTTCATGAAGGGGGTTTGATTGTGCCCTTCTCCTCTATTCATCTCGAGCAAATGACAGTGCTCATTATACTCCCTAGTTTCATCCCTTCTATCCCCACATTTGAAGGTTTCAACTTCACCATTTATTCATATAGTGAACACATTATTATTTAAATCGATGGTGGATCGAGATATTGCTAATAAAAGTCTACCTAGCAAGATGGGAATATCTCTGTCCTCCTTAAAATCTAACACAACTAAGTCCGCAGGGATTATGAAACTCCATACTTAGACAAAGATGTCCTCTAAAATTCCTTTCGATCGTACAGGTGACCGATCAACTAGTTGTAGAGTAACTTGGGTATTCTTAAGATCTCCACTCCCAAGCTTCTCAAATACTGATAAAAGCATTAAATTTATACTTACACTGAGATTGCACAGAGCCTTGTTGAACTGAAGATTCCTGATTTTGATTGGAATGGTGAAACTACTAGGATCCTTCAATTTTTGGTTGTCTTTGTAAAAATGATGGTTGATAACTAGGGTTTCTAGCTTGTGCGTTACTGTTACTGTTCCCCCCTTGGCTTCCTCCCCATCTAAAATTATGGTGATCTTTTCATCCTGGATTATAAGTATTCAAATAGGGATTTTGACTACTTACGTAATTGGCATCCTCTGGATTGATGAGATAATGATAAAGAGGCTTATCTTCTCTATCAGATGGTGGTGTCCCTGTAGCAAACTCGATTTGGTTCAGTCTCTCCAACAATTGTTAGTATTTGTCACCTTCTTCTATCATCTTTACCGAAGCGGGTTTCTGCTCATAAGTGAACCTTTTAGTAGGCCACTGGTAGGAGTTCATCTCCATATTCTCTATTAGCCCATACACGTCATTATAAGTTTGGTTCATTAGGGCTCCTCCTCCTATACCATCTAAAGTAGATCTGGCAGATGCATCCAACCTATTGTAGAAAGTTTGTAGTTGCATACATTTAGGCATGCCGTGATTAGGGCATTTTCATACTAATGTTGTAAATCGTTCCCATGTTTGTGGAACCCTTCGCCCTCGAATTGCCGGAAGGTTGATAATTCTCTTCTTAGTTAGATTGCTTTTCCCATAGGGAAAAACTTTTGCAAAAATTTATCTGTTAGTTCATCCCAAGTTGTGATAGATCTAGGTGCCTGCGCATCTAGCCATGAAAAAGCATTATCGGTTAGTGAAAATGGAAATAGTCTCAAATGAATTGCATCGTCAGTAATACCATTAAACCTGAAAGTATCGCATAATTGTAAAAATCGTTTCAAATGTAAACTAGGATCTTTAGCCATTGTCCCTCTAAATTGTAAGTTGTTTTGAATTATTTGAATCATAGCCGATTTTATTTCAAAATTATTAGCTGTGATAGTAGGTCTAGAAATAATCCCTTCTGTTAGATCTAGAGTAGGTAAAGAGTACTCCCTTAAAGTTATTTGTGCTTCTGCTATTGGTTCGTTTACAGAGAGTTACGGAGGTATATGAGCGTGTTCTACATTGATAGTGGGATCTTCTATTGGATCAACTCTTTCTTCTCTTTCCTCTGGTGGTGGGTTTTGCATCGCTTGCTAGATTTTACGATTACGTCTAATTAGCGATTCGGGGTTAGAAATAGGGTTAACCAAGTTTTCTTGACTTCGAGTCATAAACCAAAATCAAATAAAACGTAAAGAGAATGAAATACAAAAAATAAATAAATAAAATAAAATTGTATCTATAACTTAAAATTTTTCTAATTATTTTATTAGCAATGAAAGAATAAAATTTATTAAAGCGTTGCCTCCCAAGCAACGACGCCAACAACTTGACCACCCTCGAACATACTCTCGTTCGGCGTAGATTTAGGTTTTCCGCAAGTATACGGGTTAGGTTGTAATATAGTGTGTTACAACGGAACATTTGGTAGTATTTCAAGGATCGTACCCAATGGAGGCGTAAGGCAATAGTAAATTAGATACCTGCAAAGAATAAAATTAATTAGTATTTACTTTAAGGATTTATAGTACGAAGAGAAATAAAAGAGTTGGTTTAGAAGAGCATAAAATAAAAGAGAAAATAAAAATAGAAAATAAAAGCAAAATGAATGAGATGTAGAGATTCTTATAAATGGCTTTGGGAGAGATTAGGTCATTTTCATGTGAGTTCTTCAATTGTTGAGTCTTAAGGATCTTCCTCCAATCAACTAGTTACTACCTTAGTTGGATCTCTCGATCTTCCTTCGACATAGCAAGTCAATAGAGATTACTTATCGCTAGATGTCACAATCTAAACTGGTTTGGCGAAAAAGCAATGAAAGAATAAAATTTACTAAAGCGTTGCCTCCCCAGCAACGACGCTAACAACTTGACCACCCCCGAACATACTCTCGTTCGGTGTAGATTTAGGTTTTTCACAAGTATACGGGTCAAATTGTAAATATAGTGTGTTACAACGGAACACTTGGTAGTATTCCGAGGATCATACCCATAGGAGGCGTAAGGCGATAGTAAATTTGATCCCTGCAAAGAATAAAATTAATTAGTACTTACTTTAAGGATTTATAGTACGAAGAGAAATACAAGAGTTGGTTTAGAAGAGCATAAAATAAAAGAGAAAATAAAAATAGAAAATAAAAACAAAATGACTGAGATGTAGAGATTCTTATAAATGGCTTTGGGAGATTAGATCGTTTTCATATGAGTTCTTCAATTGTTGAGTTTTAGGGATTTTCCTTCAATCAACTAGTCACTACCCTAGTTAGATCTCTCGATCTTCCGTCGGCATAGCAAGTCAATAGAGATTACTTATCGCTAGATGTCACAATCTAAACCGGTTTGGCCAAAAGGTGTTCACGGATGGGCAATACCAATTTTGGGTTCAATCCCACCTAGATGACTTTCTAAGGTTGTAAGGCCTAGTGTTTGTTCGATGTTCTTCATTTCCTAAACAACTGATCCGAAAGGTAAAATCCCTGTAAAACAATAATTAATTATTCATACATCCACTCCCTAATTCCCCAAAATGGAATTAGTTCCTCATGGTTTCTTTGGACATCATTAAAACAATATACAAAAACATATAATTGAAGAAGAGAATGAAAAAGAAACTAAAATTGTATTAGTAATCTGTCAGGAAAAATTACTTGAATGTTTATGCGAGTTTCTACAATCTCGTTTCAAATGGAAATATAAAACAAAGCTAAAAACTAAGATCTAATGAATGGTGTGAAAAATTACTTGAATGTTTATGCGATTTTTTTGCTTGCTTTAGTTGCTTCAATTATCTTCTGGTTCTTGTAATTAAGTATTTTAAAATTAAAAAATATATTCCATGTAAAAATATGATTTTTTTTAATAAAATTTATTTTAAAGATAAAATGTAAAATTGATACCAAATAAAATTTTAACTAATTCAATTTTAATATAAAGATTCAAAATATGATTAAACAATTAAATAATATAAATAGTATAAAATGTGAATTTTAATTTAATAATATAAATAATAGATATAAATAAAATTATTACTATTTAGGTTTAGAGATTTTGTTGGATGATTTTGATTTTTGATTTGAGGGTAAAGGGTGAGAAGTAAAAGTTTAGAAGAAAAATAAAAAGTTTTGAGGGGTTTTGGGGAGTAAAATTTTTGGGGAAAGTAAATGGGGAGTAAAATTTTAGAGGGAAATATTAAAAAAAATTGGGGAGGAGGAAATGGGTTTGGGATAGATGAGGGCTGAGATGAAAGGGAAGTAAAAGTTTTAGGGGGAAGTGGGAGAGAGTAAAAATTTTGGAGGAAAATAAAATGTTTTAAGAGTCTTTGGAGAATAAAATAAATTAAATGGAGAGAGTAAAATTTTGGAGAGAAAATATTCAAAAAAAAAGTGTGTTTGGGGTAGATAGGGGGTGGGATGGAAGGAGAGTAAAAGTTTTGGAGGAAAGTAGGAAGGAGTAAAAGTTTTGAGGGAAAAGTAAAAAGGTTTAGAGGTTTGATGTAAAAATGTAAAATATTATAGTTTAATATTCGGTTTATTCGAATTATTCGAGTTATTCGAATTCAAAAATTCAACTCAATTCGAACCCGAAATTCGAAATAAAATAGAGTTGACTCGAATAACTCGATTCGTTTAACTTGAAATTCAAATTTTTTTATAATCGAATTGAGTTTTACTCACCTCTAATCAAGTGTTCTACCAGTAAGCTTTTTATTAATTATTTTGTAATCCCAACATCTTAACAATTGTAAAAAAAAAAATCAATAATACTAATACCTACTAGACCTATTCATGAGTCAGGTTACCCGTCCAAACTCGAAGATCTATCCAAAATTTAGAAGAGTTTGGACATCCCAGAAGTCTTTACTATTAATCATACTCAATCTTCAAAACATGAAGTGTTTATTAGGCGTTGACCCAAATTTTAATTGGAAATTAGTTTGGATTAAGTATAATCTTTTTGGTTGGAGATCACTCGGTGATTATTATGGTTGTATTTGTTAATGAAAAGTTTTTTTGAAATATAATTTCTAGAAAAGTTCATGCTTTTTAGTGTTTTGATGATTTTGTATAAAATATTTTTATTGTATGACAAATTTTGATGAAAATTTTTTTAGAGATAGTTTATGTGAAACAAACACAACATGAACTATTTTTGTTACAAAATATTATTGAAATGTTTCCTTTTCATGACTGGAATTTATTTTATAATAAGATAATATTTTGTAATAATTAATATATGTTGAATTTGAACATCGACAATGAAGAAATATTGCAAAGAAAATAAAAGAGAGCACACAAATTTTACGTGGAATCCCTTTCGGAAAAAAATACAAGTAAATGAGAAGAAAATTTACTAATGTCGAAAATCGAATTATACAAGAGGAGACGACAACATCTATTTATAGGTTGAAAAAATTTATTCTAATCAATCTCTAATAGAAGTAATATAGTAAGGTCAAAATACCTTATTCTAAACAAAATCAAATAGTAAAAGTACACTTCTATATGGATTCCATTTGGGCAGTCTATACCCTTATCTTGTCACTTGTATTTTATTTCTTTAATAAAAATTTAGGTCATACAACTCTAACAATATATAATAATAATAATAATAATAATAATAATAATAAATGCCTAATTAAAGCTTAATTTGAAGTTACATATATAAGAGTGGATAGTGGATATTGGGCATACAAAAAATAATTATACATAATAAATATTTTAGCTATATAAGAATACATTTGTATTATGTATAAAGGAGTTATTAATTTTAAATATTTTTAATATAATGATATATGTAAAGTATATATTTTTATTATATTATTACATATTTGTTATTTGAATTTATGAAGAAAAGAGCTATTAATTAAAACGATTAATTAAAATATAAAAATTGAAAGCAATATATTTATTAATTAAAAATAAAAAAATTGAAACAATATTAAATAAAAATTATAAATGTATTTAGAAAATGGAAATTGAAATTAGATCTTAAAGAAAAAATAATTATTATTTAATCATTTAATTAAGGAAGCTAAAAAAAAGCTTAAAACAACATTAAATAAAAAAAATATAAATGTGAGTGGAAGAAAAATTAAACCTGAGACTCAAGGGTTAAATCACCAGCATTTAATCATCTGACCAAAAATATGAATTGAATTAAAAAAGTCAGAAATTGTAACTTAAAAGACGTCCAACTAGACGAACTTTCTTGACACGTGTAAGGCAAGCTCGCCCAGTCGGATACGCTTTCCTCAAAATCGACTTATTTCCCTAAAGAATTTTAAAACCGACCTAAAAACCTAATTAATTTTCAAAATCGTCACTTTCCTCTTATTTAACCATATAATTGATGAATTATTGTGTAAAACCTGACTTCCTAAACTTATAATCATTTTTTTACAAACTATATTTATAAGGATTAAATGAAAAAAATAGCCCCTGAACTATAACGTTTTTCTCATTTAGGTAATTAAATTTCTTTTAGTTAAAAGTGTTGCTTTCACTTTGAATCTATTAATATTTTTAGTCCAGTCATTTGCTTCCATTAAAAGAATTTTCATCAGTGAATTAAATTAAGACATGCGGCAAAATTTTAATTAAAATTACTTTTTGTTCCTTTTCTTTCTTCTCCTCCTCTCTCCCGTTCATTGGCGGATATAAGGGGTGCAGGTAGGGTTACCATCCCCTCGATTTTTAAAAATTTACATAGCACTTTTTTTAAGATAGAATTTTATTACATTAAATATCTTAAAAATTTAAATTCTACCCCTCTCCAAATCTTAAAAAAATATATAATCGACAAGCTAATATAAGATTGACTCTCTTAAATTGTATTTTTTAATCCACTATTTCTTCGTTTTTTTTTCTTCTCCTTCTCTCTAACAAGAAAAATAAAAGAATAATTGAAAAGATTCTATGAAATTTCGTTGTTGGATCATCAATCAAATTAAAGAATGAAAAAAAAAATAAACAGAGAGAAAGTAGGACATATTGTGATTCCCTTGAGACAAAAATGAACCCCTACCATTAATAACAACTACTTTCAAGTTTTATATATATTCGATTATTTCTTGTAATGCATTGGTGGGAGCAACTACCAAAAGCCATGCACGCTAATTAAATTACATTTTTATGATGTTGACATAAAGTTAATTAAAATGGTTATGTTTTATTTGCTTATGATCACTTTGTGACATAAACAGATAAGACTTCACTGCTTGAAGAGTAATCTAAGGACCTAAAATGACAAACCAGCATGATAGCAGAAACAATGTTCTGTTTTGATTACCAGAGAGGAAGACTCCATGAGCAGCAACAACAGCTGCAGTTTTGTATTAATCCAATGTAAAAATAATTGAAAGTTGCTATAAAAAAGACTTTGGTGGACAAATATGCTTCAGGGAATGTCAAGAGATGGAGCCAGCAAAAGGGATTGTGATGTGATTGACAAATAAGACTCGAGATTAGCCCAAGCTCGAAGGACTTAAATGCAAAATGAGAATGTTCATGGCTCATGCATCGTTTTTATTTGGGCTATTAAAGCTTAAAAATCGTTCATATTATTTTAATAATTACACAGCCCTTTAACCTTAATTTAAATGTGTGTTTGTTGTTTTTTTAAGGTGTTTTAAAACATGTTTTAATGTTGGTAGGTTTTAGTTTAATTTTGCAACTTTAATTATGTCTTGCATTATATATATGCATCTTTAAATTATGACTTGCATTATGTATTCTACATTTAATTAAATCATGCATAAAAGCATTTCACATGTTAATTAAGTTTGTGTTTTAATTATGTCATGCATTATGTAATTCATATGTTAAATAAATTTATATTTTAATTAAGCCATGCATTTATGCATTTCATATGTTAATTATATTTAAGCATGAGTCTGTGTCATAAGTATGTGAAGTGTGTTTTTATTTTGATTGTTTTTCTTCATAAATGTGTGATAGTATGTTAAATTCTATTATAAATGTGGAGTTTATAGCTGAATAAAAATATGAAAAGATTGCAAATGTTTAAAATCTATTTACTCTTGTTGTAGGTGACTATTCATTAGATCAAGGATGGCTCTTCAAATCTGATCAATTTTAGTGCCTTCAAAGCTCATTATGATGCCATTTTAAGAGATATTTGCACAAGCCTTATGGAATTCAATCAAAGGGAAAATGAAGGGACAACAAAAGGGGAAATGGAGGGACAACAAAACTGCTCATTTAAGTATCATTAATCCTTCATCAAGTATAGAGACATGACCATTCAAATATCTTCCATTAGTCATGATCGAATTTAATTGCTTTGAATGCATGTATTAATAGCTATTATGAATACATTAGGTGCCGAATGTGAAAGGTCACCTATAGGTCTATATAAAGCTAGACTTGAACTTTTTGTAAGGTTGCAGAATATTTTAGAATTAAACTTTCTTTGTGAGAAATTTTTTCTCCGGTTCTTTATTGAACTAAACCGATCTTATCAAATTTTTTCTTAGTTTGTGACATTCTGATCTCTCGGTTTTATAATTAGTAGATTGAACTAGTTTTCACACTTGAAGAGCTTGACATTAAGTATTTTCTTTATGTTTTCTAGGATTTAATCTAATTTTTTATCTTTTGTATAAATTGTGTAAACCAAGTGTTAAAAGATTACTTTATTGTTTTTAAGACTAATTGAGGCCTAAAGATTAGCTAATATCTTTAGTGAGTGTGCAAGAGACCATTAAAAGTTGCACAAATATAAAATTAATCACTTTGTCACAACATAGGATGTTTTACGTCGCAACAAAGGTACCAAACTTAAAGATTTCGGGGACTGACTTCTTTCTCACGATAATGTTTACACGATGACACCAAGTATGGGATTGATTGCTTCGTCACGACACAGGTCCTGGTATGCCGTGACATCAACCCCTAGAAGCGATTTTTACACATAGTGAAGGGCATTTCGATCTTTACAATACCACTTAAACACGAAGGATGACAGTTGACCTAGGGTTGATAAAAACGATCGGTCAACGCTATAAATAGGGTATTTAGCACTAGGTTTAAACATACCTTTTCTAGCTTTTAGTTTTTACTTTGTTATTTTCGTTCTAAAAATGAGATTTCAACTTTCGCATAAATGTTCAAGGAATTATTTCCCGACAGATTGCCAATATTTTCTTTTATTTCATTTGAATCCATTTCATTCTTTGTTATATTATTGTTTTTTTATGATGTTTAAGAAAACCATGAGGAACTAATTCCATTTTGGGGAATTAGGGAGTGGAAGTATGAATATTTAATTGTTGTATAAAAAGGGATTTTCAATCGGATCAGTTGTTTGGGAAAAGAAGAACATAAAACAAACACTAGGTTTGGAAACCCAAGAAAGACATTTAGGCGGGAATGAACCCAAAATTGATATTACCTATCCATGAAAACCTTTTCCCCAAACCGGTTTAGACCGTGACATCTAGCAATAAATAGTTTCTATCGACTTGCTATGCTGTGGAAGATCGAAAGATTCAATTGGGGTAGTAACTAGTTAATTGAAGAAAAATCACCAAAATCAAACAATTCAAGAAATCATACTGAAGTGATCTAATCTCCCCAAATCCGTTTATCGAATACTTACATCTCGTCCCTTTACTTTATTTTATTTATTTTTATGTTCTTCACAACACATCTCTTATTTTATTCTCGTACAATAATCCCTAAATTGAGTACTAATTAATTCTATTATTTGCAGATATTTAATTCACTATCGCCTAATGCCTCCTTTGGGTACAATCTTCGAAATACTAATCCTCGGATTACTAAGTGTTCCATTGTAACACACTATATTTACAACCAGACTCATATACTTGCAGAAGCTAAAAACCTATACCGAACGGGAGTACGTTCGAAGGCAGTCAAGTTGTTGGCGTTGTTTCCGGGGAGGCAACGCTTTTAGTGATTTTTATTTTTGCATTGTTATTAAGAATAATTAGGAAATTTTTAGGATATAGTTACGATTTAACCCATACTAAAAATTCTTTAATTTTCATATTAATTACTTTTAACCAACACTTCCACAACATTTTTTTAGGCCATGGATGATTACTATTACATGTGGTCAAATGAGGGGTACAATTACGACGATGGCATCTACGAGGATGGATAGTACGAAGATTTGGAGATCATGGAAAATAAAAAATTATTCAAGATAGAACAGAACTAACACGAAAATGAAGCCTCAACACACCAGTGGAGTAATGATCAAAGTACTGGTGTAGTTGAACGTCCACATAAGTTCACTGCTAATTTATATGAGATCCTTGAAGAAGATCATGACATGCTCAAATATTTATATGGGACTCCCTTTGATTTTCCTTCATGTGAAAATGCCAAAAGAACTATCTCTAAGGCATCATCATGCATGTTAGATAAAATGGCTCAAACAATGGAAATACTACAAAAATTATCCAAAGCACTGCCTCCAAAGAACGAAGATAGGATTGATGCTCAAAACTTGGATCACAAGAGCCATTGTATTATCAATGACCATGATGAAAATTATGGTGAGATTGAACCTGACCTTGTAATTAAAGACCATGAAGAGGAGATTGAACATATTCTGAGAACGGAAAATGGGCCTCAAACTAGTGATAAGTCTGTTCCTTTAAGTAATTATGATGACTTGCAAAATGTGGGTCTTCAATTGACAACTACTACCGACAAAGATGCAAAAGAGAAGTTGGAAATTTAAGAATCCATAAATCAAGGGTTCAACCTTGGATGAGAGATAGTTATGATATGCAACGTCTTTGTTTTGAAACAAATTCCCAGAGAAATTAACAATATAAGCGTTTTTCATACACTTCAGATAATCGGAAAGATTTTCCTTTATGAGCCGTCACCTCACTTTTCGGATGTCAAAGTAATTGAGCCCTCACTAAATTCATGGGAAGTTCAAACCTTTCAATGGTTTCAAGAGTCATGTGCAGAGATACTATTCAAACCCATGAGAATATGTTAGGAATTGGTCTTTGATCCAACTGACATAGTAACATATGAACTAACCATTATTGTGGAGCTTAAACTGATCGTTAATGAGAGTGTAGAAGAGTCAATACACTTTCTGGCCATAATAGACAAGGTGTCAACCAAAGAAGTCGAGGAGTTTGATTCATTCTCATTTGAAAACAGTAGCAAGGCTCGAGCAACCAAAACTTCATACAGATTAAGGGTCAAAATGTAATTTTTTAGAAAGTTTGAGGGCCCAAAATGTAATTTTTAGAAAGTTTGGGGTCAAATTTAAATTTTTGGAAAGTTTAAAGGCTAAAACATAATTTTGAAATAAAACAAGGGTTTCGTAGGTAATAAAACCAAAAATTTTGACACGTGGCAGCTTTCTATGCTTCCAAAAATCAAGTAACTAAATTAAAAAAATTTAAAATTATTAGTTGAATTTAAAATAAATTAAAAATAGCAAAAAGGACTAAATTGAAACAAATAAAAATGAGGAAGGACCAAAGGGGAAAATTCCTCTTTTCTTTAAAACACGTGGAGCTTTAGGGTTCGAATACTCAAGCGGGTCGGGTTGGTCTAAACGACGTCGTTTTGGCACCAATATTCCTTCCCCAAAATGACGTCATTTAAAGGGTGCTATAAAGGCCAAATTTTCAATTAAAAAAATCATTCCAACTCTTATTTTTTTTAAAAAAAACCTTTAGAGCCTTCTTTGTTTTCTCTCAAGTATCTCAATATCCGACCATGGGGTTGGTCGATCGACCACCGTGAACATCAATCATCGACATCGGCAACCTCCGTCTACAGTGATCGAATTTTCAAAAAAACTTTCGTTTTTATTTTTTTTGAAAAACGTAGATCTAGGGTTGGATCTTTTAAAATCAAGCCAAATCTTTTTTTAAAAAAACCAAAAAATCTTCGATCTTTATGAGTTTTTTGAATCTGTTTTGGTTTTCTTTTTTCTTTTTAAAACGTACCTTCGTTGGAGCCCCTCTCACGAACATCGACGAGTTCAAAGGGACTCCTCATGATCACGACGACGACAACGTGAAAAAAATAGGTAACTTAACTCCTATTTTTATTTTATTATTTATTTTTTGTAGTATTCGAAAATAAAATTTAAAATAAGTAAAAATATATACTACCTTAAAACTCTTGATTTGCTATTTATTGTGTTTTTTTCTTGTATTTCTCTGTGAAAAAAAGTTATAGATCTGAGATCATGACTTTATAGCCAAATAAATTAAAAATATTATTTTTTTATCTAATCTCTTCTTCCATGTTTGCAGGTTCTTTTTCGTGATGGTAGCAGCATAATTTTCGGGTCAATAATGGTTATGGCAGAGAGACCCCGAGGGGTGAGTATTGGTTCGTGTGCCCGCTGACGTGGTGGTTGACGTGGTCAAGGAGGGGGAGCAACGACAGACTTACTGATTAGGGTTTCCTAAGTTCCCAAAATTTTTAGGTTTCTAGTCCTTTGAATTTTGTGCTTTAGATTAGGTTTTAGAGTTATTAGGTTTGTAATGGGTTTTGGTTTAAGGGTAGTTTGGGTTAGGGTTTTAATTTTTTGGGTTTAATTCTATGTAATTTGGACATTGAAAACAAAAATGGACTTTGGTTTATTATTTATTTTTGTTTTATTTTTTTGTTTTGGTTTTGGTTTATTTCGTACTAGGCCGATCAAAATTGGGGCCTCTACAGCTGCCCGTCTTTACTCATTGTCATGTAATGAAAATGGAGCAAAGACTAAAGGAGGACCAATTTTGTCCAGTCATGTTGAACCTCAGCCTTTTCTTCACGTAACCCACTCTTTCAAATCATTGATCACTCTACTACATTGCATCCGCTTAGCTACAACTTTGGAAGATAGGATATGGCGACGTGACTTCATCTTGCCTCATGGCAAGAGATAAAATTTGCTATTGTAGCTTCACTCCATTCCACTGCAATATTTGGGAGATTAAGATTTGTTGTCGTAGCCTTTGATTCAATCCACTGACACTTCAGGGATATAAGATTTTGGTATTGAAGCTTCACTCCATTCCACTGTAACTTCAGGGAGATTAAGATTTACTTCTGTAAGATGGTAGCTTCAATCTGCCACATGATTGTGGTAAGAGATTGGATGAGGCCTTCAATCTGCCCTATGATCGGGGTAAGAGATTAGATGGTATCTTCAATCTGTCCCTTGATCGGGTAAGAGATTGGATGGCTTCAACTTGCCCCGTGATTAGGGTAAAAGATCGATTTGTCTTCAATCTTCCCTCTAATTAAGGTAAAAGGTTGGATGCTTCAATCTACCCCATGATCGAGGTGAGAGATTAATGTGTCTTCAATCTTCCCTTTGATTAGGGTAAAAGATTGAATGTTTTAATTTACTCTCTGATTAGGGTCAAAGATTGGTGTGTCTTCAATTTACCCTTTGATTAGGGTAAAAGATTAAATGCTTCAATCTGTCAATCTGCCTCATGATCAAGGTAAAAGATCGATGTCTCTTCAATTTTCCCTCTTAGGGTAAAAGATTGGATGCTTCAATCTGCCCCATGATCGGGGTAAGAGATTGGTGTGTCTTCAATCTGCCTTTTGATTAGGGTAAAAGATTGGATGCTTCAATCTGCCCTCTGATTAGGGCAAAAGATTGGATGCTTCAATTTGCCCCATGATCGGGATATGAGATTGGTGTATCTTCAATCTGCCCTTTGATTAGGGTAAAAGATTGGATGCTTTAATCTGCCCCATGATCGGGGTATGAGATTGAATGGTAGCTTTGCTTTGCTCTACTGTAACTTTAGAGAGATAAAAAAACATGCTACTACAGCTTGATCTGATCCACTGCAACTTTGAGGTAGAAGATTCGTCGTTGCGGCTTCAATCTGCTCCTCTTCAGCTTTAAGGACTTAAGATTCGCCTTTGCAACTTCAATCTAGCCCTTTACAACTTTGAGATTCACCTTTACGGCTTCAATCTGCTTTTCTACTGTCTTGAGATTCACCTTTGCAGCTTTAATTTTCTTTTCCTCATCTTCAGGGTATAAGATTCACCGTTGCGGCCTCTAACTTTCCCTTCACATCTCTAAGGTATAAGGTTCGGAGTTAAGCCTTCAACCTTTCCCTCCATATCTCCATGGTATAAGATTCGTCATTGTGGCTTTAATCTTTCCCATCACGTCTCTAAGGTACAAGGTTCGCAGTTGCGGCTTCAACCTTTTCCTCCATATCTTCATGGTACAAGATTCGTCGTTGCAGCTTTAATCTTTCCCTTTCTAAGGTACAAGGTTCGCCATTGCGGCTTCAACCTTTCCCTCCATATCTTCATGGTACAAGATTCACCGTTCTGGCTTCAATCTTTCCCTCCATATCTCCATGATACAAGATTCGTCGTTGCGGTTTGAATCTTTCCTATCACATCTCTAAGGTACAAGGTTCGTCGTTGCGGCTTTAACCTTTCCCTCCATATCTCCATGGTACAAGATTCGTCGTTACGGCTTCAATCTTTCCCATCACGTCTCTAAGGTATAAGGTTCGCCGTTGCGGTTTCAACCTTTCCCTCTATATCTCTATGGTACAATATTCACTGTTGCGACTTCAATCTTTTCATTACGTCTCTAAGGTACAAGGTTTGCTGTTGCGGCTTTAACCTTTCCCTCTATATCTCTAGGGTATTAGATTTATCATAGTGGCTTCAATCTTTCCCTTCAAACTTGTAGAATATGCTTTTATGGACCTCTGTGTAGGCCAGATTATTAGGATGCCATGATCAGAATGAGTCAAATGCTTCTAACCAGATGGGTATGAATGATGAATACAAAAATGTCATCTCTGAGAATGATTTTATTTGTCTAAGTCCTATCACTGATGTGTTATCATGTTCTCCTTTTGGTATGGTATCTTTGACATGAAACCTAAAGAGGCAGTCGTAATTTGAACTATTTGTTTTAATACCCTTCTAACCCTCGGGTTTGGTTATTTCCAACTAGTGGTCCTGTTTCAGGTCCCTGTACTATTTAGAAATTTTCCAGAGCAATATGCAGAAATCCTTTTATTCCTTATATAGTTAGACCACTAACCGTCATTTTAATGCAAAAATGCTTGAACAGGGTTGTAAGGTGGATAAAATTGAATTTTATTAGAGGCAAAGCTTGCGTGAATGAAAGATTAAAAATCATTAGTCCACTAACTGTTATTTCAATGCAAACGTGCCTGAACAAGGTTGTAAGGTGGATAAAATTGAATTTTATTGGAGGCAAAGCTCGCATGAATGAAAAGATAAAAAATGAAAAACATTGGTCAAAAGTTGTCAAACATTAGGTAAGCAAAGAATGAAGTTAGGTGCCCCACATATCAAACTATAAGCTTTGCTGAGCAAACTTGATGAGGACCATTCTGAGCTTGATATGTGTCCATGAAACTTGCAGTACTTCGTTGATGCCTTAAGGTTAAAGTTTATTCACCTTGTTACTTTTGAGAGAGAAGACCATTTCATTCCCTCTATTTGATTTAAATTTGAGTCATCCTTTCGAATTTTCAACTCATATCTCCTTAGGTTTTGAGATGCCCTTTACGAGTTTTCACCTGGACTTCTCCTTTTCTTTTTCCTTCTTTTTCCCTTTTTCTTTTCCTTTTTTCTTTCTTTTTTCTTTTTCTCTTCCTTCTTTTTTTATTTTTTATTTTTTTAGGGTGAAATTTCTTCCTCACAGAATCCGATTTCATGGGGTTGGACAGGTCTTTATCGTCCATCTCGGTCAAAATCAAAGCTCCTCCAAAAAAGGCTTTCTTCACCTCATAGGACCTTTCTCAATTTGGTATCCATTTTTTTTAAGTCTTTGGTAAGCAAGATCTTTTTCAAAACCAAAGCTCCCTTGTGGAATTCTCTTGGGCGGACCTTTTCGTCATAAGCTCGCATTATTCACTTTTGGGACATTTGATCTTGTCCGATAACTTACAGCCTCTTTTTTTCAATCAAGTTTAGCTGATCGCATCTAGATTGGATCCATTCTGTTTCATCAATTCTAACAAAATTTGGAGGGAATGAAAGTAGACTCTAATGGGTATGACTACTTTCATTCTAATGAGAAAGGTGTAGCCCTCGTGGATGTTCTGATAGAAGTTCAGTAAGCATTGAGGGTAAATGGTAATGCCAATTTTTCCAATGATGTTTTTAATGTTCTTATTGGCTACCTCTATTACCCTCATTCACTTTTAAACAATATGGTGCCAGATTGTGATACTTGATCTTGAACTAATTGTAGACTTTTGCTATCGTGCTTTTGTTCAAATTCAGTGTGTTGTCGGATATGACCCTTCTGGTGTTCCATATCGACATATAATCTCTTTCTTGTCGACTTTGTGACATTAGCATAGGAAGTAGCTTCTACCCCCTCGGTGAAGTAATCATTGATAACGAAGATGAATTTATGCCTATTGGAAGCCTTTGACAAAATTAGCCCAATGACATCCATGCTCCACATAGGAAAAGGTCATGACGTGAAGAAGTGAAAGAGATACCCTTGACTTTTTCTTTCTCTTTTTTCTTTCTTTTTTTTTTTGTTTCTTTGGGTTTCAAGATGCCCTTTACGGGTTTTCATCTCGACCCTTTTTTTCTTTTTTTCTTTTTTCTTTCACCTTTTTTTTGGGCCTCCTTTTTAATAGCGCTTAGGCCTCATTATTCGAAGTTTCTGTTGAATTAGATTGCATTCTAACTTTATGAGAGCCTGTGTGTCACAAAATCAGTTCTTTAAACCCGACATGCTTTGATAGGACCATGCAAGGACCTTTGGGTTCTCGAAGCAGCTCTATGGGATCTTGCTTTATTTTTGCAGAGATACATGTCTTAATTTTTACCTTTTTATCTCTTTTTCTTTTTCGTTCTCCAAACTCGTAATTTCTACTGATTCTTTGTGAGGTAATATTTGATTCTTGTCTTGCTCAAGCATTAGTAGCAAATTGGGAGACAAGTTACATTCTTGATCATCTTCGAAATCTCGAGGTTTTTCTGGACACATGTCCTTCTCAAAAGGGCTCTAAGTTAATAGTAGTGCCGCTCGTATCCTTGATATCAAGGAACCCAGAGGGGATCCAAAGAATAATTGAATTAAAGAATAATTAATTATGGTATGAACAAATGAGAATAATGGTAAAATGTTTACGAAATGGGACAAAAACAATGCATCATTTTTATTGAAATAACAGATAGTGATCATGTGCTCTTTACAAAAGGATCCCTATTACTCTTAGACTTAGAGCAATAAGTTTATTCTGAATATTATTCTGGAAAAGTCCTAAAAACTACAAGAAGCTCCTTCACAGTCTAGTTGTCCAAAACACTTCCAAGGGCGTAAGGACGAACTCTCGATGAGTCCTACTCTCCGTATGACTTTTGCTCAATTTTTTCAACATTCCCAAATTATCTTGATTTAACATGTTTTCTTTCAATTTTTATTTAGAGTTGTTAACACCTCCCCTAACACGATTGTTTTAGATATGTGAGATTTTATTTAATTTTTTGAAATTTAATGCATACAACGAAATGCAATGCATATATGCATATGCAAGAAAAGTATTGATTTTTAGTTCAATTTTGTTACAATAACTTTACTAGAAAACGAAATTCTTTACATAAGGCAGATACATATATGGTCGTGTCTTACTGCTCAAAGCCTTAGCTTTACCTAAGATGCCAAGCTAAGTTTTTGTCCCAATTCGACTCCGATTTCAAGCTTATAACGTTTGCTTAAATGGCTAGGGCCTGCAAGTGTTTAGCCGCTTCTCGTACTTGAGTTAAAGCTTCGCTCGTGACATGACCCTTATCTCTGACTTGCCCTTAAGAGCGTTGAAGTTATTTTTTTCAATATTCACTATTTGTTTCCTTGATTTCTTCGAGAAGCTCATCTCGTAGTTCACAACTCCGTAGTGAGGCCTCAAGTTCTTCTACCTTCTAACTTCTCATTATTAGTCTGGCTTACCTGTCATCTCAATCGTAAATCCGAGATCGCATCATTCATATGCCCTAATGACTTAGGGCAAATGATTAACCTATAAAAGCTTAAGGCAAAGACGTCATCCTTTTTCCTTGCGTCAGGGTGTACCAAGATTGAGTCATGTAAGTTCTTCTAAGTGGTACATTTGTTATCTCTTCCTCTAATTCAAGCCACGACTCATTTCTCACTCATCCCAGTTATGTTCATCAACCTCTTTAAAAAGAGTTGGAATAATAGCGGCTCTAGGGTAGGCTTTATCGACTTGAATCATCGGGCAACAGGGCAACGTGATGTACTCTTCTATTGCAGGTACCATGTCCTCCTTTCCAAAGGTGAAACAACAAAAAGTTGGATTTCAATACTACGTGAAAGCTCGAAACCGATGCTTATTCTGCTTAACATTGAGAAAGGTAATGACTCATAGTTCAATTCTATTAGAACAACTTTACTAGAAATCAAATTTCTTTACATAAGGCAGATATGTATATGGTCGTGCCTTAGTGTTCAAAAGCCTTAATCATCTAATTTCACTCTGATTTGACTCCGATTTCAAGTCTGAAATGTCAACTTGAATGGTTAAAAACCTACAAGTGATTAGTTACTTCTTGTACTTGGATCAAAGTTTGGTTCGTTGTGTGATCTTTGTCTTCGTCTTACTTGTCTATCAAATCGTCGATTTCTCTTTTTCGTCCTTCTTTTGACCATATATGCATGACCATATTGTCTTCTACCTTATCAAGAAACTCGTTTTCTTATGACCAATTTTCTATTTAGTAATCGAGCTTAAATCAATACCCTTCCTTATATGAAGATGTAATGCAAGCAAGAAAAGCATAAAACAAGAGCAAAGGAAACAAGACAGTATGATAACAAAATACAGATATAAAACACAAAACCTATGCATTTGGGAAGATGCTAATAGTTCGGTGTAGTTCTATTTTAAGGCAAGCACTTAGGGCTCACTATATGTGGTTTAAGTTTTAGAGTAAACGTACCTAAACCAGCAGATTCCTCGATCTTCACCCATTACAGGCTCATACGGACGAGTTCAGTTTAGGGGGACACATTTCCCATATGTTTGTACGAAAGTGAAAACTTCACGAAAATATAGGTACGGATGTAATCCTGAAAGCAAATCACTATCCTACACAGAGGTAAAAACCTCATGAAGGAGTAGCTTCTCACTTTCACTTAAAGGGTATAGTAACAGATGCACATGAATGCAAACCTATACTAGCAATATCAACACAACATTATCATGGCATCACACAAAAAATGCAAAGGATCACATATTAAATTAAATCGAGTGTTTAAAATTTTAACAAAAAGACCCAGAAATATTTGACTTTTGGCTTGACTTTCTTTTTATTTTTAAAGTCGTCCCAGTGGAGTCGCCAAGCTGTCGAAACGGTTTTTTTAAAAAGTTTCGAACTTTTATTTTAAAATTGAAGATGGAGTCGCCACCAATCTTTTAATTTGGTGTGATTGGATCACCTAAAACGTTTGAATTTATTTAGAAAGAACATTTTGGTCTTCGAAATCCAGAAAATAGGTTCGGGAGTCGGTTACATGTAAGGAAGGGTTAGCACCCTAACACGCCCAAAATTGGTACCTAGTCGATTATTTGTGGTCTTGGTTATTGAAAATTTGAAAACTCGAGGAAAATTCAAAGCACGATCCTTGATTAATAAACAGAAACAATTTGATGATTTTTTTTTGAAAATTGGAATCTCGCGAAAAAAAAGATCTTTTATTCCGAGTTCATTGAGAAAAATCATACCACGTAAGTTAGGGCATGATATTTCGAGTCCTCAAAAAAAATGACAATCATTTATCGAACGGTCAAGAAAATTTTAAGATATAGTCGAACATAAAATTGTTTAAGAATAGAAATTGTATGTTAGGTGTTACATGAAAATTAAATTTCACAAATAAATAATCTTTTTCTCGAGAAAATTGAAAATCAAGTCATACCCCGTAAGTTAGGAAAAACACCTTTTGGATACTCGAGAATGAAGAAAATTTTTTGGTTTACTAAAAAAGTATGTGTTTTTTTTTATTTTAAAATGTGATGTTTGGTCACAAAAGTTCGCAAACAAAATCACATCCTGTGAGTTGGGACACGATTTCATCAAATTCCTTGAGTAACAAACATTTCCTTATTTTTGAAATCATTTACTTTAGAAGGAAGGATTAATTTAAAAATAGGGTAAAAAGGAAGGCCAATTTTGAAACAAAATAAAGTTTGGGGGCTAATTTTAGAAGAAATAAAAAAATAAAGGATTAAATTAAAACTATAATGAAAGTTTGAGGGTAAAAATGTAAAAAGAAAAAAGAAAAATAGGGTCCAAACAAAAATTTTGGAAAGTTTAGGGGTCAAAATGTAATTTTTAGAAAGTTTGAGGGTTAAAATGCAATTTTTAGGAAGTTTGAGGGTTGAAATATAATTTTAAAATAAAATAAGGGTTTCATAGGAAATAAACTCAAAAATTTTGACACGTGGTAGCTTTCTATGCTTCCAAAATCAAGGGACTAAATTAAAAATATTTAAAATTATTGGGTGAATTTAAAATAAATTAAAAATAGCAAAAAGGACTAAATTGAAACAAATAAAAATGCAAAAGGACCAAAGGGGAAAATTTCTTTTTTCTTTAAAACACGCGGACCTTTAGAGTCCGAATATGCAAGCAAGTCGGGTTGGTCTAAATGGCGCCATTTTGGCACCAAAATTCCTTTCCCAAAACTACGTCGTTTAAGGGATGTTATAAAGGCCAAATTTTCAACCAAAAAAAATTCCAACTCCTATTTAAAAAAAAACCTTTTGAGCCTTCTTTGTTTTCTCTCAAGCATTTCAATATCCGGCCATGGGGATGGTCGGTCGATCGCCGTGACCGTCGATCATCGACACCGACAACCACCGTCTACAGTGGCCGAATTTTCAAAAAAAACTTCCTTTTTCATTTTTTTGAAAAATGTAGATCTAAGGTTGGAGCTTTTAAAATCAAGCCAAATCTTTTTTAAAAAAAAACCAAAAAAGCTTCGATCTTTATGAGTTTTTTGAATCTGTTTGGTTTTCTTTTTTCTTTTTAAAACATACCTTCATCGGAGCCCCTTTCACAAACATCGACAAGTTCGGAGGGACTCCTCATGATCACGATGGCGGCAACGTGGAAATAAAATGTAAGCTTAACCCTTCTTTTTATTTTATTATTTATTTTTTTGTAGTATTCGAAAATAAAATTTAAAATAAATAAAAATATAGACTACCTTAAAACTCTTGATTTGCTATTTCTTTTCGATTTTTTTGTGTTTTTTTTTCTTGTATTTCTCTGTGGAAAAAAGTTACTGATCTAGGATCATGGCTTTATAGCCAAATAAATTACAGATATTGTTTTTTTTTCTTTGATCTGATTTCTTCTTCCCTGTTTGCAGCTTCTTTTTCGTTATGGTGGCAACGTAATTTTTGGGTCAACAGTGATGGTGGCAGAGAGACCTCGAGGCGTGAGTCCTAGTTCGTGTGCCAGCTGATATGGTGGTTGACGTGGCTAAGGAAGGGGAGTGACAGCAGACTTCCTAAGTTCCCAAAATTTTTAGGTTTTTGGGCTTTTGAATTTTGGGCTTCAAATTGGATTTTAGGGTTATTAGATTTGTAGTGGGCTTTGGTTTAAGGGAGTTTGGGTTAGGGTTTTAATTTTTTGGGTTTAATTCTTAGTAATTTAGACATTGAAAACAAAAATGGACTTTCATTTATTATTTATTTTTTTGTTTTTTTGTTTTTGTTTTGGTTTATTTTGTAAGAGGCCGGTTTATTTTGTACGAGGCCGGTCAAAATTGGGCCTTTACATATGATATTTGTACATTGTTATTTTGTGTTGTGAGAGATGGTATGATTATAATCTGAGTTGTGTATAAGCATGTTGATATTGCCATGCATATTCATCGGAACGTGGTTAATATAATACAATGTGATAATTATATTGAGAATTTTGATATATACTTATATATATATATATATATCATCTTGAGATTGAGACTAAGATTGAGAAAAATGTGAAATCATACCATTGTGTACTCATGAGTTGGGTTTTTATGGTAAAAGACATGATTATCACCCCTTCAAACGAATGATAGTAAAACCACACTGCAATTGATGACGATTGGTTGGGAAGGGGTTTTGCGGAACCTCTTCACTGTGTTGGTGTGTTAGAGTATGGGTGCATTGCATTGTGCTTGTGATTGTATCATGTTTTGTGGTTAGATTATGTGTTATAAACTATTGTGATATTATATTAGGATGTATGTTCTTAGAGACAAACTGGACTTTTTAGCTCATTTTCTTATAGTTTTCCTTTCAGATACTTGAGACTTAGCAGGCTTGGTACCCGGAGGTATTTATTTCGATTTTCTTATTTATTCTAGTATCATTTAATTCTACGTATAAGTTATTTTGGGGATTTTAGTATATTTTATTATATTTTATAATTTATTATTTTATTGGGATTGTAAGTTATTTTAATTTGGAATTTTGATATTCGTTTTTGGAATTTATGGAATAATTAGTTTAATTATAAACTATATGTGTGTGTGTGTGTATGAATGTGAATTATCAGTTTGCGTAAGGGTATAATTAGAGTAGTGACCTTCTGGATCCAATCATATCTCCTAGGTCGGATAAAGGGGTTACAAAAAAAGAGAGATCTGTTAAATAAAATCTAATATCCAAATTACATACCCAAAATACCCAAATTAAAACCCAAAAAATACAAGCCCAATGCCCAATTACCTAAACATAAGCCCAACACCCACAAGCCTACTATCTTAACAAAAATGAAAAAACCCTAGTTTTCCACTCATCCGATGTTGCTCATGCCACGTCAATAAAGCACACGAACTAAGACCCACACCCCGAAGCCAGATTTGACGCCCTCTACCATTGTTGCACAGAAATGGCAAGGCGCGAGGCTCCCTATCGTCGTTGACCGAAAGCCTTTGCCACCATAATACCTGCAAAAACAGAGAGAAAAAATAGAAGCAAGGAAAAATAAAAAATAAAAAAACAAATATTGTAATTTGGCTATAAAACCATCAACAAAACCTATGTAATTTTTTACAGACAATCAATAGAAAAAGAAGCGATAGCAATCGAAAATTTTCAAAGGTAGTGTTTTAATCATATTTTTTATTTTCATTCGAAAATATACATATATAAAAATATTAATAAAAAAAGGGTTAGAAGGGTACCTGAACGGCGCCACCACCGTAGGGTGGTTCACTCCTCGAATGACAGCCCCATGAACGACTCCATCTTCGTGCGTAACCCTTTCGAAGAGGAGAAAATAAAAAGAGGGAATTATTCCCTTTGAAAACCCTAAAAAACCTAAGAGATTTTATATCTTGGGGGTTTTGGGGGTATATTTGAGAAGTCCAAGCCCAGATCTGGTTTTGGTTTCGAAAACAAAGCAAAAGAGGTGCTTTTGGGTTTTTTCGGCCATCGGGGATGGTGGTCATTGTGGCCGATGATCGGTGGCTGTGGCGGAGAGTGGTGGCTCAGAGGGTTGGCCTTGGAAAGGCTTTGAGAGAAAACAAATGCTTAGAGTTTCTTTTTTCTTAAGCAAAGGTTGAAATGATCTCTTTTTTTTTGGGAAAAATTTGCCTTATATAGTGCTCCTATACAACGTCGTTTAGGGCCTGATTCAGTGGCCTTAAAACGACGTCGCTTTAAGCCCCATACCCGAATTCGATCCATAGTCGTTTTGGATCCGCGTGTTTTCATGAAAATGGTTTATTTATGCTTTCGATCCTTCCGCATTTTTTAATTCTTTTAATTTTGTCCTTTTTTGTGTTTTTTAGTTTTTTAAATCTACCCTTTAATTTTATTTTATTTTCAATGGAGTCCTTTGACTGTTGACGCTTATTGGGAGTGACACGCGTCAGATTACTAGGGAATTTCTCCTTTTAGCCCTCGTTATTTTTATTTTATTTTGATTTAATCCTTTTGTTCTTTTTTAGATTTATACTGTTAATTTATTTACAATTTTAATTTAATCCCCCTAATCTCGTTAAATTTGCCCCTATCATTCTGTTTCATTCCTAATTTGGTCCTTCATCCTATTTTCATTATTTTGTTATTTATTCTTTTTTTATATTTTACTATTTACTTTATTTGCTCTATTATTTTATTTAAATACTTTCATTTCACGTTGTTTACTCTCTTTTTATTTATTGTCAAAATTATTATTAATTTTATCTTAGTATTATTCAATATTTTTTTTGTCATTTTAATTTTAAAATCAATTACCTAATATTTTTATACAATATATGCGCAAGATTTAAAATCGAGGCAATATTCGTTACTTAAGGGACTCGATAAAATTGTGCTCCAACTTACGGGGTACAGTTTTATTTTCAAATTTATGTAATTGGATACTCTATTTAAAACGTGTTTATTTTCATTAATCAATAAATGTTCTTTATTTTCGAATGCCTGAGATGTTGTGTTCCTAACTTACGGGACGTAAATTTATTCTCAACTAACTCGAGATAAAATATCGTTTTTCATGAAACTTAATTACCGAAATCTATCACTTATATATTTACAGATCACATTTTAAATTTTCTTTAATCGATCGATAAATTATTTTTATTTTTCAAGGACTCGAAATATCGTGTCCCTAACTTATGGGATATGATTTTTCTCAATTAACTCGAAATAAAATATCATTCTTCGTGAGATTTAAATTTTTCGATATTATCAAATTGTTCCACTTACACGATTAAGGATTGCATTTAAATTTTACTTGATTTTTCAAATTTTCAACAATTAAGACCTTAAATAATCGGCTAGGTATCAATTTTCAGCATGTGAGGGTGCTAATCCTTCCTCACACGTAACCGACTCCCGAACCTATTTTCTAGATTTCGAAGACCAAAACTTTTGTTTAAATAAACTTGAATAGTTTACGGTGATTCAATCATACCAAATTAAAAAAAATTGGTGGAGACTCTATTTTCAATTTTAAAAATATAAGTCTGGACTTTTTTCAAAAAATGGTTTTGACACCCACAGAACCTGCAGTTATCGTAGTAGTCCAAGAATTTTATGCAGCTTTGAAAGATTATATTTCTAGGACTAATGTTGAATTAATTGGGAAACTTTAGTGATAAGAGGAGTTAGTGTTAAGGTAACCCCTAAAATAATATGTAAATTCTTCGATGCTCCTTATTATGAACAGGATTTCTTAGATCAAACTGACTTAGAATCTTTCAGTGATATAAACATGAATGAAGTAATTACATATTTAACTAAGGGGAGGGGGGAATGGAAATTTAGGCCAAGCACTAGTATCCCAACTTCGTTCAACCAAGCCATTATGTTCCTTGAAGCAAAAATGTGGATTCAATTTGTGTGTACACACATGATACCTACTTAAAATGTTTCTAATGTTAATGTTTTTTGAACAGTATTATTATTTGAAATTTTGCGGAAGAAGCATATTTGTATAGGGAAGTGGATCAACCAAAACATGAGTTGATGTGTGGGAAGCCAAAAGGTGGAGATTTTCTTTCCTCACTTAATCATAGCTTTGTATAGAAGGGTAGGAGTGGCCATGACATCCATTGAGCAGACATTGAAGTTGTCAAAAAGTGTCATTGGTGACACACTCTTCTAACAATATGTGGAGCATTGTGCTAAACAACTAAAAGAGGGGAAGAGGAAATCACGAGACTCGACAGCTATACCAACTTTGACACAAAGGTTGGCACTAGCCTAACAAGAAGTTGGTGAAGGAAGTCATTCGAAGCTCGATTGGATGATAAAATGGATGCAAGAATCAAGACTGATATTTCAAGAGTTTACTCTGCAACACAACATTAGAGTCCCTAACTACACACCGGATATGTTTGGGACGACAACTGAAGAACATAATGAGGAGGAAACAAAAGAAGGGCATGACAACGATGAGGATGAGGAGGAGATAAACAAGGAAGAATGAGTGTTTTAAACAATTTTTAAATTTTTAGACTTGTAACTTTGGGATGATTTTTTGTTTTTGTTTTAAAGACTTATATAATTTTTAGGGGTAGGATTAGGATTTTTTTTTTTGCATATATATGCCTTAATTATTTTTGTAGGAACCCCACACTATGGAGACATAAAAATTTCAAGCATTCACGCCAAAAGGGAGAAGGACAACCACCATGAGAAGAAGATGACCTCAAAGATCAATCGGGTAATTTATTTCCTTACTATTTAAGGGGCTACACATTGAGGACAATGTATTTAAGGGGCTACACATTGAGGACAATGTGTTTTCTAAAGTGTGGAGGGTAACATAGAAATTTTTGCATATAGTTTTTAGTTTTTAATTTTTAAGTTTTTCTTGATGTGTACTTGAGCTTGTAGAAATACAAGTGATTGGTTAGGAGCATGTATAAGAGGTTGATTGTATTTGTTAATAAATTTGGCATGATAATGAGGAATTTTTAAATTTTTGAGCATAAAATTATTAAGTTTTATAGGTTACATTAAGTATAGATAGAAAAGTAGTATTGATACCAAATGATGTGAATGATATGAGGAAACGAGCATGCTAGTATATATGATAGGTAATAATTTTTGAATTGTATGACTAAATTGAGATTTATGCACATTGAGGTGTTTAGGGATGACCTCAGGCATTGTTTGGTTACATGTAGAGCTAAAAAGCCAAACCCTATTCTAAATTTTCAATTAGTACCCATCTTTGAGCCTTATGACCCTTCTTGATGAACCACACTACAAGCATCTAAAACCTAAAACGATGATTTGTGTGTACTCTTTGCTTTGGTCCTATTTTGCATGGAAATAGACATATGGACATATGTATTAAGGGCAAGTAAACACATTATGGTAGAGGTTATAAAACAAAGAGGGAAATAGGAAAATCAATATAATGTATGAACTTTAGTTTAGCCAAAAAGAGAGAAATAGTGAAAATTCAAAAAGAAAAGAAAATTGAGTAGAAATAAAAAAAGAGAATCATGAGCAAGAAAACCTATGAAGGTAAAAAACTACTCATAAGCTAGCTAAAGGGATTAGTTTATATTGAGATTTCCTAAATTGGAGAGAAAAGGAAGGTGAGAGAAGGAGAAATAAAGGGGTGAGATGGGATGGGACATTAAGGGGAAGAATAGGGAACAATATAATGTGCCAAACTATTTTCATGTTTGTATCGTTTGTGCTTAACTATTCTTTGAAATTCATACCTATTCTAAGCCTCAACACGTTACAAACTGAAAAGTCCTATGTGACTTAAACAATTCTATGCATGAATAGATATGAAAATTATATGATTTCATTATAACTATTTGTATTATGCTAGGATAATCAAAGTACTTGTATTAGGCATTGATGGAGTTATATCGATGAGACTTTGATATTTGTATTTCTTGTGACTTATTGAACTTATATCCCTTCTAACCAAAAATGGTAAAATTGCTCACTCATCGTGTTAGAATTATTGAGATATATATAATGCTGGTGTGTCGTTGGGAGTACCAAATATAACCTATTTCAAAAGTTATCAAAAATAATAGTAAAGGGAAGTAGGGTTAAATCTTTAGGGACTGGAGTGTTGCAAAAATCTTGTATGTCGAGATCCTGTGTGAAATCTTGCCCAAGAAAAGCGTAGGACTTGGAGAAATAAAAAAACAAAATTAAAGAAATAAAAGACTGAAGTGTTGAAATTATTTAAATTGCATAAAAGTAAATAGAGTCAATAAAAGAAAGGGTTTTATCAATTTCAAGAGTTCCAGCCTCCGATTATCTTGATTCCTCCTTGGTTCAATCATAGATTTTTAGATGGTTTTTCTCGTGCCCGAATAAGCCAGTTATAGTGAAAGAGGACACCTACGACCACCAGCTCCAGTTATAACTTTGATTTTAAAGGAAACTGACTCTAGCCAACCGTCGCTCCAATGGGATCGTCTTATACTAGATCATCTCTTCTCAATGACGAATGCCACGACATTTTGTCTTTGGCTCGACAACCTCTGACACAATAAGTTAGCGAACCGACTGTGCAACCTTCTAAAAACATACAAAGCGACCGTTTTCGCACAAGATGAAAGATTACTTTTGAAGGGATATGGACGGAAGCGTCAATCCCGTAATGTGGAGAATTGATGAATACTCGGTTGAGAAGGGTTAAGTACGGGTTTTAAGCCTCATGAACTTTTTGGAGGAATGTTGATAACCTTTGGCTAGAAGGGTTTTTAGTTGCTTATGCTTTTGGGAGAAAACACAAGATAATGAAAATTAGAACTTTTTATAAAATGACTAGGGTTTTTGGGAGATGAAGGATTTTACAGTGAATGGGAAGTGAATAATTCAATCACTCCATCCCCTATTTATAGTACATAGAAATCCCTAGTTTATACCAATCTAAACTCCAAAAGATAATTAGAATTAAATCTAAACATTAATTTCCTAATTCAATCCAATTTAAACTCTAAAAGATAAAGCTTAAAAGATAAATATAAATTAAATATAAACAATATCCTAATAATAATCCTAAATATTAATACTAAAAAATAGAGTTTAAAATGAAATAAAGTAATTATGTCAAAAAAAAACTCTTCTCAAGTCTTCTGCTCTTTCACACTTTCACATTTTCTCTTCTAAAACCAAGCTTTTTACCTAAATTTGTCTTTTGTCTTCAATTTAGTCCCTACAAAATAAAAGAATCATAAATAGCCCAAATTAGTAGGATCATACTCACAATATATATAATTAATATCCAAAAGTATATCACTTTTAAACATTTCAAATGCCTAGAGTAGATGTTACAACCCTAATCTTTGTATAATACAGATTCAATCCTCTTTTGTTTTTCTTTCTTTATTTCTTTCTTATTGTTTTATTTTGTTTTGTTTGCTTGAGGACAAGCAAAGACTTAAGTGTGGGGGAGTTTGATCTGCCGTTTTATACCTAGCATATTGAACTAGTTTTCACACTTGAAGAGGATGAAATTAAGTATTTTCTTTATGTTTTTTAGGATTTAATCTAGTTTTTTATCTTTTGAATAAATTGTGCAAACCAAGTGTTAAAAGATTACTTTATTGTCTTTAAGGCCAATTGAGGCCTAAAGGTTAGCTAACATCTTTAGTGAGTGTGCAGGAGACCATTAAAAGTTGCACAAATATGAAATTGATCACTTCGTCACGACATAGGATGTTCTACGTCGCAACAAAGGGACCAGACTTAAAGATTTCGAGGACTGACTTCTTTGTCGCGACATACATGGGCTATGTCGCGAAAACGCCTGCACGATGACACAAAGTATGGGTTGATTGCTTCGTCGCGACACAGATCTTGGTGTGTCGCGACATCGACCCTGAACGCGATTTTTGCGCCGAGTGAAGGGCATTTTGGTCTTTACAATGCCACTTAAACACGAAGGACTACAGTTGACCTAGGGTTGATGAAAATGGTCGATCAAGGCTATAAACAGGGCCTTTAGCACTAGGTTTAAACATACCTTTTCTAGCTTTTAGTTTTCACATTGTTATTTTCATTCTAGAAACGAGATTGCAACTTTCGCATAAATGTTCAAGGAATTATTTCCCGACAGATTGCCAATACAATTGAAGTTTCTTTTATTTCATTTGAATTAATTTTATGCTTTGTTATATTATTGTTTTTTATGATGTTTAAAAAACCATGAGGAACTAATTCCATTTTTGGAAATCAGGGAGTGGAAGTATGAATATTTAATTGTTGTATAAACAAGGATTTTCAATCGGATCAGCTATTTGGGAAAGGAAGAGCATGAAACAAACACTAGGCCTGACAACCCTAGAAAGTCATTTAGGTGGGAATGAACCCAAAATTGGTATTGCCTATCCATGAAAACCTTTTCCCCAAACCGGTTTAGACTGTGACATCTAGCGATAAGTAGTCTCTATCGACTTGCTATGTTGGTGGAAGATCGAAAGATCCAATTGGGATAGTAACTAGTTGATTGAAGAAAAATCCCCAAAACTCAACAATTGAAGAAATCAAACTAAAGCAACCTAATCTCCCCAAAGCCATTTATCGAGTACTTACATCTCGTCCCTTTATTTTATTTTATTTATTTTTAAGTTCTTCACAACACATCTCTTATTTTATTCTCATATTATAATCCTTAAATTGAGTACTAATTAATTCTATTCTTTGTAAGGATTTAATTCACTATCATCTTACGCCTCATTTGGATACGATCCTCGAAACACTAACAAGTATTCCATTGTAACACATTATATTTACAACATGACCCGTATACTTGCGGAAGCCGAAAACCTATACCGAACGGGAGTACGTTCGGAGGCAGTCACATTCTAATTGTCTTGTCACTCCATTCACCATCCCAAGATGTGGCGACTTCACTTTTACCAAGGTTCTAGTAGATTTGTGAGTTAAACGGGTCTTAACTTTAATATAGCTAAGGTTCTTTATCTACTACTGCTACGGGTTGAAGTTTCCACCAATTGAACCATTTCAAGACGATCCATCCCATTCGAGCTATTTTTCGAACAATCCAAGTTCAGAAAATCGCATCAGATTGAATACGTATTTTTGTTAATTTCCTAGCATTCATGTTGAAGGGTTTTCAGTTTTCTTTTTCTAAAACTGTTCTTGAATTTGTGTATTTTTGTTGATGGACAAAATATATAATGATGGTTTGTACAAAAGTTGACGGTAAGCAAAAGAGCCTGTCTAAATTGAGAAATCGAGTCGAATCGGTAATTTTGTTCAGTTTAATTTTTTTATAGTTCAGTTTCAGTTGAATGTTGTTATTGAACCACATCAAGTTGGTTCGATTTTGATTTATTCCATTGGACCCGTTTAAAATTTTTAAAAAATATATAAATTCAGCATATAAATCCATGTAAATCCAAAACGAAATCCATTACTTCTGAATTCTAAATATAGCTTTTAATATGTTTTTACATATTTTATAATTAAACAAAAAATAAAACTTAAATCTAATTTCAATGTCAGTCTCATTGTTTATTTATTAAGACTTCCAAGAGTTCAAGTGTTTATGAACTATTTTCTTTCTATTATTATCATTTTTAAAACTTCTAAAATTTTAGTTATCATTATTAACAAGTTCAGTGTTTTTTTGCTGTTATTACACATTAAGAGTTGTAAAATATAAATAATTTAATAATTGATTATGTTGATTATGTCAGTAAAAATTGTAAGTGATTAAATCAAAATTTAATTAGATTTTTAATAAACATTTATAATTATGAATTTTACAAATTATTTTTTAAAATAAATATATGAATTAGATTCAATAACTTAATTAATTAATTAATATGAACTCTAAAAAATAGTTAAAATAAAGAATATATTAAAATCTTTTATAAAAACCAACCTGTACCGTTACCAATCATTATTTGACCGAAACAGATCAAAAACACATCAAAATTTTGAACCAAACAAAACTAAAACTAAAATACTGATTTAAGACTACAAAAACAAAATCTCAAATCAATTACTAATAAGAGCCCCTCCATTTTTCTTAGTTCTAACTAAACATAAACACAAAAAATGGCACAAACGAACAAAATTTGATCTATGCAGTAGACACAAATCACCACTTTCTGCAGAAAAACTCAATTAGGACAAATATTGGATGAAGTTTAAAATTGCAACAGTACTAAATATTGTTTCTTTTCGTGCTCATTGATGATCAGTCCAGCAGTGACAAAATGAATAATTCATAGCTCAGTAGAGGCTAGACTAATCACCGAACTCCAACCAACTCAACATCAAACTCGAGCCATGCATTCGGAGGAATCCTGCCGCCAGCACCCTTAGAACCATAACTGCATCACAAAATTTCCATTTAAACAATCTCAATTGCTGGTTACAAGTCTTACCAGCATTAACAACTCATTTACGAAAGCATAATCTACATACCCCATTGCCGGTGGAATTACGAGTTTTCTTTTATCCCCAACACGCATGCCTGTGGCCAATGTACATTCCGGATATACATAAATGCTTCGACAAATGAGTTAAAAAAACAAGAACAAACATAATAAATTGTTAATGGTTCAATTACATACCTTCGACACCAACATCCCATCCTTTGATGACTTCTCCTACGCCTACAAAACCAACCCCAAATATTTAAAAACCAATTAGCTAAACAAAAGATTTCCGACAAAGAAAAGTGAGTTTTAGTATTTTATAAGCCGTAAATTGTCATAGTACCTAGGCGAAATTTAAAGGGGGCCCTTCCCACATTGGAATCAAAAATTTTTCCATTCTTCTGAAGCTTCCCAATGTAATGGACACTAACCTGAACCGAAAGAACAGACTAGGGTAAGAATCTCCAACTAAATCCAAGTAAAATGCATGCAAAATAATACACATAATCTTGTCATCAAATATGACTCAAAATCACATCACATGAATAATTTAAATATCTATTAAATTTATTATTCCAAAATATGATTACAGAATCCATGATTGCAGAGAAATAGAAGAAAGAACTACAGTTATTTTTCTTAGAGGGGAAAATTTATCAATTGAAAACTTAGTGGAGGAAGACTAACCTGCTTCCCACGAGATGCTCTTTTACCATCAGGTTTGCCCATTGCTAACTCTTGGACAACAAATCCATTCGGAAAGGTCCTCAATTGAGAAGATTTGCCAGCAGTTTGTTTCTCTTCAGACTTCAAAGTGGAAGTATCCTTATCTCCACTTTGTGAAACTGATACATTTGCACTTACTTGATTCTCTTGGGTGGTCTTCTTCTTCTTTTTCTTTTTCTTCTCAGAGAGGTTCTCACCAGGCACAATGTCCGATTCAGAACCAAGGGCCCTGCCAGGCATACAGTAATTTTTTGGGTAACTAAATATAAATTTAGCTAATGGCAACTCCTAGCCTCAGCAAGCAATGCAAACTGCAATCAGTGCATTTCTAGAGAGAAAAAGAGGGAGAAGAGAATATTCTAACATCCTATGCCATTTCCAGGTTTCTACCACTTGAAAGACTTCAAACATGTCTATCAAGAAGTACAATTGAGCAATATGCAAAGTCAGATAAACAGACTAAGGAGACGGAAGTCTCTTCTCTCTACATTTTATCTGAAGGTTTTAACTTAAGACTTCAACTAATAAATATACTTGTTTATCATGCATATATATATTTATGACTTATTTTATTAGAGAAAATTTGAAAGGAAAATATCAACAAGTAAATGCACGTGCATATACAAAGACAGGCACTGTCTATCTGCAGTCACCTCTCAAAGAATACACAAAAGTGGAAAAGAGTACTCACCTATCACTATGGGGATGATCTTGTTCTTTTCCAACAGGCATTACCTTCTCTGAATCCTGGCTCTCTTCCTTCTCAAGCTGAACTTCATCGTCCGGCAAACCATTGATGTTATCTGTATCCTTTCCTTTTTGCTTTTTTTTCTTCTTCTTTTTCCTAACAAAGTTTGCATAATAATCACATAGATCAACAGATTGAACATACCATTAAAAAGTTAGCCTGCCTGCATGATATAAATAATACAACTGTGACATCAAGTTTAGAAAAAACTGTTAAGTTGAGAGCATCTTACCCCCCTTCTTCATCAGTGCTTTTAACTTTTCTTTTCTTTTCACAAACATCTTTTCTTGTCTTCTTGTCTTCTTTAGTTAAATTTTCTCTCAGTTCCTTGGTTTCTGGTTGAGGCTGCTGAACTTCGCTTTTTTGTGGAGCAGAAACTGGAAAGCCATCTTCATCTTCAGTTTCCAAATCTGTCACACCAGCACCTCTCTTGACAATAAGTTGACCCTCCGAGTTCTTTTGTTCCTCAAAGCCAGTCAATTTATTCTTTCTCTTGGATTGTTTAGATCCCTCATTTCCTTTTGTAGGTTTTTCATCATCCATGATCTCCTCGATTACAACTAAAGTTAATACAAAAAAGAATAGTTAGCAAAAAGCCCCAACTACCAGTTAAAATGCAACAAAAACCCTGTACATGGAATAAGGAACATCTAGAAACTATTATTTACAACTTTCAGAAAACAGACAATGGATCAACAAAGTGAAATAATAAATTACCTAATTGGTAAATGATTCGATAACATGCTTAAACATAAAATTTCACCAAAAATTTCAACTCTGACCACTGAATGATCTTTTAAAAAAACAGCTAAACCAATTATATTTACTAAATCCTCATCACATCTATGAATCAGTTCTTGAATCTTCCTTCAGACTGATGTTTATATACAGGTTTTAAACAAAAGAAAGTTTCCCCATCTGCCAACCTTCTGCAGTGACATCACTTTTAACCAAAATTTTCAAATTGTTCAGAACAAACAGAAATCTCCAAAGCAGTAGGTCATAATTTAGGGAACAAGACTACACTTTTTCATACCAAGTTAGCCATGCATTACTTACAAGTTCTAGCTGTATAAAATTAATAAGAAAATCAAATTACAATAGTTTTCAAGGGCTGTAGATTGGTACCCATGATATGATAGAAAAAAGCAACATATATGATCCAGTTTCTACTTAATGAAATCCGGTAAAGCTATCCAAAATGTCAAATACCTCCACTATTTGGGATAGGTGGTTGGAAGAACTCAAGATCATCATCATCTATGAAATCATCTCCATACTCCTCATCAGAATCATAATCAGAGGACTCATCTTCGGACTCAGTCTCAGCAATATCCTCCCCATAAGAATCACTTCAAATGTAGTAAAGGAATGAATAAATCACATTATTTGTGCCACGTTCTGAGTTATAAACAACTCAACTATATTCTCAGTTCTTTCACGAAACAATTTAATAAAAAACGGAATGCAAATATGCTTGTCTTCAAATCACAGAAACTAAATAAAAGGATACGACTCATATTCATCTCGTAGGTGATCTCCATCATCAGCAACAAAGTAACCAGAGAGGTGGATGCTTTGAGGGCCAATTACTGAGAAAGCAACTAAATCATCATCTTCATCAAATTTAAGATCTAAGGAGCAAGTCTCATTCTGATTTGGTAACAAGGAACACAGGATGATTGGACTCTTGTGTCCAACAGAACACTGAAGTACAGACCTCTCTTTAAATGATCCAAGGCCTAAAGTTGCCTGTGTTACCACATAATATCGATTAACAATGGGATATACATGGTATCAAGAAAAACAAAACCAAAACCAAAAGTAAGAACCCAAAATCATTTGGACTAGCAATTTACAGAACTAACAAGAAGCCTAAATTCTGACTAAGATTAACCATTATACGTTATGTATATGTTTCAACTATTCAACTCCAAATAAACAATGCACTCCATAAACGAAGGGTCAGAAAACCTCAAAACATAACTAATAAAAGCATGTAACTACAATCTTACCGCTACAGTATTTACTAATTAATAATTGTATAAGAAAAATGAAAACTCCAACATGAACCAGAATTCAGAAAACGAAATGCTCTGCCTTTTCCTTTTAACTTCGAATTTCTGAACCAGGATAATATACCTGAGTAATGTGAAGCTTTCCCCGAACATTGTCAGAATGATAAGGGTGTGGTTTTCCAGGTTTGACTTCAATTCCTGGTTTACAAAAAAAAAAAGCCTATAAGAACAAATAGAGAGTTTCAAGAATAAACAAATACAACAATCAGTGCATCGTTTGGTTACTGGTAAATGGCTGGAAGACGATAATGAATCTTGGGTTTAATTTCAAAAGGATCCTCGATCCAAACCCATTATCTTAACTCAAATTTCTCAAATATTTCCTCTACAGTTTACCATAACCAAACAATGGAACAATGAAATCTGAAAATAAAAAATAGTAAGAGTTTAAAACGAGAAAAGTAAAAGGGTTTTGGTCAAGATGATAAAAGAACTGACCCCAGAAACCCATTTCTTCTTGGTGGAGAAAATACTGAAAACCAAAAGCAGCTGCTTCTAAAACCCTAGAGGGTTTTCGTTATGCGATTTTATTAAACCCTAATGCCCGTTTAATGATTTGGTCGTCCTTCGCTCGGATGAATTTTGAGCGGTCGGATCAAATTTCACTCAATTATTACCATATTTAAATTTTATTCGCTCAATATCAAAAAAGTTATAAGTTGACATTAAATTATTCAAAGATATTTGATGTGGTGATTAATTCATTATAGGATAAATTATATCCAAAATCACTCAATTATTAATGAATTTAAAATTTGGTTAATCAATTTCAAAAATATTATAAGTTAATCAGTAAACTATCTAAAAATTGTATTCCAAAAATATTGTCATCATCCAACCTCCTTTAACAAGAGAGCACTATGAACAAAGCCTTTTTTTTATCTTTTTTTTAACTTGTTTAATTTTCTTTGAAATGACCTAACACTTAATTGATTTAAATGCAAAATCTTAACAAAAAAGCTTTTTGATCTCCATCCATCATCGTCAGATGGTCGCCTAGCTTCGATATGTTTCTCTTCTCAATGAGACTTTGATTAAATTTTCGTTGGTTGAAACTCTCCAACTTAATTTTGTTTGAATTTAATATCGTTGAATCTCTTTTTTTATATATATATATTTTGATTATTTTATCTAATTTTATTCTGTCCATTTGCTTTTTAGGTCCTATTTGGGGCTAATTGAACTTTTTTTATTTTTTATTTGTATTTTTTGTTTGCTTTTGATTGTGATTATGGTGATATTTGATTGTTTATTCAGGGTAAAGTTATGTGAATAACTTAATTGTGGATATTATTGTATTATGATTTTGATCGAAAGGGAAATGGTGAGTAGGTTAAGAATGAAGGGTTGTTGAGTTGTTTGGGTTTGACAGTGGTTTTATTAAGATTTGGGGTTTGAGTTGTTGTCGATACTGCTTGGATAATTGGGTTAGGGGGTAGTGGTGCAACGATTGATTGATCAAATTATAAACTCATTAATAGTTGAGTAACCAAATTGTAAATTTACTAATCCCACATTTGATGATCGTTTGCAACTTAATTAGTTAATGAATTAAATGATAACTTTCGGATAATTTGAACTTTTTAAATTGATTGACAAAAGCATTAACTTAAAAAAGATAGTTTTCGGAAATTAAAATAATTTTTTTGTAAAAAAAAGTTTAAATCTTTATACTCATATAAATTTTTACAAGTTTTTTTATAGGAGCATGAAACGGAAAATTTTATTTAAATTCTAAGATAAATAAATCAATTTATATTAATATTTTACATTTTAAAATTATAAGATAAATAAATTAAAATATTGAAATCAAATGTGAAAAAAATTAAAAAATCCATAGAAAAATAAAATATTAGTTACATGTTTAGAACAATTGATAGAAGTTTGTCGATTAACAAAGTTGTAAAGAAAAACTCTAAACTCCAATTTATAATTTTAAAATTTTAATATAACTCTTTAATAGAAATTTAAAATTTAAAATTTCTTAAATGAGTTTTCAAAAAAAATCTATAAATAACTAAAATTTTAGAATAATCTCTTTTAAATTACAATATTAATACAATATTGATGATGGGAAAGAAAAATTACAATGTTTGAGCTCGTGTTTTAAAATATAAAACATTGAGGACCAAATTTAGATAAAAAGAAAAATAAGGGCTAATTTGACAAAGATGTAAACATTAAGGGATAAACTTGACATTATGCCTTTTAATTAAGATACATTTTCTTAAAAATACAATCTTAAAAAATTTAAGGGATAAATCCTAACACTATACATTATTTTTTTTGTTTAATATGCACTTTTTATATATGAATTTTGATTTTGTGCAATTTTATACATGAAATTTTGATTTAATTTTATTCTCACAAATTTTTAACACAATTGTGTACATAAATAATTATATTTATTCAATATAAAAATAAATTGATGTATTTATTCTTTTAGATATGTATGATTGAATAAAATAAAATGATGACAAGAAATCTGTTTTTTGATAGGAGATCTAGAAACTCTACTCGAATAGAAAAGGAGGAAGGTTTACCTGTTACTAAGGTCGTAACTGGAATTGTGGAGCGGTTGGAGGATAATGAACTTCATACTGATGCTACTCGTGATTTTGATATTGAAGGGGATGACCTCAGTAGCAAAGGAGATGATAAGGACAGCATGGATGCTTGTTTGTAGTATGTTGTGGTGCTACAGGTATGGGTTGTCGTACTTTTCTTATTAATTTTATAAAGACAGATATTTTTGTTTGGAACTGCCAAGGGGCAGGTAACCCAAGATTTACAGAATTTTGAAAGAAAACTTGCGAGAGTTTAATCTGGAAGTAGTTGTTTTGGTTAAAACAAGAGTTAGTGGCGTTATGGCGGAGAAAGTGATTCGTAGCATCAGTTTTCCTTTCTCTCATAGAATAGAGGTGAGGCGGTTTTCGGGTGGCATTTGGGTCTTGTGGAAAAGCTCGGTTAAGGTGGTAGTGGATTTTAATCATTTTCAGTTTATCCATTTACGGGTAAAGTTTCCTAGTACTCAAGAATGGATATTGTTTACGAGGGTTTATGGTAGCCCTCGTTCGACTATTAGAAAGGATCTTTGGACCGAGTTGGGTGCAATTGCGCAAGGAGTGAAGATCCCTTGGATCCTTGCTAGGGACTTCAATGCTATACTCCATGAGGATGAGCAATAAGGTGGTGTTCGGCGAGGTAAATATTCTTGTCAGTTGTTTCAAGACTTTCGTAACAATTGGTGCTTGAAGGAGGTGGGTTTTCATGGGTCAAAGTTCACGTGGAATAGGGGCTCTCTGTTTGAACGACTTGATAGAGCTCTTTGTAATGGGTTTTGGGATTCATTTACGCCAAGCACGATGGTGTACCATTTAAACAAGTTGAAGTCCAATCACAAACCCTTGGCAATTAACGTTGGTTTGAATCGTTTTACTAAGCATGTACATCCATTTTGATACTTTAGTGGATTGCTCACTTATGAGGGTTTCGAACACTTAGTTCAAGACAATTGGAAGCATGTTGAGATGTTTGAAGGTACTGTGGCCCATTTTGTTAATGTTGAGAAAAAATGGAACTTTGATGTCTTTGGGAACATTTTTCAGAAAAAGAGAGTATTAATCTTGCGCCTTCGGGGTATTCAAAGGCGTTTAGAAATGTACAACTCTCAAAAGCTTGTTGATCTTGAGAAGGAACTTCGAGTCGAACTTGAAGATGTGTTAGATAATGTGGAGCTTCTTTGGAAGCGGAACTCCCGAATTGATTGGCTTCTTTTAGGAGACCGAAATACTAGTCATTTCCATCATCAAGCGTCTAAAAGGAGAAGTCAAAATCTCATCAAGTCTTTGAAGTTGTCCAATGGTCTCTAATCTTATAATGAGGACTTAATTAAGTCTGAGTTACTTCAATTTTTCCAACACCTGTATACTTCGGATGGGCTTTCTACATGTCGTTACCTGATTTCTAGTTCGTTCAGTTGCATTGGGACACAGTTGAAGGAGAATTTATCTAGGAATGTTTCTATTCAAGAGATTTATAACGCTCTTTTTGAGATGACACCTCTGAAAGACCCAAGTTTGGATGGTTTGCATGCCCAGTTTTATCAGTCTTAGTGGCACATTGTTGGTGATTCTCAGGTTTCGAAGGTTAGCAAGGGTTTTGAGGAAGGGCGAATTGAAAAGTTCCTCAATAAAACCTTGTTAGTGCTTATACCGAAGGTGGCAAGTCTTGAGGTGGTTCAGCAGTTCCGGCCTATCAGCCTTTGTACAGTTCCGGCCAAGGTACTTTCTAAAGTTATTATTAATCACTTGAAACCTGTCATGCCTTCTTTGATAGCTAACAATCAAACTAGCTTTGTTCATGAGCGTCATATTATGGACAATGTCATCATCGCTCAAGAGGCGATACATTCGATGCGGATTAAAAAGGGTAAAAAAGGTTGGATGGCCATCAAAGTGGACATAGAGAAGGTGTATGATAGATTGCGATGGGAGTTTATTCGTGATACATTAGAAGAAGTTGGTTTTCCTAGTAATTTAATTCAGTTGATTATGCACTGTGTTTCTACCTCCTCCATGTAGATTATTTAGAATGGTGGTCTTACAGATGAGTTTGTTGCTTCCCAAGGGATTCGACAAGGAGACCCTTTATCCCCGTATCTATTTTTTCTCACAATGGAACACTTGGGGCGTGAGATTAATGAGGCCGTTAATAGTGGACGGTGGTGATAGGTTTCGTTGAGGAGAGGGGGTCCCCTTTTGTCTCACTTATCCTTCACGGATGATCTTGTTCTGTTTGGTGAGGCTTGCATGGACAATGCGTTGGTAATGCAGGATGTTTTGAACACATTTTGCCATTACTCTGGACACAAGGTGAATGCGAACAAGTCTAACATCTTTTTCTCGTCCAACATAGATGCATCTCTAAAGATTACCATTGGCAATACTTTGGGTTTTCATGCGACTGAAGATTTGGGCAAGTACCTAGGTGTCCCTTTATTCCACTCTAGGGTCACCAAGAGCACTTTTCAATTTGTGATTGACAAGGTACAAAGAAGCTCAATGGCTACGATGCTAAATTACTCTCGCTACCCGGTAGAGTGGCTCTGGCAAAATCGATATTGCTTGCTATACCTGAATACTTTATGCAACCAGCTATGATCCCAATTGGAGTGTGCGATCGAATTGAACAAATTGTTAGAAGATTTGTGTGGGGGACGATAGGAAATGAACCTAAAGCTTCGCTTGTGAAGTGGGAGAAATGTTGTCAAACGCAATCTTAAGGTGGACTTGGTTTAAGAAGATTGGATCCTTAGAGTAGTTCTTATCTTATGAAGCTCACTTTCCAATTTGTAACTAAATTGAACACATTATGGATTCGGATTCTTCACTCGAAGTACAAAGTGGGTGATATTTGTCCATTCTCTATAAACAGGGTTCATGTTCTTATGTTTGGAGATCTCTTGGTAAGGTCTTGGATTGATTCAGGGAGGGGGTATTTTGGCACCTAGGGGATGGAAAAAACAGTGGATCTCTTTACCGGTATATGGATTCCTACACTTGGCTAGATGCAGAAACATGTTCTTCCAAGTGTTAATGTTCCTAGTAATTCGAAGGTTGTGGATTATGTGAAGGATTCGGGATGCTTGAATTGGAGTTTATTAAAGTTGTTTTTTCCTTATGACATCTTGGAACGATTTTTAAGTTACCATCCGCTTAGGGCTGACTTTAAAAGTGATTCTTGCTTTTGGGAGAAGACTTCGACAAGTAATTTCACGGTTAAATCTACTTATCAAAGTCTGGTTCAGGCTGATAGTAGTGTAGAGGGAAAAATACGGAAGAGCATATGGGATATTGCTGCTCATCCGAGAGTTAAAACATTTCTTTGGTTAGTGTGCAATAATCGCATCTTGATGAATCATGAACAGGTAAGGCGTGGTATGACTGATGATGCTTGTTGTGACGTGTGTGGCGCAACAAATGAGACTATCATTCATGCTTTAAGGGATTGTAGTATAGCAAAGGAGGTCTGGGTTCTGTTAGTACCGACAATGGACTTATCTACATTTTTTGCTCTTGATATGGATGAGTGGCTACACCAGTACTTGATCGCAAACACCTTCAAGATAGTTTAAGGAACAGGGGTGGAGAATTTTTTGCTGCAGTATGCTGGTTAATCTGGAAGCAATGGAACAATGTGATTTTTAACCGTCATTTGGGTGATGCGATAAGTGTGGTACGCACGGTCGAAAGCATGAGGACAAACATGTTGCAAACGCTGAATAAGCAGGGGCTGAAGAAGACAGTCACTGTTAAGGAGGTCAAATGGCAGCCACCAAAACTCAGATCTATTAAAAATAAATTACGATGATGCTGCAAGAAGAAAAGAAGATTGGGCGACAGTTGTAGGAGTTATACGTGACCATAAAGGTGCTTGGGTCACAAGTTATCAGAGGTTCGTAGGTCATGGTTCGGCTTTAACATTGAAACTGTAGGCAATCCTTCATGGTTTGCAGCTAGCATTTCTCCTTGGTCACTCGAATGTGGTCATCGAAAGCAGTTGTTTGGTGGCAACTCAGTTGATCAAAGCATGTTTGGAGGGAGGATCCGGGGATGCTATTGTTAAGAAAATTGTTCGAGTTGTTCGGAAGCTTGAGAATTGCGGCATTCAATTCGCGAGCAAGGACTGCAATGGCGTAGCGGATTTGATAGCTAAAAATTGTGATAAATCTGATGTTGATGTTAGAGTTCTCGTTAGTACCTATGCTAAAGTTAGGCAGCTTCTCATGTCTGACTATCTTGATTTTTCTAATGAATAAAACGCATGTTTAGGGCATTGTAATGCCCCTTTTACCATAAAAAAAATGTTTCATTTATATATTTGAACCATAATCAAAGTTCATGTATTAAATTGCACCAAATTAAAGTTCATGTATCAAATTGCACATTTAATCAAAGTTTATTTATAATTTTAAGATTTATGTAGAAAAAAAAAATAAGATTTACTATCTTGATAAATTATAAAATTGTTTATTAACTTTATCTTAATTAAAATGCAATGAAAAGTGCATTTGATATTGATTATTTTAATCGCACTAAAGATACTAATATGATAATTAAAAGTTGAAAAAAATTTAAAACAACAATGAAATAAGAGATCTCTTTCACAATTCAAAAGTTTGAAATTATAAAAATAAATTAATAAAAAATAAATTAAAATATATTATATTAATAAATTGTAAAATTATTTAGTACCTTACCTTATAATATCATGAGAAGTAAATGATTAAAGAAATGAAAGATAATATCCTTGTTAATTTATTTTTACACTTTTTTATTATTAACTATGGGTAAATTTCATTGGTGACATTTTATTTTAGTTGACAAGGAGGATATGTATTTAAATATGTTGGTTTGATAGTCAATGATGTTTATTGTTTCAGGTGTGATCCGGATTTGAGTAGCGCTAGTCGCATTGCTGTTAGTACTTTGCTTCTCCTTGTCATTCACAAAAAAAAAAAACTATTGAGAGACTTACGGGTACAAGAATGCATACAAAAAAACTATGAATAGATTTCATTTAAAATTAATTTTTGTTTTATTTTAAAATAATAGATGCGGATAATTGAAAATCAATACTAATACAATGATTTGGTGTTTAAATTGGTCAAATGGGGAGCCAAGTTTTGAATCCTAGGTCAAAATAACAATACAAGGCTTATGATGTAACAATCTATTTTTTAATGGTGTTAGAAACGGTGGTTTTAGAATCTCCTTTCTTGACGATTGAGTCAATAAATATTATTATTTAATATTTACAAGTATATTATAGTGTTATATTGATTTTTGATCCGGTAATTTTATTGAACAGTTAGTAATTAAGGTATAATGATTAAATCATAAAAATCGTAAAAGTTAATCGTTATTGATTTTTATTTGTTAAAAAGACTTGAACGGTAATTTTTCAAGGATTTAAGTGGTAAATAACCACTTTTTAAAAACAATGGAAGGTTAGTGGGAATTTTTATGTTTATTTGTTATTTAAAATAATGTTAATTTGGATTAAAAATATTTTAATATAATAACATAAAAGAAAATTGTCGATCTTCATCTTTCTTTCATTCTCTTCACCGTTTCTCCATTGTTAAGAAGCTAAGAAATTCGGCCAACCTTTTTCCTTTGCATGTAAGTTCAAATCGAGCCCGTTTTTCGTAAATTTTATATTTTTGAGATTGTTATGGTTTGATTTAATTAATTCAAAGATTAAATTATGAAACTGTTAAAATTTTTTAATGTTATCATTAATAATTTTTGAAGCTTTTCGTGTTAATATGTTAATTTATAAGCATTAGATTAATATAATTTTATAGTTTATATCTTATATAAATATGTGCAAATTAAAAGCATTAGAAAATAAAGAAACATATTAATACACACATTTCTAAATTGATATTATTTTTAAATCCATTGATATATTATATTCATGCAATTCGGTTCATCCAATTCTTAAAAGCTTTTGTATGACATTTTTAATAGGGTAAATTATACTTAATACTCCTCCAAATTTATAGTTGTTATTTAATTTTTTTTAAATTAAATTAATTATAAAGTATAGATTTAAAAAAATATGTGAACAAAACTATGGTAAGAAATAATATATTATTTAAAAACATTCTTTAAACATTTTAAAAAAATAAATATAACATATTATAATTAATACAAACAATAGTAAAAAACTAGGTTAAATATATATTGCATTTGATTTTCTTTTTTTATGTGTTATTAGAAATATTTATATTATATTCATAATTAAATGCTTATTTGTTGTTAGACCTGATCATAGGTTAAGCCAACCCGTTTAGGCCTAAAAGTTCGCTCGAAAATTAAAATGATTTGGATAAAACTATAAGCACAAAAAATGGATTTGGGCATATGTCGAAACTATTTTTTGAAAAAATCTCGAATTATATTTTGAAAATAAAAAATGGAGACGCCATCAATCATTTTTGCTTGGTGTGATTGAAGCACCTTAAAACATCTAAATCTATTTTAAAAAATAATTTGATCTTCGAAATCCAGAAAATAGGTTCGGGAGCCGGTTACGTGTAAGGAAGGATTAGCACCCTCACACGCCCAAAATTGGTACCTAGTCGATTTTGAAAGGTCTTAAATGTTGAAAATTAACAACTCGAAAAAAATTTAATTTGCGATCATTAAATGCATAAATGATATTTTTTTATTTTGAAAAATTAAATTTAAAAAGAAAATTCGTTATTTCGAATTAATCGAGAAAAAGTCGCATCTAGTAAGTTAGGACACAACAACTCGAATTTTCGAAAATAACAAGCGTTCTTAATTATTATCCCAAAATCTCGTATTTCAATTTTAAAAAGGGTACTCAATTATCTCGGTTCAAAGAAAAAACCACACCCAATGAGTTAGGACATGATCCTCTCAAATTCCCGAAATAAAGAATATTGCCTTGATTTTTGAAAATAATTTAAGTGTTTTAAAAAGAATTAAAATATCATGTATAAATAAATAAATGAATATGTACATAATTATAACGGAAAAATAAAACATGCATAAGTAAAGTATATTAAATGAATAAAATTAGCAATATTTAGTAATAAAATCAAAGTAATAATATAACCATGGTAATAAAATATTCATCAATTTAAAAAAAAATCACCAGTCATGAGAAATAATAGTCAAATTAATAATAACTAAATATATAAAAAAGAAAAGAAAAAAATATAATACAACATATAAATACAACTTATAAAAATATAGTAAATAATAAAATGAGTAACAAATAAATAATTAAAATAATTAAAATAATGCCAATTATACAAAAAAATAAAAATAAAAAAAATAAATAAGGGGATCAAATTAAATAAAAATGAAAAGAATGGGATTAAGTTTTAAAAAAATAATTTTAAAAAAATGAAAGGATTTAAATTAAAAAAATTAAATAAACAATATTTAAATATAAATTGATTATAAAAGAAATTAATAAAATATATAAAATATATAAAAAGAATCAGATTTTTAAAAAAAAGAACAAATGGGGTAAAATTTAAAAATAAAAAGAAACATTTTGAGGGTTAAATTAAAATAAAAAAATTAAGTAAAAAAAATTAAAAAACGGGTCAGAATCGAGTATTTTAAAGAACCAGAGACCACATGAGAAAATTACCCAAACACTGACACGTGTTAACCCCCAAGGGCCACTGATCAGAGGATTGAAATGAAAACCAAGTAAAATTATAGGGCAAAATTTAAAATAAATCAAAAGTACATAAAAGGACCTAATTGAAATAAGTCAAAAAAGCGAAAGGAGTGCGGGAATAAATATCCCTTTTTATGAAAACAGGGGACCCTAATATGGATCCGGATCGGGTCGGGTCAGACGACCTGAATGGCGTCGTTTTAGGACATTAGTGCAAGGACCTAAACGGTTTCATTTTATTATCTTTATAAAAATCAATTTTTTAAAAAAAACTTTCATTTTTCCATTTTTCTAAAAAAAACCCTTTTCAAATCTTTTTACTCTCTACCCCTTCTTTCATCCCTCCATGTCCGATCATCAGGCCGCCATGGCTTCTTCACGGCCACTGGTCGTCGACGACGACAGCTGACGTGCCCGGTGGCCGGAAAATCCCCAAAAAAATCTCTCCGTTTTGTTTTTCAACCACGATGTCAGATTTGGAATCAAATCTTCCAAAAATTGAATCAAAGTCCCCAAAAAAATCAAAAGAGTTCGGATTTTCTGAGTTTTCGATTCGTTTGTTTTTTATTTCATTATTAGAGCCCCCTCACGAATATTTATGGATTTGGAGGGAACTCTCATAGCCACGACGGCGATGCCGAGAAAGATAGGTATGAAACCCTAACCTCTTTGCTTTTTCCTTTTTTGTTATTTATTTAATATTTATTTGAAATAGAAAATAAAATAAAATAAGATATATAGAATAGATAAAATAAATAAATAATATATATATGTAATCAACAGTATACCTTGAGAAAGAATTTGATTCTCTGTATTTCGAATGTATATTGACTGTTGGTCTTTTGATTGCTAAAATCTCATATGTTATTTTATCGTCTCTATTTTTCAAGTCAATTTTTACATTTGATTTTTGTGTGCTTTTATAACACTGTTTTACACCGAATTTTTGAATTTTCTTATGTGAATCTAAACTCTGTGTGGATTGTGGAGTCTGAGATCCGAGGGCAACGTCCGAGGATAGCGGCGATGGTGGCGGCGTGGGTGACGTGTTGGCGACGATGGTAGAAACATAGGCGGCTAGGGTTAGGGTTTTCTCTTTTTTGGTTTAAGATTTGGTTTGTAAAATTGGGTTTGGGCATTGTAAATTGGTTTAAGAAACATAGGTGGCTAGGGTTAGGATATTCTCTTTTTTGGTTTAAGATTTGGGTTTGTAAAATTGGGTTTGGGCATTGAAAATGGGCTTGTAATTTGGGTTTATTATTTATTTATTTATTTATCTATATTTATAAAATAATAAATAAATAAAAATAAAACAAAATTGGGTTTTAATATTATTTTATATTTATTTAATTATTAATAACATAATAAATAATTAAATAAATAAGGAAAATAGAATTGGGTTTTAAGGCCCGGATGAAATTAGACTGGTACAGTTGTCCCTTTTTGCTCGTTGTCGTGTAACGAAAATGGAGCAAAGACTCAAAAAAGACCAATTTCATCCGGTCCTGCTGAATTTCATCCTCTGATGTTTCTCTTTTTCAGTAACCCGCTCTTTCACTTTATTAGTTACTCTATGTCGTTGTATCTGCTTCACTACGATCTCAGGAAGATAGGATTCGATATTATAGCTTTATCCTGTTCCATTACATCTTTAGGGAGATAGGACTTGCTAATGTAGCCTCAATCCAATCCACTGCAACTTCGAGGATATATGATTTGATGTTGTAGCTTCATCTTGCTCCACTGCAACTTTAAGGAGATAAAGATTTGCTTTTATGATTTTAATCCGACCCATTGCAACTTCAGGGGTCAAGGGTATAGCACTTGGTTTTGTAGCCTCATCCTGCTCTATTGCAACCTCAGAGAGATAAGGATTCACTTTCGTAGTTTCAATCTGATCCACTGCAACTTCATGGATATAGGATTTGGTTTTGTAACTTCACTTCATTCCACTACAACTTTAAGGAGATTGAGATCCGATACTGTTAATTTTAATCCACCCCTCTACAATTCTAGGGGTACAGGATTTTCTCTTGTAGCTTAAATTTTCCCTTTTCCAGAATCAGGAGTATAAGATTCACCCTTTCGGCTTCAATCTGCTCTCTACAGCTTTAGAGTATAAGATTAGCCCTTACAGCTTCAATCTGCTCCTCTACAACTTTAGGTGTATAAGATTCACCATTACGGCTTCAATCTGCTCCTTTACAGCTTTAGGTGTATAAGATTCGTTGTTTTGTCACGCCATTCTCTGAGGATATGACCTGTGAAATCTGATTTATAGGCCTCTATCTAGACCATGTAACTAGGATGCTATGATTTGAATGAATCAAATGCTCCTATCTAAGTGCACATGAATAATGTTGATATGAATGCAAAGATGTCATATTTTAGTATGATTTTGTTTTTTAATCCTTAGGTCGTCATTGATCGTCTTTTGCCTAAGTTCTAACACTAATGTGTTACCATGCCTTTCTTTCAAGTCTGGTGCTTTCGATATGAAATTCGAAGAGGTAGTCATAAACTGAACTATTTGTTTCAGGACCCTTTCAACCCTCGGGTTTGGTTATTTCTAACTAGTGGTCTTGTTTCAGGTCCCTGTACTATTTAAAAATTTTCCAAAGCGATATGTAGAAATCTTTTTATACCTTTATATTGTCAAGTCCATTAACCATTATTTCAATGCAAAAATGCTTTAGGCAGGGTTATGAAAATGGATAACATTGAATTTATTGGAAACAAAACTTGAATGAGAATGAATATCAAACATTGGTTTAAGAATGAAAAATATTAAACAATAGCTAAAATTGCAAATATTGGTCCAAGAATGGAAAATGTTGGTAAAAAAAACATACATTAATAAAAAATCGTTAAAGTAAGCAAAGAAGAATAAAAACAAATGCCCCATATATCAACGTATGAATCTCTTCGAGCAAACTTGATGAAGACCACCTTGAGCCTGATCTGTACCCATGAAAATTGTTGCACTTCATCGATGCCCAAGATGTAATGTCTCTCCATCCTGTTACTTCTTAGAAAGAATCACGTCCAATCTTTGATCTGAATCTGAGCTACCCTTTTGGGTTTTCGACTCAAATCTTCTTAGGCTTTGAGATGCTCTTTGCGAGTTTTCATCTTGGTCCCTCTTTTTTTATTTTTTCTTTTCTTTTTTTTTTGAGTCGTCCTTTGCAGGTTTACAACTCAAACCTTTTTTTTCCTCTTTTTTAGGTGAAGTATTTTTTCACTGAGTCTGAGTTCACGGGGTTCGACAAATCCTTGCCATCCATCTCAGCTAGAATTAAAACTCCTCTAGAAAAGGATTTCTTTACCACATATGGGCCTTCCCAATTTGGCATTCATTTGTCTCGGAAGTCCTTTTGTATAGGAAGGATCTTTTTCAAAACTAGATTTTCCTCATGAAATTTCTAGGGCGAACCTTTTTATCATAAGCCCGTATCATCCGTTTTTATTACATCTGACCATATTGGATAGCCTTCAACCTCTTCTTGACAATTAGGTTTAGCTGGTTATATATTGACTAGATCTATTCTGCCTCATCTAACTTTACTTTTGATAAGACTCGGAAGGAAGGAATCTCGACTTCAATGGGTAAGATTGCCTCCATTCCATATACTAATAAGAAAGGTGTTACACCGGTAGAAGTTCTGGCAAACGTTTGATAAGCGTAAAGAGCAAATGGTAACTTCTCATGCCGATCTTTGTAAGCCTTTTCATTTTCCCCATAATTTTCTTGATGTTCTTATTAGCTGCCTCCACTGCCCCGTTCATTTTCGAGCGATACGATGCTGAATTGTTATGCTTAATCTTAAACTGACTGCAAACTTCTGCTATTATGCTATTGTTCAAGTTCAAGTATTATAGGATATGATCTTCTTTGGCATTCCATACCGACATATAATTTCTTTCTTCAAGAATTTGCTGACCGCTGATTTCGTAACATTAGTGTAGGAAGCAGCTTCCACCCACTTAGTGAAGTAATCGATAACCACAAAAATGAATCTATGCCCATTAGAAGCTTTTGGCATGATTGGTCCAATGACGTCCATACCCCACATAGAAAAATTCCATGAGAGAGTCATATCATGAAAAGATGAAGGAGGTACATGAATTTTGTCTTTGTAAATTTGGCACTTGTGACATTTCTTAGCGTATCTAATGCAATCTCCTTTCATGGTTGACCAGTAATACCCGAATCTCATAATCTGTCTGGCCATCATGAAACCATTGGCATGTGTTCTATAAACGCCCTCATGAACTTCTTATAAAATTTTCCTAGCCTCAACAGCATCAACATACCTCAACAAAACTTAATATTTTTTCCTTTTGTACAGAATATCCCCATCAAGGACATAATCAATCACGAGCCTTTTTAACGTCCTTTTATCATTCTCGGTGGCTTGCTCAGGGTACTTGTGATCTTTTACGTATTGTAAAATTTCTTGGTACCAAGGGTGACTATCCTTTTCTTCCTATTCAATATAGTAGCAATAAGCTGGAACCTCGTAGATACTCATCTAAATAGGCTTCATATCTTCTTGCTTGTTGACCATAATCATGAAGGCAAGGGTAGCCAAAACATCAGCCATCTGATTTTCCTCTCGCGGGAGGTAATGTAAGGTGATGTCCTTAAATTTTTTAATTAACTCGAGAACTAACCTTCAATAATCAATCAACTTGGAATCTCTTGTTTCCCATTCACCCTTGAGTTGATAAATTACTAATGCAAAATCCCCATACACCTCTAGAACCTTGATCTTGCGTTCTGTAGATGCACGAATACCCCTGATACATGCTTCATATTCCGTCATGTTATTTGTGTAATCGAAATCAAGCTTGCTTGTAAGAGGGTAATGATCTCCTTTCAGGGATACCAGAATTGCCTCAATTCCTTTACCAATGGCATATGAAGCACTATTAAAATTCATTTTTCATGGTTGCCCTTCCGAAATTCATTCTTCTGTGGTTGCAACATACATTAGATCTTCATTTTGAAAATCGAAATCCAATGGCTCATCATTTGGAAAATCAAAATCAAATGGCTCATAATCCTCAAGAGCTCTACTAGCTAGAAAATCTGCTATTGCACTCTCTTTTATCGCTTTCTAATTCACATAGACTATGTCGAATTTAGATAGCAGCACTTGCCATCTAGCCATTCTTCCATTCAATGCAGTCGACCCCATCATGAACTTGAGAGGATCTAATTTTGAAATCAACCAAGTTGTATGGTATAACATGTACTGCCCCAACCTTCAGGTAGTCCAAACCAGAGCACAACATAGTTTCTCAATTGGCGAATATCTCACTCGCATTCAATGAACTTCTTGCTGAGATAAGATATTGCTCTTTCTATCTTTCTTGACTCATCATGGTGGCCTAATATGCAACCCATAGAGTTTTCGAATATGGCCAAGTACAGGATCAAAGGTTTGTCTGGATTTGGTGGCATCAAAACTAGAGCATTAGACAAGTAATGTTTAACCTTATCAAGATTCTTTTGGCATTCATCATCCCACACTCCTAGATTGTGTTTCTTGAGAAGATGGAAGATAGGATCACACTTCTCGGTTAGTTGTGAGATGGACCGAGCAATGCAATTTAATCTTCCTAGGAATCCTCTAACCTCCTTTTGAGTACGTGATGGTGGTAATTCCTGTATAGCTCTGATTTTATCAAGATCGATCTCAATTCCCCTTCTACTGACCACAAAGCCTAACAACTTACCCAAAGTAGCCCCGAAAGTACATTTGTTTGGGTTCAAATTCAACTGGAACTTTCTCAATCTTAAGAACAACTTTCTCAAAACTTTCACATGTTCCTCTTCTATTCGAGACTTTGCGATCATATCGTCGACATAGACTTCAATCTCCTTGTGCATCATATCATGGAACAGAGTCACCATAGCCTTTTGATATGTTGCCCTTGCATTCTTCAGTCCAAATGGAATAATTTGTAGAAAAAGGTTCCCCACATGGTAATGAATGTTGTTTTATCCATATCTTTAGGGTGCATCTTTATCTTATTGTACCTAGAAAAACCATCCATAAATGAGAATAAAGAATGACATGTTATATTGTCCACCAAGGTGTCCATATGAAGTAGCGAAAAATTATCTTTTGGGCTAGCCTTGTTTAAGTTCCGATAATCCATGCACATTCGCACTTTCCCATCCTTCTTAGGAACTGGTACTATGTTGGCTACCCATTTTTAGTATCTTACCATTTGTAAGAAACCGTCATCAAACTATTTTCTGACTTCTTCTTTTAATTTCAACCGTACATCGGGTCTCATTCTTCGAAGCTTCTGTTGAACCGGTTTACACTCTTTTCTTATTGAGAACTTGTGCACCATGATATCAATACTTAGACCGGACATATCCTGATACGACCATGCAAATACATCTTTGAACTCTTGAAGCAAATAAACAAGATCTCGCCTTGTTTCTGCAGAGATACAGGTCCCAAGCTTCATCTCTCTTTTGTCAGTTTCATCCCCTAAGCTCACAACTTTTATTGACTCTTTATGAGGTAGGATCTGGTTCTCGTCTTGCTCAACCATCCATAGCAGATCAGGAGATAAATTACAATCTTAAGCATCTTCAAAATCCTGAGATTCCTCTGAACATATATCTTGCTCAAAATGAAAGTCGGCAACGACGTTACTCATATCATTGATATCTAGGGACATGTCATATGGACCAAAAGGATCCAAAGAATAAATAAATTTAAGAATGTTTATTACGGTTGGAGATGAATGAAAAGAATAATGAGAATTTTTTCCAATTTGGATGAAAGAAAGTGCATCATCTTTATTTAAATAAAAGCTAACGATTATGTGCCCTTTACAAAAAGATCTCCATTGCTCTCAGGTTTAGAGCAACAAGGGTGTTCTAAACATTACTTTGGAAAAGTCCTAATAATTATATGGAGCTCTTCTACAGTCCAATTGTCTAGAACGCTTCTAAGGGCATAGGGACGAATTCCTGAGAAGTTCCTTTGCTCGTTCCTCTACTCAAAAATGGCATTGATGCTCAGGTTTTCCATTACTTCCACCATATTATTTCCTGTCAGCTTTTTTTGGGGGTTAATAATGCCCCCCGACACGAATGTCTTTGATATATGGAGAAAGATCATTGGTTTACATTTGATCTCCTCCTCGCTTATTTGTGCTCTTCTTTTTTCTTGCCTTTTCTACAGTTCTTCTCTTCTTTGCTTCCCATCTGGCTTGAATCTTAAGCCAAAGCAATCATGCTTATCTGCCAATACTAGCACAATAATCCTTCCTTAGAGATATCTTTCCAGTCTTTTTACAAGTAAAGCTCCTTTACCAACTATTATTTTTAAACCCATCCGGGTATTTGTAGACATCTTCGGTGTGATGGTCTTATTTCTTTCAGCTACGAAGGTAGCATTTACAAACTCCAATGATCTAAAGGAGCACTATATGGCCTCCTCATCTGTACCAATGTAGGGTGCATCACTAGTCACCAATGCAATGATGTCCTCCTCAACATTAATGGTGATTGATCGACCTTCTGTCTCCAATTTTAACTTTTGATGCAGAGATGATAATACTGCCCCTACTGAATGAATCCAAGGTCTTCCCAACAAGCAATTATAAGTGGGCTTAATGTCCATCACCAAAAAGTCCATCTCATAAGTGTTTGGACCAATTAGGAGCGGTATCTCAATTCTGCCCATCACTCTTCTTTCGATTCCATCGAATGCCCTTATTATGTTATGGCATGCCTTCATATGAGAACTGTCAATTGGCAACATGTTCAGTGTCGTCAATGGTAACACATTTAAAGTAGAACCATTATCTATCAATACTCCCGGTAGTGTACATCCTTTGCATCGAGTCGTGATGTGTAGAGCTTTCGTTGAGCCCATGCCCTTTGGAGGTATTTCATCATCATTGAAGAAGATGAAATTATCCGCACTCAAGTTATTAACCAATCGATCCAGCTTTTTTACCGATATATCATCAGCAACGTATGTCTCGTTCAACACTTTCATTAGCGTGCTACGATGAGTTTCTGAAGTTAACAGTAAGGTTAAAACTGATATGTGATCTGGTTGCTTATGTAACTATTCCACCGTGCTGTACTTACTATGCTTTAAAATTTTCAAGAATTCTTTGGCCTTCTCCTCAGTTACCGATTCATTCACTAACATCTCGGGTTTATTGTTTTGTCTCCTCAAGCCTAACCATTAGGGCTTTTTCTTTATTGGCTTTGTCTTCCCCATATGCGAGACTTACATCTTTACTTGATCCTTCCCCTTTCGGAATCATTACATTGTAGTCATAACTCCACGGGACCTTTTTGTTATCCTTATAAGGAAATGCCTCAGGTTTTTGAATAATAACCCGTGGTGTCATTCGTTCTCCAACCTCACTACCTCTTGGCTTAAATATGATTGCCACCGGCAGAGTGGCCTTATAAGTTTTGTCCGATGCCCCTTCCTCAAAAGCATAAATATCTTGTCCTTTCACATCCTCCATCTTCAAAGAACTCAAGCTCTTTATTATCCATCAATTTCTGCACCAAGTCTCTAAATTCGACACACTCTTGGATTCTATGCCCCTCAATTGCATGAAACTCACAATTATTTTTAGCTTTTATTACTATGTCTTCCACATCTTGTACGATCAAACTCAAGTTGATCATCTGTTGCCAAACCCATTTTAAGGGAGATTTGACCTCCCCAATATCATTCTTAATCCTCTTGCTCTTTTCACTCGTTATGCCATTCACCCCCTGATCAAGATGATTGGGCAAGGGATTTCCAACTACGTTGGGTCTTGCTGGTTCATCGAACCTTACGATTCCCATCTTAATGAACCTCTCAATTAGCTTCTTGAAGGCAGTGCAATTCTCAATTGAGTATCCAGTTATTCCTGTATGGTACTCGCATTGAGCATTTACATCTTACTATTTAGGGAACAGGGATTGCATTGACTTCAAATAATACGAGGACACTACACGGACGTCATGTAGATTTTTGTAAAGCTCATTGCATGTCATCGGGATAGGGGTAAATTGGGATATTTCATATTTCAATGTTTTGATAATAAAGCCTGCATTATTCACTTCACTGTCCTTCCTTCTAGGAGCAGACCTTTTGGCACTTTCTTCAGCATCAATCTTTCCACTCTTGATTACATTTTCAATCATTTCTCCAAACATGACCATATCGAAGAAACTCTTAGTAGCGTTTCCCAGCAAATGATTAATGTATGACGCTTTCAAGGTACTAACAAACAGCATGGTTGTCTCTTTTTCGAATAGTGGTAATTGTACTTGAGTGGCCATATCTCTCCACCTTTGGGCGTACTGCCTAAAACTTTCACCCGGCTTTTTCTTCGAATTTTTTAATGTGATCCTGTCAGGAGCCATATCGGTGACGTGGCCATATTGCTTCATGAAAGCCTATGCTCAATCCTTCCAAGAATTGATCTTGGTATGACTTAATTGATTGTACCACTTTGCAGCTGATCTCATCAAACTGTCCTAGAAACAATGGACTAACAGTTGATCTTTATAGATGTGCGCCATCATCTTTTTACAAAACATGGTGATATGCGTTTCCGGGCAACTTGTCCCATTGTATTTTTAAACTCCGGAGCCTTAAACTTAGTGGGAAGTACTAAGTTTGGAACCAAACTCATGATAAGTGTCAAAAGTAACATGTTTTAGCCTCATTCTTAATGCGTTTTTGGATGATTAATCTATTTAAAATAATGAATTTTATGTTCATAATCCTTTAAATTCATGTTTCTATACTTAGGAAAGCATTTGGGAGTGAAAGGAGCGAAAAACAAGAGAAAACCGGACAAAAAGAGTAGATTTTAGGAGTCACACGAGCTGGACACATGGCCATGGACTAAATCGAAGATAAAAAGGAAATTTTGAGGCAAAAGTGTGAATGTGAAAGAGTTAAGAAGAGATATATTGGACATCAGATTTTATTTAAATTTAAATTTTATTTCTTAGGATTAATATTTAGGATTATTATTGTTATATTGTTTATATTTAATTTTAATTTATCTTTTAGGCTTTTAGAGTTTAAGTTGGATCCAATTAAGGAATTATTGTTTAGATTTAATTCTAATTATCTTTTTAGAATTTAATTTGGATCCAACTAGAGATTTTCATATATTATAAATAGGGGATAGAGTGATATGAATTAACAGTTCCAATTTTTTGTAAAATCCTCCATTCCCCAAACCCTAGCCGTCAGAGATTTTTGAAGGAAACAATTGAAAAAACACCATAGAAGCTGTCTTTGAAGCAAATCTCCACAAAGATTGAAGACCTCTTTCTAAATTCTTTTGATTTTATTATGAGTTTTTCCTCATCTTGTGGTTATATTGTTTTTGAGATGTTTCCATTTATTAGCATGAACTAAATTCCTAAATACCTAGGGGAGATGAATCCTAGGATGAATTCTGTCATTTGATTTCTGATTTACGCAATAAATACTTAGATCTTGTTCTCAATTATGTGTGCTTAATTCTTGATTTAATATTCTTAAGATATTAATTCTTATTTGATGTGCTTAAATCAGAGGAGGAACAGACCCTGTTTAAGAGTAGATATAGCATAATTGAGTGGAGTTGCATGCAATCCTAGAAATAGGACGACATAAATCTACCGGATTAGAGTCAAATCTAATAGGGGAATCCATAGATCGAATTAATGCGACAATAGGGGTTTTAATTAGAAAGAAATTTCAATTAATCAACCTAGAGTCAGTTGCTTTTATGCTTGAATAGATGTATTAGCATAATTTAGGGATTTCTACGGATCAAAATACTAAGTGAATAAATTGCTTAATTCAGAATGATAATGACAGATAAAATCTAGGTGGAGTCTTTCCTGGTTATTGTTTCCTTCTTGGTATAAAAATATTTATTATTTCTTCCTTTATTCTTTGTCACACTTTTAGTTTATTAATTTAGTTAAATTAGTTTAAAACAATCACTATATTCGATCGGCTAGATAATAGAAAGACAGCTATTACTAGTACTTTTGGTCTTCAGGGGAACGATATCTGTGCTCACTGTAACTATACTATTAATTGATAGGTGCACTTGCCTTAGTCATATTTTTAGTTAGTTTCGACTGCATCAACTGAACTCATTGGCGTCCATCCTACAATAAACTTCAGCTCCTTCCATCACTTTTAATCTTTCCTCTAATCATTTATAGTGCTCCTCCAACTGATTTAGAAGTTCGACTCTTGCCTTCTCTGCCTATACTACCTCATTAAAATCTGGTACGAAGAGGTTAACTGAGTTATCTCCTAAGTTAGAACTGGAGCCCATTTGGTAGTTCGCTGGCTTTGCTGCGCCAATCAGGCATGGCTGTGGTTTGATGGTGACAGATGCACCTCGCCCACATGTCTCCTGTTGAGCTTGGACATGCATAAGGGTGACACTCGGAGGACATGGAAGATCTTCATTCTCTTTTTTAGGGTTTACCGTAAGACCCTTTCCTTTATTAGCTCCCTTAACTAGTAATTGGGTCAACTGATTGATGATATCCTTTCGGGATTCGATGATATGATCCTTCATGTCCTGCTACACTTTGGCTAACTATTCATGCAGCTGTGCTTGCAACTGATCTTGCATTTCCTTTTGAGTTTGCTCCAATTTTTCCAATCTCTGATCCATGGCTCTAGACTTAGTACGAATACCATAGGGGTGTTGGATTTGTTGTTTTTCCAGAGTAACTGTCATAATTTTAATTAATTAGGGATGTCTTTTTAAAATTTTAATGCATGAAATGCGATGCAAAACTTTATGAATGTATGAATGCATATGCAAGAAAGGTGAAATGCGTTGCAAAACTTTATGAATGTATAAATGTATATGCAAGAAAGGTATTGACTCTTAATCGAATTCTGATAGAATAACTTTACTAGAAAACGAATGTCTTTACATAAAATAATTACATATAAGGCCTTGCCCTAATGCTCAGAGTCTTAATCTTTTGAAGGAGACATGCTAACTTTTGGCCTTTATCAGACGCTGATTCATACTCTAAGCTTATAGCATCGGCTTGAACAGCTAACTTCTGCAAGTATTCTGCCACTTTTCTCACTTGTGCCAATGCTTTACCCATGACATGGTCTCGATCTTTAACTTGCCTCTGAGGGTGTTGAAATTGCCTATTACTTGTCTCCAAGGTTCTTTCGAGGAACTCGATCCGAATCTCGCAGTTTTGCAATGAAGCTTCAAGTTCTCCTACCTTTCTTTTTAATCATTCATTCTCAGCCTGGCTTGCCCTCAATTCTGTCATAGAGTTACGACTGCAGTGCCTATGCAAAGATTCCTCTAACTCGACTATTCGGGCCTTCAACTCAGCTTTCACGACTTGGCTCTCTAACAGCTCACTCTTTATAGCATCTCCTTGGACTTGAGCATCTTGAAACTTTCTCTTCCACTGATCCACTCAAATCCTTTCCTCTTGGATTTCTTGTTGCCACTATTCTAATATCTTACCTAACCCAGCAGTTCTCATTGATTGACGGAGCTTCTTGTAATCCTTTTTCAAATCATCCAAGTCTTCCTCAATCTTTCTCTTTCCTTTCCTCAGCTTCTCGGCTTCTAACCTTTGGACATCAAAATCCAATCCCAATTGCATCTTTTCTTCCTCTAATGTCTCTATCTTCTTCCCCAATGAAGAACTTTTCTTTTCAAAGTCTTTCTTTATAAGCTCTAATTCTGATGGGACTACTTGCAAATGCTCCTCAAATGGGCGGACATTTTCAGGATTTGGCATAAGGATGTTGTCATTGATTCTCCTACCCCTCCACTCATCATACTCCCGGGTTACCATGGGATTTGCAGCAAATGGCTTCATTTTACGAACTTGGTTCCAAGAATTTGATATCTCTCGAACCCTTTTCTTATTGTTCTCACCCTTGTAACTGCCTTGATCGATACTGTCTCATTACTAACAAAAGGGCATATCCTATAGCTCTCCATATCCTAAGTAATGGAACCCAATCGAAATCTCCGTATCGATAAAGAATTTCATCAGGAATGAACCACAGTGCTCGCCATTCTATGTCCTCGTCTCGGAGACTATGGAGTATTGCCATCCACTTTTCCTTAGAAATGTCCTCTCGCCTTTGTGTAGTCACAAATTCCCTCAAAGGGGAATAACTCACAGAAAACACTCGGTAGGGAACCTTTTCCACCTTCCAGAAATGACTATGGAACCAAACCATCAATAGTGGTGCGCAATCGATAAATCTCCCTTCTCTTTCTCTTCGACATGCATTTAATGATCTAAAGATCTCGACCAGAATTGCTGGAACAGGTGTAATCCTCTTATCAAGCCGGTCGAATAGATCAGTAACCGCCTCCTTTATGTGCCCCAATGCCTTAGGAAAGATAACCAATCCATATAAACCGAGAGCAAATATATCAACCTTTTTCCTTGCATCTGGATGCGCCAAGATCAAATCTCGCAAGCTCTTCCAAGTGATGCATTTGTTGTCGCCTTTCACCTTAATTCGAGCTGTAACCCATTGCTTGCTCATTCCCGTAATTTTCATCAGCTTCTTAAGAAAGGTTGGTACACTAGCAACTCTCTCGAGTAGGCTTTGTTTACTTAAATCTTAGGGTAACAAAGTACAGCAGTATAATCCTCAATCGTTAATGTCTATAGATTTCAACAGGATGTAATGGAAGGAAGGAAGTAACCAAATGAATAATATATTTATTCAACAAATCCAACTTTATTTTATTTCTGCTTTTTATTGTAACAAACTCCATTAATTAATTATTCGGTTTGATTTGGTTATTTAAATTAAAATAATATTTTTGAATATTTTATAACTTTAAATCAAATAATCTGTTTTACAATATAAATTTCACAAATACTAATGTGTTAACATGAAATTCGATGCCTTGGCTTTAAGATGATTACTTAATAATTTTTTACTTCTTTACGGTTTTTTATACAACAAATCCCTCTAATTTGGTTTTATGAAAAAGTTAATAACATTAATTTGCATTGTTAAATATAATATATTAATATTTTCGTAATTCTTCTTAAAACATAAATACAGATTTAACTTAACATATTTAATAACAAATCGTTTTTAAAATCTTTAATTTTTAATTGGGAAGAAGCATTCTTGATTTTTTTTTTTGAAATACTCTACTAAAATTATTTCCATACATTTTAATTTTTTTTAAACATTATATTACATTAAAAAATTAAGTATATATTTTTAAATTGTTCATATATTTAAATATTATTTCATCAATAATTTTAATTAATGTCATTATTTAACTGTAAGTATTTTATAAAATATACAAGCATAGAAAATTAGTTATATCTATATTTTAAAAATATTTATACTATTATTTAAGCTCGTGATTGAGTTGGTGTCACAAATTAATCGACCACCAACTCGATTAGGAAAATGACAAACACATCTTTTCGTTATTTAAAATAATTTATATTATTTGAGTGTTTTAATCTTTTACTTTTAAAAAATACAATAAAAATATGCATATTTTGAGATTTAAAACCTACACCAATTACATAATTAAAACTTTTAATTTATCACCCAATTAAAACTTTATTTTAATTTTATCATACACACTTTATTACCGAAGTTTTCTCAAACTTTACTTGCCTGAACCTACACACCCATCTAAAGAAAGGTGTAATGTAAGTGACAACTACAAGGAGAAATAAGTTCTAATTACCTTCAAAATATTGACATGTTCATAATTTGATCATTTTAAAGGTTTCCCTTTGGTATTTCCTGGCGTGTCTACTAAATATCAGTGAGTCAGACATCAGCCATTCTCAAGGATGTAGGTGCTTTTGGTTTTATATATATACATATATAGAAAGGTCAAAACAAAAAAAGGTAAAAGTAAAAATAGAGCAATTTCATCTCCTCAAATTGTTAAATCTTTTTTACAGCCCTGTATATCAACCAATCTTATAGTCTCACCACTCAAGTATCACAACTGTATTTACAACTCAAAGACCTACCTATTTCATTGTCTTCTCTCTTTCAATTACAAACAACTACTTTTGCTTATTCAACATTTACTTTAGCACTAGCTGCCTCCATCAGCCCATTCCGTATCTGCTCACTGATATCCCTAACATGACCAGGTCCATGGGGTATAAAAACAGTAGTGTTCTTGGAGGAGTTTCCCAGGTCTTTGATTGTATCGAAGTACTGTGTGATCATGATAAGATCCATCACTTCCTTGGCTGAGGTGCCTTCCACCTTGTGAGAGAAATTCAAAATGTTCTCCCTCAACCCATCCGTGATTGCCTGCCGCTGCCTAGCTACACCCACCCCGCCCAAGTACTTGGCTTCCGCTTCCGCTTCTGCTCTTTTAACTTGGAGAATCTTCTCAGCTTCCCCTTTGTACACACTGGCAAGCTGAAGTCTTTGAGCTGTAAAACAAAATCATAGCCAAGTTATGCATTTCTTCAAATTTCAGACAAATGGATCTCAAGAGTCCAAGAGTATTAGACTCAAGTTTGCATGGTCTTTGAGCTGTAAAACAAAATCATATCCAAGTTATGCGTTTCTTCAAATTTCAGATAAATGGATCTCAAGAGTCCAAGAGTATTAGACTCGAGTTTGCATGGTCACTGAATTTCTTTGCATTGTTTACATTCATAGCTTAATTAGTGCCAAGACGACAGACATGATTCTTACAGAAACTGGAGTTTAGGTAGTAATTTCACAACTTTAACAAAATTTTATATGCTTGTATCAGAAAGACAAAGAACTAAAATAGATAGCTCAATAAAAGTGGGAACATCTTTAACTGGTACATCTCATTACCTGCATTTATCTCATTCATTGCTTTCCGTACAGAAGAATCAGGAATAATGTCAACCATCAGAATATGCTCAATGCTATATCCATATTCTCCCATAACCTGATACATGATTTCAGATTCTATATAATATATTATATGAATAGCCTCATAAAAGGTAGAGAGGAAGCACATAGATTGAGAAAAGGAAACCCAAATTTAGATGCATGCATAACCACTCTAGTGCAATTAGATAGAAAATGGTCATAATTTATCATGTATCGTTAGAAAAGAATTGCTATTTTACAAGAAAATGAAATGGCTGTTCCTCCTCCTTATGCATTCATATTGTGGTAAATGCAGGCCAAACAACAAGATCACAAAATAGTCCTAAGCTCTCTTTTATTGCAAAGGAGAGCAAGTCCAGTGCTTCACTTACCATCTACTATTGGACACATCAAACTGAAAGGAACAAGTACACAACTGACAGTAAAAGTAACATGGAGGCTCCTATACTAGAGGTCAAATTGCATTTTGCCCTCCCTACTAAAAAAATGGGCAAATTAATCTCTGTAAATTAAATAAATGGGGCAAATTGATCCTTTCTGTTGAAAATTTCATTCATTTGTATTGGTAAAAACTGGCATAGTTGACGGAATAACCAGAAAGTGACACATGATGTGCCATGTGTACTTGATGCTGATGTACAAGGACCATTTATGAACAGTAGAACTGGATGAAATTTTTTACAGAAGGATCGGTTTGCTTTTTTATCCAACATATATGGACTAATTTGCCCATTTCTTTTAGTAAAAAGGGCAAAATGCATGACTCTTAGTACAAGGGCATCTATGGTACTTTTTTCGAGACTGACATACCAAAGTCTTCTTCGGTTTACCAGCTCATCAGTTTCTACAACCAAAATTTATCTCTTATATAACCATTAGTCTTCTTCTGTCGGTTAAACAGGTTTTACAACCAAATATGTATGTATGTATGTATGTATGTGAGTGTATATATACATGTATGCCTTATGCACTTAATTTAAGCACTCTGGAGTAATTTGGTGCATGAGGATAAATGGTATAGCAAATGAATGAACTATACTACCTTCTCAATTTCCTCAAGCACAGCTTTAGCAACCTCATCCTTTTGTTCAAAGAGTTCATCCAAATTCATCCTTGGAACTAGAGCTCGAACCACTACCACCAACAAGGAAAAAAAATAAGACGAAATGGGATGCATAAATGGTTTTTGTTACCAAAAAAGGAGCATAATATTATAGGCTGATACGCATAAAGAAAGCCAAAGAAAATGACCATCAAACACAAAAGCCTGGATCTGTTCTTTGGGATTTTGCAGCTCATAAAATGCATCATCAGCATGTCGTTTCATCACTCGGTATTGGATGGAGCAAACCAATTGAACGAAAACATTGTCCTGCGAAATGTAACATCATCATATTCATACTCATTGATCTTCATCTAGTAGAGCAACAATATCAATCTAAATATTGTTCAATATTGGGCGATTTCCAAACAAAAATAATAATAAAACATAAAGAAATGATGAAATTCATATGATGAATTGATTAGAAATAGAGTAGCTAGGCATATTGATGGAAGGGGTTAATAAGGGAATTGACCTTGGTTTTGGTCTCGATGCGGACATCGAGAGAAGAGATTCGGGTAGAAAGAACGCCAGCGAGCCATTGACCGGCGCAGGGGTTAAATAAGTGAAGGCCAGGCTCCGCCAACTTCTCGAAACGACCCCACCTCTCCACCAAACCGATACTGGCCTGATCGACGCACGCAAAGAATATGCAAGACGTATTCCCCATTTCTTTTTCTCGATCGATAATAAGCAAAACGGATGAAACAAGAAAGAAAGAATTAAAATCAATGAAAGGAGGCGAAATTCCGTGGTTCTTGATTACGAGTTAAGACGGTGATAAGTAGGAGATTCGGTGTGAACGGACTACGATAACGATTTGGATTCTTGACTTCTCGTGATGATTTTTTTAAAAAATTTTGAGAAAAAAGTTCGTTTTAATTGGATTTGGATAGCAGTCAGGGTTGCTTCTTGACGTAGGAGATTTTACCTTTTGCTTGACCGATTGCATTTAATTCTTTTCTTTAATATTGATGAAACTCAAAATTTTTCAAAAAAAAAAATAATCGAATCAAAATATTTCGATTTGGATAGCAGTCAAAATTTTTTAAAATATATTTTTTTTTGTTGAAAAAAAAGTATAAAACATATAAAATAAAATAAGTTGATAATATTCATTTGATCTAATTAATCAAATTAATAATAACCTAATACATATAATCAGATTCGACCTTGAGATCGTCTAAAAATTTAAAATATTATTTTTCAATTTATAAAGGATCCAAATTTTTTTTTAATTTAAGGTCAAATAAATTTTTATAAACTTTTAAGGGATCTAATTTTTTTAACTTTTAAGGGTTTAAAATATTTTTTTATCAACTTTTAAATTATTTAAATTTTTTTCCAATTTTTAAAAAAGTTAAATTTTAAAAAATCTTTTAACTAACTTTCGATCAATTTAAAATCCACTAAGTGGCTGTAATATAAAAGAGAGTATTTAAAAAAAAACATTAACCGAAATAAATAAATTAATTCAATTTTAACCGGGTAGTTTTACTAGAATCAAGTATATTTAGTAAAAAGCTCCGTGCAAGTCAAAACATAAAATGGAATGGTTATTATCTTCTCCCTTTCGTACTCTGAAGATATCATATCAGAATACCTCACCAGACTCTGATCAAACAAGTAAATTTCACATGACTTTACCCCAAGTATCCCACCAAACACAAAGAGGTATATGTAAAATTAAGGGTTTTCAAAGTCACAACACTTGTGCTAATGAATGCACAGAATATCCAAAAGCTTCACATCAAAATCCAGTTGAAACCGAGTCTACACGTCTCGTCCTGTGCCACAGTCACCGAGATCTTGAACCACTGCTTCCATGGATGGTCTTTCCACAGGACACTCATGGGTGCAATGCCAAGCCATTCTTGCAAGTTTAGCTGCTTCATATTCTAAGTACCTGCCATGGAGGTTTGGGTCTATAAAATCTTGGATTCTACAACATTCACCTCCAACTCGTACCAAGGTAGTCACATTTCGTTTCCCACAAAGGACTTGAAAAACCACAACCCCAAATGCATAAACATCGCTCTTCTCCGTAAACCGGCCTGTACTAGTGTATTCAGGAGCTAAGTAACCCATAGCAGCACTGCCCTTGAGTACTGCAAACACGATATCATTGGTAAGGAGGTTGCGCAAGCCCGAATCCGAGAGCAAAGGATTGAACTGATCATCGATGAGCACTTTCTGAGCTGAAATGTTTTGGTGAATGAGGGCGGGTTTGTTTACTTCGTTACCATGCAAATATGCTATACCTTTGGCTATGCCTTTAACAATGGAAACTCTTGTGGACCATTCCAAGACCTGCTCACTACCATCCTTGACATCAAGATAGCTTAGTAAATTTCCATTAGGGACAAAATCATATATGAGAAAGCACTCTCCCCGGGCCTTTGAACAACAGAACCCTCTCAATCCCACTAAATTTTCATGCTTCAATGAAGCCAAAACATTCAGTCCCTTCAAGAACTCGGAGTCATCTGACTTGCAACTAGTTTTGCCGATGCTTTTAATCGCAATAGCTGATCCTCCATCCCTTAGAAACCCTCTATAAGTTGCCGAAAAGTTACTCTTCCCCAATAAATTTAACTCCGAAAAGTACTGAGTAGCTGTCTCCACCTCTTCTAAGTTGAACCTAAAGCTCTTGGCAAAGCCATTGTAGTTCCTGCCATCAGCCAAAGGGTCCCAACCATTAGCATACTCAAGGCTAATAAGTGGGGATCCGTTCTTCCTATAAAACCCCTTGGTTTGATCAGTGCTAAGGCGGTTTTCGGGAACCTCAGATAAGCTACTAAGCTTCTGTTTCTGGCGACGATATTGCATGAATGGGACGAGTCCTATGACTGATAATGCAACTATGCCAACAATGAGGGCAACAAGAATAGGACCCCTTTGAGACTTTTTAGGCTTCGAGCAGGGTGTTTGCTCACAAGGTAACTGAAGATTAGCCGTCTCCGGTATTTCTCTAGTAACACCAGCTGCCCCTGACCCATACAGCTCAGGTTTGCTTGGATTGATATGATCAGAATCATTACAAGCTTTCAATGATGCAAAACCAGATCCACATAGACCCGGATTATTTTGAAACAAGAATCCTTCATTCAGTCTCTTAAGAGCTACATCAAACCAAGAAGGAAAAGAAATCAAATGAAGTTCACTATTATTTTTCCATAAAGCCAAGCAGAATATAGTTATAAAAAAAGAGATGAGTACCAAGAGGAACATTGCCAGAAAGTGAATTGTTCCGGATGTCTAGAACTTGAAGCAAAGGAGCATCAGCTAGTTTCGTAGGGATTGAACCAAAGAAACTATTGAAACTCAAATCAAGCCTTATTAATGTACCCAAATCCCCTAAACTTGCAGGGATTGCACCAGTAAGTTGATTGGACTGCAAGGCAAGTACATTAAGCTTCTTTAAAGTTCCCACTTGTGTTGGTATGCTTCCTGTGAGCTGGTTATAACAGAGCTGCAACACTACACAGTATATTTGCAAAAGAAGGAAAAGGGGAAAAAAACCCAGTTAAGTGATTTTTGCTTTAAAACATAAAGACCCAAAATGGAAAATTTTCTCATAATCCAAACACAGCAAGATTTGAAAAAAACAAAATTCAAATACAAGACCACTCACCCTTCAAGCTACCCAGTTCACCAATCTGAGGAGGAATCTGACCAGAGAGATTATTCATGTTGAGATATAAATCAGTGAGTAGAGTCAAGTTTGCTATTTCTTTAGTAATCTTCCCATACAAAGAGTTGTAATGCAAGTAAAGCCCTGTCAAGTGTTCAAGCTCAGCAATAGCCGGTGAGAGTTTGCCAGATAATCCTTTCCCTTGCAAAGAAATGTTGGCTATTTGGCCTTTCTCGTTACAGCATAAGCCTTCAAATGAACCATCACAAGGGTCACCATTAAAGGTCCATGAAGAGAGATACTTGTTCTCTGGGTCTAAACCAGCTTTGACTTCCATAAGTGCTTTGAGTTCAGTATTTGCACTGAAACAACACTGGGTTGTGATGAGAATGAGGAAAAATATGAGAGGCAGTCTGAAATCCATTGTTTTTGGTCTAAAAAAATAGGAAAAGAATGCTTCTGAATCTTCTTCTTTTTTTTTTCTCAGTTCTCAAGTGAAGGAAGAGACAAAGATGCAGAGATGTCCATATATGCTTTGATTGCTTTCCTAAAGATTTGACAATTTAAAAACGCTTTGTACGATCTCAAAATAATTAAAATAAATAAAGTAACATGGTTTTAAATATTAAATAATAAAAAGAATGTGAACCGTTGGATTTAATGAAGAGACTTTGGTTCATCCTCGTACATTCCCTCTAGTAAAGATATCTTTCCAAGAGGGGGAGCACCAATGGAGATGTTCAAATTTAAGGTAAAATCGAATTATTTCGATTAATTGATCGGTTAATTAAATTATTTCAGTTGAGAGTTAGTTGATAATTTTTCAAAAGTTTGATTAACGGTAAATTCGATTTGAAATCGATCGGTAGATCCAATTAACCGAATTTAATAAAATATAAGTATTAATCCAAAAATCAATTAGTTAATTTGATTAATTCGGTTAATTTTTTATATGTTTTATATTTGTTTTAACCAAAATTCAAAAAACATATAAATTTCGATTAATTCGGTTAACCAATCAAATTAACCGAAAAAGTTCAATTCGGTTAATTTTTTTTTTTAAAAAAATTTGATTTAGTTAACGGTTAAGAGTTTAAAATGATCGATTAATTCAATTAATAGTAATTCGGATCGATTAACAGACTGAACACCCCTAAACACCAATATTTTTCTCTATAACAACATTGGTAATAATATTTTTATCGTTTTCATAATCAAATTGGTGGTTTAACTAGTCTAACTATTTATTCTTGGTTTAATTGGTCTAATCAATTTTACTAAATAATTATTAAAAATTTATAATAAATAAATATAAAAACAACCTTGAAAAACTTTTGAATTAACAAAAATGCTTTTTATTTTTCATCATAATTACTAAAATTCACATTTTAAAATAAAAAGGTTGAAGTAAAATAGAAGTTATGATAATTATAATTTAATAGAAGTTGTGATAATTATTACAAATTTAAAATATTATAATTTAATTTACAATTATTAGTTTAAAATATTGTGTTAATTTTAAAATAAATTATTATTTAAATAAAGCTCTAAGCATAAAAATATATATAAAAAAATTGTGTTAGTTAAAAAAATTTTGACGTAAAAAAAAGTTTGAGCTAATTTGATTGATATAAAATAGAGTTATTATTTAAATAGAATTCTAAACATTTTAATTATCGTTTAATAAATATTAGTGTTAATAAGTAGAGAGAGATTTGCATATAATCATATGTTTACGTAGTTTAAAAATAATTTTACTTTACAGAGTCTTGCTCAATAGATGGTATCTTATTTTTCGATTGATCCAATCAGGTGTAAACTTAAACTACTCTTCTACAATATGTATTTGCAGCACCAATAGCTAATCCGAACTAATTATAACTACTTACCCAAACCTCGTTACAAATGTTTAATTCACTCACACTTAATGTCTAAAACTGAGTGCAAAAACAAAGAGAACAGGTAGCCAAAATAGCAATTTGCAACTCTCTACCCAATAATAAAAAAAACAAGTACCTCGAATGTACAAAGTGTTGCCTATTTATAGGCATCCTAAGCAGTAAAGATAAATGTCGAGAAATCCAGATAAATTTGATTTCTTGTGTGCTTCATAATCAATTAATAGAGTTCTAAGTCAATCAGAAAATCCTTTCTTGAAAATAGCCATTGATGACATCTTAAAGAGATAAAAGTTTTCTTTTTAATCCAAATCGAATTCTACTTCAAACTCTTCACACATTGCTCCTCTTGATAATTTCGTTTTTGAGAGCAGGAATAATGTATTTCATGAAGACCATTTGTTTTAAAAGCAAGACCTATGTCAAAAAGATCAACATATAAAAATATTCAGGTTGTCCTATATTATGATTGACCAAGTCTATAATCCGCCAGGTTACTAGACAAACATTCTTAAAAAACCATGATCCTAATAATATTCAATTCAAGTTAAACCAAATTAAAAAATTTATATGATTTAAGTTGACAAGATTTATTCATTAATCAAAAAATTAATTTAAAATTTACGAATAAAAAACCACTTTCGTTTAACATATAAATGAAAATTAAGGTTATGTTGATTAGATGATAAATCTAATGTTTCAAAGTCAATAATCTCTAAATTTAGTGACAGAAATATTATGTTATATACATGAAAGATTAGATTAAATCCCGAATAATGTCATCCCAATTATAAGAAAAAAATTAATATTTCAAAACTAGCATCTATGAAACCTTTAGGTTATAAAAATATTAGCCCATCGAACGATACATATCATATGGTTTTTTTTAATATGCAGATGTGATTATATAATAATATCTGTTCATATTTCTTAATCCTTTGACAAGGCACACACACCTTGCACACATAAGTACTCGAACTCGAATCTCCTAAGATGAACATCATCCTCTTTTCTACTGGAACTACTCGTTGAGTTTCACATATATCATATTGTTTGTTTAAAAGAATTGGGGTAATTTACCCAAATGACCCAAAAATTTTGATTATTTACGAAAATGACCCAAGTTCAAAAATATACACCAAAATAACCTAAAATGAACAGTAAAAATTGATATTGACCATCTAATGGCCGACACCACCTGCCCAATGATTGATGTCAGACATAAAAATTTGTGTTTGTATTTTTTTAATACGGCATTTTATTGATATACGAAAATACGAGAATTTAAAAAAAAAATTGGTGTTGGCCATTGCATGATCGACACCCTTTTTTAATCTGATAAAAAAAATCAAAATTTTGGGTGTTGGCCATGCAATGGTTTGACCTGACCCATACTCGTGAGATCGATCTGACCCATTGACCGACCCATTGACTTTGACCTAACCCTTTGACTTTGATCGTTGACTTTGATTTTGACCGTCAACTTTTTTGACCAACCCTATCCTGTCATTTTTTGATGTCCTAATTCCGAATCCGCAGTCCATTTCATCAAATTCGAACCTGAAAACCTCGTTTTAGCTATTTACAAGTTATTGTACTTAGTAAACTTTCTAAGAAAGTGGATAAGAGTTTTGACTTGGGATATTCTGTGTGTTTAAATAAACTGATTTATATTCACCAAAAAAATGAAATGATTTATAATAACGTCCTGAGGATAATATAATTATTCTTAAAAGGTCCTTAGTCAAGTATTATTGTGGGCTTAGAGAACAATAATACATTGAGACTAATATGTAGTTGATTGATGACAAAGTGTTGTCATTGACATAGGGCTGTCAAAATCAATACATGAGTATGTGTTAGAGAACGAGATATTGGACTGACCCGCTATGAGTATGTTTCTTCGATTATTATGTAATAGTCACAACATTACTCATAGTGATAACTATGTATACAATCCTTAGACTTGAGATAATCATTGTCCTAACATAGTGAATCGTATATTTTGATACAGTCAAACGTCTACTATAACAAGTTTGACTATAAAGACTGATGTTGGGTATGCCACAATCTATGTAGTGGGATATGATTGATCAAGAGAGGATTGGTCCCTCCTACATAATAGGAGCAATATCTTAGGCCACTTCATGAAGTGAAACTAGAAATGCATGGCCATGCTCAAATAAGTTAATATGAGATATTACACTTATTTTTTTATTGTAGTCTATTTCAAATATCAAGAAACATGAGATTGGATTATGCAAGTGTGACTACTGCTGACTTGTGTCCAATCTAGATATAAAGTACAAAAGGATATCACACATGCGAATTTATCACAGAAAGGTTATGTCGAACCACGACTTCGTGTAACTTGGGTAGCAATGATGCATTGCCAGATGTCACTCACTGCATGTAACGTTACAATTGTTCTAGTATTACTACTAATGTTACAAGAACCTACAGGGTCACACCCAGTGATTTAAACGAATGAAATCTTAACACAGTTGGTATTAAATTTAACTATCATGAAAATTAAATTAATTATTGAATTAATTTATTTTACAATTAAATTGTTGACACGTTTTATGTACAAATTTGTTGTACAAGAATAGAGAACGTAGTTAAAATAAATGTATGAATTTGATTCATATAAAATCTTAACTATGTATTATTTACCAAAATTATTAGTTATAATAATAATAATTTCGATTAAACATAAAATATGAAATTAATGTCCTTTTAGGAAGGATATAAATTAAAACAAGGAAGCTTATATCTTTTTTTTTTTGGAAAAGGTATATGGTTTTAATACTTTCCATATTTCTCAAAAGGGATTGTGTTCCATTTTTTTTTATTTGATATAAGAAAAGAAGATACAAAACCCTAGCAGTGTGTGTATCCAAAAGATTACAAAAAGGAAATAAAGAAAAATTAGGTCTAGCAGTCGCCAAATTTTTTTTTTTCGAAATTCTCTCTAAAACTTTTAGGGAGAATTTTCTGTTCGTTCTTAATCGGGTGGACTACTTAGAGGCCAGGACAATTTTTTGTTGCGGCTTGGGATCGACAGCATGCAGAGGAGGATTTCACAACACCATTTCCAAGGGTTTTCCAAAATTTCAAAAAGTATAATTTCAAACCCTTCCTTCCCGATTTGTTCCTCGTACATGGATCCAGAGTTAGAGATCATTGGAATAAGTTTTTTTCCGCTGTGCCACGGGGTGTACTGGCTACCCAACATACTGTTAATATTATAAGGTTGATTTTTAAATGAGTTTTGTTTGATATGAAGTTTAGTTCGATGATGATATTTAGTTAAAATGAGATATTTGATTTTTGAATTAAATTTATTTGTATATTCAAATGGTGTAGGGTGGTTGTGATTTCTTTGAATAGGTTGAAAAGCAAGATGTCAATGGAAATCTTAATGAATTGAAAGGGAAGATCCAAATGTTATTGACTGATAATAGAGAAATTAGGATTGAGAACACCGAATTGAAGAAAATGGTGAAGGTGGATGAAATAGATTAGTTAGTGAGGAAAGTTGCAAAGTTAAAGGAGAACTTAAAAAGGTATAAATTGTTGGTGATAAAGACTAAGAATGACTTGTATTTTTATAAGGTTGCTTTCATTGCATCATGGATAGTTTTTGTTGTCCTTAAATTTATGGTCTAAAGAGTAGAATAATTATTTGTAATGCTTTTACATTGTTTATTGACTTTGGAATATAATGGAAGTTATGAGACTTATGAAATGTAATAAGATGATTTAGCTTTTGAAAATATGTTTATGAAGTATGTTTATGAGTAGATTTATGTCGGATTACATAAATTTGGCATCCCTTTTTACTGGGAAACAAGACAAACAAGACTTTAGAATTGCAGTTATAATTATTAAAACTTGATGTAAAATCTCATTGAAAGGCATACGCTTCTTGCAGATGTCGGATTACATCACAAGCAACGATCAAATATGGTTGATGTAGTTGCCAAAATACTTAATAGCAGCCCTCTTGTAAATGGGATGACAAGAAACAACCAAAATCCAACAAGAAATGAGAAGCAGGTTCAACATACTTCCCTGATACGTACTATAATTATTTTACAGACAAAAACATATCTTAGAAAAAGCACATCATATTAAAAAATTGAACAATTAATTAATAGATTTTAACGTTTAGCCCAATGTATACAAATAAAAAATATAAGATAGTGGATCAAAGCATAAAGTTCAATCCCTGCTACAAGTACCCAATGTCTCTCATTGAAACTTCAACAGTCAACCTATATGATTTAAATTTTTTATAATAAAGTAAAATTAAGTATAATAGTAAAAAAATAATCATACACTGCTTTCTATTAGCACAGATACCTTAGGAAGTAATAGCCAAAAGAAATAAATCATGGCAACAGAAAGAATTAGAATATGTAAATAACATTACATACAAAGAGAATATAATACCAAAAATCTCAAAATTTGACATGTTGACATTGATGTTTTCTAATAATACAAAAAGAACATAACACCAAAAATATCAAATTTTGAGCAATTCACAACTTCATCTAACTAATGAATTGTCTTTTTCAAGCAGGCCAATGGCTTGATGAGTATGGTTGTGCAAGTCTTGATGAGGCTACAAGCCGAGATGATTCAAGTATTAAGGAAGTAGCAAAGGATGTAGGTGTTGAAGAGGCAACAAATTGGAGGGATGCTGGTGCGATTGATGAGCAGACTATAGGCCTAGATTGAGGCCTATTTATCATCATTTTCCCTCATCTCCCAGGCTGGCAAAAAAGGATTTTTTTTTTTCTAAGAAACATTTATAAATCAAACAAACCAATATCAAAGTGGTAAAAATTAATTATTGAGGGTTTAAGGACATTTACATTAAGAATTTGCATTCCTGTTGTAGTGTTGGTGTAGATGTCTATGCCTTGCATTCTTGTTCTCCCTTTTGCACCAATGGGTTTACTTCTTATTCCTTCAGTTTCAAGACGTGAGTGAGAAGTAGTTGATGTATTCATCCTTAAGGCACGAAATTCCTTCTACTTGTTCGCTGAGGTACCTATACAAATAAATCAGAAAAATAGTTGAATAAAAGTGAAAAATTAACAATTACGGAGTTTATATCATTCAGTACCATTTCATCTATCGATGACTATGTTAGGGGATACTGTTATGAATCAGTTCCTTCATTTTGGCCCATTTGCTACAAAAAAGTAAGAGCGATTAAAATCATTTCTAATAAGATTGGAGAACCACATGTATAAAGGAAAATAAAAAGGCTTAAATAGGCTTACTGATGTGTTTTGAGTTGGACAGGTTCTAGAGTTATGGCCAACCATCCCACATCTTCAACAAGTCATTTTGATTCCTCTTTTGGACAGCTTCCTTTTAGTTGATGTCTCACCCTCTTCCCTTCTCCTTTTATGTTTGGGTCTTCTAGAAAGCTTCCTTTTCAAAGGGGGATCGATCGGTCCTATTCTAGTGTCCTTCTAGAAATTCACACTTGGGATAGTGGGAAGTGTACATTGTACAGCATTTTGTATGTATCTTTTTTGTAATAATCACTTACATATTCTTCAACTCTTTGTTCTCTAAACAAAATTACAGATACAGCATGTGGGCATGGAATGCCTATTAGATCCCAAGATCTACATGTACATTTCTAGCCCATAATATCTACAACATAAGTATCCCTATTATGGTCAACCTCATAACCATCTTGCCCATTCCAACACACATGACAAAAAGAACTTAAACCTTTATGTTCTTCAATTTTTTTACTTATTTTTGGGCATAAATTAGTGGACCGATTTTCACATTTTTTCTTATTTTGCACTACCCTATTCATGACGTAGTGCCTAATATCCTCAAACAAAGACATGATAGATTTAAACCTAGCTGTCACAATTGCGGAGTTGAAGGCCTCACCGAAGTTGTTATTGTTTGCATCACACTTTGAATAAGTTTTGAAAAAAAGCTTTTGACCAATGTTTTGGTTCCTTCCTCATCAAACTTTCCAAAGCAACTTCCTTTAACTGACCAATTCTTACAGTATATTTTTGAAAGAGACCTTCAATTGTTGACTTACAGCAAGCCCAAAATAGTTTTTGCAAATCACCACCCCTGTGCTTTTTCCTCCAGCTTGCATACATGTGTTATTATTATTATTATTATTATTATTATGGGTTTATTACCAATAAAAGCCCTTTTTTATTTTATTTACTGGAATGGGTCATTTTTGGAAAAATGCACCTACATGGATGCCATGTCAAGGAGAATTTAGGTAAAGCGTATCCACATAGGAGCTTTTTCCCCAACATAGCTTTCACTTGGAAGCGCTTTTCTCCATGTTTTTGAAAGAGGGAATTTTGTAATTTTGGCCCTCTGATTTTAAGGAGTTTTCAACGTTTTTTTGTGAAAAAATTGCTATTTTGGGCCTTAGGGTTTAGGGTGTTTTTGTTTTAATTAGTTTTAGGGGTTTTTTTTTAAATTAGGATTTGTTTAATTTAAATTAGGATTTAGGGTTAAAAAAATTAAATATTTCAAAATATTATATAAAATTAAAGAAGTATTTAACTTCTAAAAAATATTATATTCAGGAAAATTTGTCATAAATTTTATTTAACGATAAAAAATTTAACGTCTAAAATTTCAAAACTAACATATCTAAATTTCTAAAATTCAAAACAATATATCTAAATTTTGCTATTTTGGACATCATGAATTAGGGTTTTTTTGTTTTAATTAATTTTAGGGTTTTTAATTTAGGGTTTTGGTATTTTAAATAAGGGTTTAAGGTATTTTAAATTAATGGTTATAAAAAATATTTAATTATTTTATTTTTATTTTTATAATTTAATTATTTTTAATAATATTTAATTAATCTGTCGATAATAAAATGAAGTTCATTTGAATATTTTTGTACACATTAGTTTTGGCATATTGTTTCATTTTATTGAGAACCAAATTAGAAAGTTCGAGAATTTTATTATTACTATATGAATTGTTACAGCCACCTCATTGATTTCGATTGGACATTTTGGCATTAAATGACTCAGGTTCCTACACCACCTGCATAACTTCTCTTGGCTCGTTCTTTCCCGAATATTCATATTATCGCGTATTCGAGTTGATAACAATCGACCTCTTGGTTTGCGACGCAATTCTCTATCCTGTAACAACTTAAATGGAGCAAGCGATACAGACTGCCACTTACGTTCATTTGGGACTAGTGGGAATACGTGTCTCCGCATGTTGTACATGTATTCTAATTTGTACACTTCGTCGACATAGCTCATGGAATCCAAATAGAGATTCTGACAAGCTGCAATTACATGAGCGCATGGATAATGAAGTGCGTCAAACCTTCTACAGTCGCAAATCTTATTTTCAAGGTACACAATATTGTCTACCGACAATACCTTGGTGAGGTCTATCAAACTCCGTCACCCGAAACCATAGGTTGTCACAATCATGACACACTACATGCATGAAGTTGGCTCGTGCCTTATTTTGATTAATTTCTTGCAGTACCTTTCGGATACATGTCCTCCCTGCATTTGGCCTTTATAACTCGTCGCTTGCTTTAGGAACAATGCTGCCAGACGGAAGCATGTCTCCTTTACAATGGACGTTATTGGCAAATGACGGGTTCCTTTTAAAATGGAATTGATGCATTCCGCCAAGTTTGAGGTCATCTACCCATATCATAGGCCACCATCGTAGGATTGTGTCCACTGATCGAAAGGTATGCTACACAGGTAGTCTGCACCTTGGCCACTGATTGATCTCAAATTTGCCATCATCTCATGAAAACGATCCTTATTTATCTCATACCCTGTCAATATAAGTGGATAACATTGATTACATACAAAAAAATATATTCAAAACAGAGTAGTATTTTACAAGCAAAAATATTGCCCACGATTAATTACCCATGTTGGTCGCATGTTGTCACTGAGCAGTAGAGTTATGTTGTCCGTAATAGTTGGACACAACGTGCCTTAGACAATACCGATGGTGTGTGCGATCCCAGGGGCTTGCATCCCATTCAATTGCAACTAGTATTCTAGGGCCTCGATCCGAGATGACGCAAATATCAGGTTGGTGACAGAAATGCCTCCTCAACCCAGATAGAAAATATTCTCAGTTGTTACCTGACTCCCCCGGTGTTATTGCAAATGCAATTGGAAGGATCCTCTCATCTCCATCTTGTGCCACAACCATCAACACCCGGTGAGTGTATCTACCATACAAAAAGGTACCGTCAATTTATACCAATGGCTTGCAATACTGAAATGTGTTCCGACATTACTTAAAGCTCCAAAACAGACACTTGAACACATGACATCCACGAAGCAAGTGATCGTGATAGTATGCAGATCCATTTTAAGGTTTGTTACGGAACCTGGGACGTACATCTCCAGCACTTAACACCACTGTCACACTTCATTATATGAAGCTTCTCACCCACTGTGTATCTTCCAATGCCTTCTGCCTAGCTATCTAAGCCTTGCGGTAAGACGACATGTAGTTGAATTGGCTACGAATATTGGCAATTAAGACTAACACCTCAATCCTAGGATTCGCTTTCACCATCAGTAATATTAAGCTAGCTATCATAGATGAATCCAACTTGGGATGATCTTGTGATACATCTGTAGCCAAATAAATACATTAAATAATGCAAACTCTAAACCCTATATTCCAAAACCTTAAACACAATGATACTGTACTAGAGGCAACACACGTATGTGGACCGGTGAACTTCTTAATCTCCCACAACCCCGTCTTCTTCTTAACCGAAGCTATAATTTTCCATGAACATGTACCATCTCGCACTGCACACTTGGCCTCAAATTTCTCCAATTTGGATTTAACGACGTTATAGTTAACTCATTCTTGATGCTATATTGCTTCAATGCACCAAGAAAAATATCTTTGCTGGAAAACTCCTTACCAACTTCTATGTCACTTAAATCCAACGACGAACTTGTGTAGCCACTCCTCCTATGTGGAAGATTTGGAAACTCCAACTTATCATCTGCCAATAGATCAATATTATGCATGTGGGTTGGAGGCAAGTACGTCATGAATCGTGGATCTTTTTCTTCCTCATTCGAACCCCTTTCGGATGGAATAGTCTTCAATTTAGAAATGGGCACAACTTTTGTACCATCGGGATCGAGCTCCCAGGGTGGATCCACATCTGATTCATTATTCGACCCAGTAACATCTACCATGTTGGAGGTCCCCCACGCTAATAGACGTTGTAGGGAGTAAATCATCCCTTCTTATGTAAGTTTCAAAACGTCCACAATCAGATGTGGATTACCAACCACCAAAAGTTGATGTCATTCCTCAGTAAGTATTTCCAGCATTAAACATTGACCCACCGAGGTGCATGTCCCATCCACTAACAGAGTGTCATGCAGGGGTCGTGTATTCTATCGTATCACCAAAAACGGATAATTCTGTGTTTTGCCTCCCACTAACGGAATGTCGAGGCAGGGGTCTTGTATTCCTCTCGAACATTAGTACCTATTGAAGTCCCTTCATTTGGCCTTAAAAATTCCACATATAACTTAAGATATTAGCAAGGTGCATCTACACCATCGCCTCTTTGATCTCAAATGAGTCATATGTCACGGGATCAACCAAAGCACAAAATTGATACTTAATAGTTAAGACTCTCACTGGCGTCGTTTCGAATATTTTGCGCCTAATTCATTTACGAAGTTTTGGCAATTCTATGTTCTGGTTAAAAACCAATCGCACTGTGTTTTTCGATAAAAAAACAACATCGTTCTCGATGTCACGAACCTCACCATCGTAGTAAATAACAACACTAATACATCCACTCATTTTCAACCAATTATTTGTCAAAAGAAATTCAAAACAAAAAATATAATGAAAAAATATAACGAGATCATAAAATATAAACACAAAAAAATCAACTTTCCTTCTCAACAACAAAAAATTTCTATTCTTCTAAACTTCTTCAATTTCTCTTGTTGCAACTTATGCAACCAGAGAATGAAATTTGGGTTATTTATAGCTATTTCTATATAATTCCTCAGACAGTGGGAGTTGGACTTTGTAGGGAAAAATGCTCTAAGCAGGATGTTGTGTTAGCAAAAGTATAGTGCATCCTGCTTGGAGCCTTTGTTTAAAAAAAATGATAAGATGGTTTTGAAAAAATAACCCGAGATTCTCGAGAAATTTGATATTTGATAGTGGGGTTGAAATTTGTAGGAGAAAAACGATTCAAGTAGGATGCTGTGTCAGCAAAAGTACAGTGCATCCTTCTTGGAGCGTTTTTCCCTACAAATTTCAACACCCACTATCAAATATCAGATTTCCCGAGAATCTTAGGTTATTTTTTAGAACCATCTTCTCAATTTTTTTTTTAGAATCATCAGTATGAAAAAGGCGTTCAGCTAGAAGCTTTTTCCGTACTACCTCCAACATGACATCCTACATAGAGCCTTTTTCAAAAAAACAAAATTCATATCGTCAGAATAATTTTTTCAAAATACATTGCTTCAATTATTTAGATATATTGACCAAATAATCAAAATATAAGTTTGGCCAAATAATCAAAATAACATATAAAATTTTATAGAAAATAAAAAAGTATTTAAATTTTAACAAAAATACAATTTAGATATATTTGAAGAATATAGCTGGAGCTTTTATAACAAATAGAAAACAAAAGTAGTACAAGAGCAAAACTCAAACTAGGATCAAGAAAACCAAAAAAACCAAACCAAAGTCAGAAAAAACCCATAAGACCCACAATTGTTCTACAGCCCAAACAAATAACATTAACCTAAATTAAAAATAAAGCCCATAAAAGAAAAGCACCAGCAATTAATGGAAGCAGACTCTCGAGACAAACAAAAAGTCTCAGCAAATATGAGTAAAGGAAGCCTTCTAAAGAGACACAAACATTGAGAACCTGCACAATAAATAAAGGTTGCCAAAGCCATTAAATCGATCTTCTCAAAATCATTTCATCTTTCCCAATACGTTTTCCAAATCAAAACAAAAACTCTATCAGAAATTCCAAAGGTCATTAAGTTTTTTTTTGCAATTTTTTAAAAGTTAAATATTTCTTTAATTTTTATATAATATTTTGAAATCTTTAATTTTTTTAACCCTAAACCTTATTTTAAATTAAACAAACCCTAATTTAAAAATACCCTAAAACTAATCAAAACAACACACTTTAAACCCTAAGGCCCAAAATAGCAAATTTCCCACTAAAAAAAGGTTGACAACTCTTTAAAATCAGAGGGCCAAAATTGCAAAATTCCCTCTTTCAAAAACACGGACAAAAGAGCTTCCACGTGGAAGCAAAGTTGAGGAAAAAAGCTCCTATGTTGAAGCGCTTTTCTTTAACACAAGGAAAAGCACTTCCAAGTGGATGCGCTTTACCTGAATTCCCCTTGACATGGCATCCACGTAAGCACGTTTTTCCAAAAGTGGCTCATTCTAGTAAATAATTTTTAATTTGGTCCATTTTCGTAAATAAAAAAGGGCTTTTATTGGTAATAAACCCTGTTATTATTATATTATTACACACATAACAGTAGTCAAATAAAGAAAAATATATAGAAATTTCTAACCTTCTACATATCACTTATTATAGTGAAGCCTTTCCCATCTCCCATTTCCAAGTCTCATTGAAGATGTTTCAAGAACCAAGCCCAAAATTCCCTATTCTCCACCTCTACAATTGCCCAAGCTATAGGGAAAATTTGGTTGTTACCATCCCTACCCACAGCAGCTAAGAGTTCTCCCTTAAACAACCCTTTAAGGTAGCAACCATATAAAGATAACCTCCTAAACTTAGGGTTCTCAGTAGGAATTGGTCTCACAACTAATAAATCAAATTTACCATTTGGATCTACACTTCTCAAAGCAAAAACATAATCAAATAAGTGGTTAAACTCATACTCTAAGCTACTCCTTATTTGTTCTATAACCCAAGACCTAGCTCTTTGACAAACATTCTCGTTTAGTTCTACTTTCAATTCTTCCTTAGCTAGTCTTTCCATCTCAAATAGCTTTAACCTAGGGATGCTCTTGATCTCGCTAAGAAAGTGTTTCCCTATGAACTTATAATTTGCTCTTTTGTTCTTGAAGATTATGGAACAAATATGTTCACTATCAAATCTCTTGACCTTAAAGCATCCATCCTCATTATCCTTGGCAGCATATATCATCCATGGGCACCCTTAAGCTTTACACTTAGCTCTTGTCCTAAATTTTTCATTTCTAGCTAACTTAAAATCAAATCTATGGTGGATATCATAAGTTGAAAGGGCTTCCTTAAATTGATTGGGCTCTCAAAGATCATTCCTATCTCAAACCTAGGCTCAACACTACTCTCATTAAAGAAAATTTTCCTACTTTTCTTACAAACTAGCTCACCATTAGAATCTGAATCATAGCTACCCAAATCATCAGATCCTATATAATCCGTCTCATCCCCAATACCCTCACCATTAACCTCCCTTGTTCTATCCCTCTGAAGGCCACTTAGGTTAACAACAAGCTCCAAATCTTTAGCTCTCACTGACCTATTTTTCTTTTTCTCTATAAAAACCTTATACTTATTTTTAATATTCATTATCTCATCATCATCATCATCATTACTAACCCATCCTTCCGTACCTACCTCTTTTGGTTCACTGCTTTGAAAGTCACTATCATCCTCATTTACATATTCACTTATATCATTGCTTACCCTCTTAGTATTTACTCCTTCTACCCCACTAGCAACAACAGTTTTCTTATTTAACTTCATAGGACCACTAATCCTCTCTCCCTCTAACTCAAGTTCAAGCCTAAAACCCTTACCATTTAAGTCAAGTTCAATTGAATCCCTACCAACACTAACCCAAGACATTTTTCCTATAGCTTGAGTTAAAAAAATAAATTAAAAAAACGTAAGATACCACTAATTTACCAACAGTCAACAAATATCTCAAACAGTCAACCTAAACCATCTTAAACAAAATTAATTAGTAACAAAAATATGAATTAGATTATACAATAAATATGGCACTTTTTTGGCCTTTTGTCTCTTAAAAGGTGTGTTCCACTTTCTCAATATAAAATTTCAAGAACCCACTACCTGTCAAAAAATTTCAAGAACTCATTGTTAAGTAATTTGGTAGATATATTGATTCAGTCAAGATGAGGAAAAAACGATAATAACAAAAATAGATTAATGATTTAACAATGAATAAATCAAAATAAAGGAATTTTGTTTTTGCACCCAATACAACTTTCTAACTGAAAATTTGAAGAACCCACTACCGACCAAAAATTTACATAAATTAAATTAGGCTTAAACAACTATAAAAATACTTAACAAATAGCATTAGCTTAAGCCTAAACCATACATTTCTACAACTCATTCAGTTTGCCCAAATCAAATTAGGATTTTTTGGTTTGCCTAAAATAAGAACCAAATAATTATGGAATTAGAAAAGTTTCAACAATAAAAATGGCAAACAAGGGTTCCAAAAAGAATAAAAGTTCTTCAATTAAACAAGATTTTAGTAAAAAAAATTGGTTCTTTAAACTTTCCTTCCTATCAATTCTACAAAGGGTTGAAGTCTACAAGAAATTAGAGGTTCCCAGAAGATGGTTGAAAGGGTTGCTGAATTTATTAAACAAAGTGAGTTGCTGAATTTTTGTTGATTTATGAGAGTTGGTGAATTTTTTTTTGAATGAAATAGGGTTCGTCAAATTTTTTGAACGAAATATGATTAGTGAAATTTTTAGGGATATTTTCAAGAAATAGAATTTTACTTACCGTTTAAATTTAAGTTAATATGATTTAATTTTTGTAACTATTTTAAAATGCATTTATGAATCTTATTAATATTTTGAAAAAAAAATAGATGTCTATGTGGTAAGTTGTGATTAGCTGAATTTTTTTTCTAATGGGACTAACAGGTAGAGTAAAATGAATAACAGTTTAATAGTTTAAGTACTAATTTGAGAAAACTAGTATAGTTTAGATATCATTTTGTTGTTTAAGCCTTAAATTTATACTAGATTTTGTTATTCCCACAATGTGAATGAAAAACTTAATATTAAAATTATATTTGTAAAAAAAAAATCAAGAATTGAATTATAAACAAAGAGATAAAGTATTTATGAATAATCCTTTCTTAGGCTTGAGTCCAATTGTAAGATATTTCAACTTTAGTTGTTATATGTAAACATTTAATGTAAAAATAATTATAATAATATTTAAGTAATTTTCTTTATCGAGTCATATTATAAATAAATAATAATTTTATAAGTAGATAAAAAGACAAATTAAATATAATTTTTTTTGCCCCCATTAAATATAATTTTTAAAAAAATAATAATTAAAAATTATTAACCAAATAACCATCAGTTAATTGAGCTTTCTTATAATTATGATTAGACAAGAAAAAATTTACGCTCATCAAAGCCTAGGAATGATTTTGCCACAATATTAATTTTGAATACTTTTGAAACAATACAGCTAAGATTTTTCTTTTTCCCTTTTTTGGGTTTATATTTGATGGATAATAATGTATAAATTCACATCATATTTTTGGCATATTGTGGTGAAAATTATTATGTAATAAATTTATAAAATTTTGATAAAAAATATTATTTTAATTGAGATGATATAAATAAAGTAAAAATTATAATGTTTTGGGTTTGAATTATTTTATGTTTATGTGTTTTTTTAAATTTTATATAAAAATATAAAAGAATAAAATACACTCAAAATAATATTTATTATTTTATATTTTAATAAATTTAAAATCGATTTGATAACTCAATTAAAGGTAACACCGATTTAATAAAAATTTTAATAATGATATTGATTATTAGTAAATAATTTAAGTTTTTATAAAAAATATTATAACAAATGACGTCTTGTGATTTACAAAAAATATATAAATTTATATATTATTAATATATCAAATATAAACTATTTTTTTCAATAATCAAATGGTTAGGTCAGGGTAAAGGCAGAAATTTTTTTTAGGGGCCGAAGTTAAATTTTAATTTTTAATAATTTATATCTTTATAATTTTTAAAAGATTAAATTAAAATTTTATAATTTTAGTGGGTCAAAGTGTAATTTTACCTTCACTAATTTAAAATTTTAAAAAATTAATGGGCTTAAATAGCAATTTTCCATTTTAGGGATTCATTTATAATTTATAAAACTTTAAATTAGTAATAATAAAATTACACCCTATCTCAAAAAATGATAAAAACTCGATTTAATATTCTAAAAATTATAAAAATATAAACTATTAAAATGATAAAATTACATTTTTACTATTATAAAAATATACAATTTAATTTCGATCTCAAAAATTTTTTTTGACTTCACACCTGATGTTTAGGGCATGGTATTGCATGCATAGGAGAGGGTTGATATAGATGGGGAGCTTTTAATCAAGACTTTTGTCTGTTTATATTTAATATGTTTTTTGGGGTTTTCTTTTTTGTAGCCTTTTGTCTGGTTTGAATGAAAACCATCACACCTTTATAGATTTTAATAAATATAGGCTTAGAGTATAAAACAAATGTGGGAAGCAATGCATGAATATACAAAAGTGGACCACGTTAGCAGCTTGTGGTTCCAATATATAGAAGTTGGAACGTAGCGATCGTCCATATCCCAACATCAGGAATCGACTCCACTGCTTCACTGCCATTAATACAAAATGATTTGTGTGTCCAAAAATGATGGATTTTATACATTTTAGCAAGTAAATGTAACTTTAGCTTTTGTTTGTCATGGAACCTAACGAGTGGTTCCAATAGAAAAGAGGATAATGTTTATTTTAAGAGATCCTGATTCGAACACTTGTGTGTTGTTAAAAGATTATGAAAGTATAAACAGATACTATCATGTAATCACACAAGTATATTTAAAAAAAAACTTTTGTTTGTCATGTTCCGTGAAATAAATATCCTCTTTTTTTTTTTGGACCACCGCTTAATTGGAACCAATTGTTTTGCTCACTACACGTTACTAGAGTTGTCCATGGTCGGGCTGAGCCGAATTCAGGTCATGCAAGTAAAAATTTTAGTTTTGGCTTGATTTGGAAAATGGATCTAAAACTAAAATTTCGCTCAAGTTCAACTCAGATAAAAATGTTAAAACTTGAGTCCGACCCAGTTCGTCCTAATTAAAAGTTTTTATATTATTTTTATATAAAAATAAATTTAAAGAACATAATACATCAAATGCACTAAAAATATTAAAATAAATGTTTCTCAACAAATGAGAATTTTTTTAAAAAAATTAAACTTAAATAACACCACCTCTAAAATAATAACAAAATTAATAATAAAACAAAAGTTATATAATATCCAAACAATAACAATAATATAATAACAATATAATATCAAAATGATAGTAAAACAATGAAAAATAGTGGTAAAATAGTAAAAGAAAAACAGCAGGACTTTTTTCCCAAATTCAAGCCCGAGCCCAAAAAAAAGCTTACTCGAGGCCCGACCCATTTAGAAAACGAGTTTTATTTTTTTTAATTCAAGCCTAGATTTTTGCCCGAACCCTTTCATTTTTCGAACGAACCTTCGATCGGGTCCAGCCGAAGCACAAGTCTACATGTTACCTCATCCATCTAATCTAATTCTTGGATTAGGTTATTTGTTTATATTTATATTTCCACTCAGTATTGATGGATTTAAATAAAAATTATAATCTTTTTCAAAATGGATATTTGAGCATAAGGCTTGATTTATTTTTGGTTAAATTGTGTTATTAAATCCTGTATTTTGTAAAAGTTGTGGATTTAGTCTTTATACTTTAATTTGGTCATTTTTACTCCAAATACTTTTTAAAATTTTAGTTAACGTCAAATGATAAATGTTAAATTCATTAAGTTTTGTTATTTCTAAAATCTTATGTGCCAAACATATTTTTATCTGTGTGATGTCATGTTAGTTTGTCAAATTCTCCATATAACTCACTAAAAAAATCAGTTAATAGATAAACGATGGTCATCTGCATTAAGACTGAAATTTCAAAATTCACAACTTAGAATGATTCAATTGAAACATATGGACTAAATCTACAACTACACGTACAGTACAACACTAGTAATTGAATTTAAACAAATAGATTTAACATCTAATATTTGAGTCAAGACTAAAATTTCAAAAATCAAAAATTACAAGGGCTAAAATGGCTCGAATTAAAGTATAGAGACTAAATCCATAAATTTTGCAAAGTACAGAAATTAATAGCATAATTTAACCTTTATTTAATTAATTTAATAAGCAAACAAATTTAGTATTATAATAGAAAAAAGTTTACAAACATAAGATCAAATTTTGGATATCATGTGAATCAACCTTATACATGCTTTATATGATCCATCCATATGCGTGTGTCATGGGTTGCGCATGGGAGCCTGCAATCATGGCACACTTATGTGATCCATCGAGTTCAATGAAGGTCTTTTGGCCCAATCGGATTGGCCCAGTGCTTGGCGAGATTAAAGGTCCATCTACAAAGACGGCAAATATGGAATGTAATATTCAAGATAGGCAATCTTAGAAGATATGATCCTTGTGATCTTTGAGATTTAATTGTAATCTTAGAGATTCTTTTTCTAGATACTTTTCAATCTTAGCCATTGATGTACTTTAATCTGTACCGTTGATTTTGAGGAGGCTCAACTATAAATAGAGGCCTCTTCCCCTTATTGAAAATCACTTCATTCTTGAGCAATAAGAATTCTTGAGAGCATTCACTCAAAACTCTCTCTCTTTTGTGTTCTTTCTTTTTCATTCGTTCATTTTGAGTTCTTCCGCTTTTGTGTTGGTGCCTTAGAGGAAATTCTGTTGAATCCTCATTTGTCGGGAATTAGGCTGACGTAGGCGTTTTTGGAGCAAAGAAGCGACTTAAGGCCGCACGGATTATGTGGGGAAAATCTAAGTCCATGACAGTTGGTATCCGAGCTAGTGTTGCGAAGGCACCTTGTAAGATGTCGAAAGAAACTGTTGAACATGTTGAGCCTATGGAGACTCGCGGAAGGGCTAGAAAGGCTAGTCGATCGAGGGACATGCTGTCGAGCTTGGAGAATCGCGTGGTCAATCTCGAGGAGTCCATGGGAGACATGAAAGAGACACTTGAGATTGTCATGAGCCGTATTGATGATCTAAGGGAAGATAGCAAAGAGTTTGTGATGGATTCTCTTAGGTCCACTGCTGATAGGTTGACAGTAAGAGATGATGCTTTTGAGGCCTTGGTGACGGCCTTGTAGGAGGAGATTGCTAAGCTTAAGGGGGAGCTCACTATCTATAAGGCTGCCTTGGGAAGTGGGATGATGGCTTCAGGATCGAAGCAACGCAAGGTTGATGTTCCAAAACCTGAAAAGTTCAAGGGGGCTAGATCCGCGAGAGAAGTGGATAATTTCCTGTGGGAATTGGAGCAATACTTCCGAGCAATGGGCATCGAGGATGATGCCACCAAGGTAAACACTGCTTCGATTTACTTTATTGATGTTACTCTCTTATGATGGCGACGTAGGTCCACGGATAAGAAACGTAGAGGAACGGCTATTGGGACTTGGGAGGTGTTCCAATGAGAGTTGAAGAAGCAGTTTTACCCGCAGCATGCTGAGAAAGAGGCTTGAGACAAGTTACGTTGGCTTACACAACAAGGCACTGTTCGAGAATATGTATGGGAGTTCAGCGAGTTGATGCTTCAGATCTCAGACTTGAACAAGAAAGAAGCGTTCTATTGGTTCGAGGATGGGCTGAAAATATGGGCGAAGCAAGAGTTACATCGCCAAGGCATCACTGAATTGATCGTAGCCATCGCTGAGGCAGAAAATTTCTTGGAGATTGTGGGAAGAAAGTCCGAGAATAATGAGTCCTTCAAACCCAAGCCAAAAGCCAAGGGTAATGGTAGGGGAGACAAGAAGAATGATGGTCCAAAAGCTAGTCAAGGCAAGCCATGGGAACGAAAGAGGCCATTGAAGTGCTTTCTTTGTCAAGGCCCACATAGGATGAAGGATTGTCCAAAGAAGGAAGCCTTCAATGCCATGGAGGCACGTGGAGGTGCCAAGGAAGCTGAAAAAGACACCAAAAATCTCAGTACAATTTTGGGAGGTGTCGAAGACAAAACGAGTAAGAGGTTGATGTTTGTGGACATTACTGTAGCTGGCAGAGGATTGAATGCATTTGTTGACACTGGTGCATTTGATTTATTCATGTCCGAGGAAATGGCGAGGGAACTTGAACTCAAAATCGAGAAAGATTCGAGTCATATTAAAATAGTGAACTCGAAGAGCATGCCTATAACGGGTATAGCAAAGGGAGTAGAACTTCAGCTTGGCAAATGAAGTGGCAAAGCCAACATTAAGGTAATACCACTTGATGATTATGACTTTGTGGTTGGTTTAAGCTTACTTGATCAGGTTAATGTGGGTATTTATCCTTCCGGTAATTATATGGTGATCAACGATTCAAACCATCAATGTATGGTGAGAATGAAAAGGAAAGCAAGCATGGAAGGGAAAACCTTGTCAGTAATCCAGTTCGCTAAAGGAGTACGAAGAGATGAAGTCTCCTACTTAGCTGCCTTGAAGGTCGATGAGGGCTTGAAATCCGTTGTTGAAATTCCAAGGGAAGTGGGTTAGTTAAAGTCCTTTCAAGACGTGATGCAAGCTGAGTTGCCCAAGAAGTTGCCACCTAAGAGGGAGGTAGACCACAGGATTGAGCTGATGCCCAATTCGGAGTCGATAGTCAGGGCCCCATATAGAATGTCTCCGCCTGAGTTGGAGGAATTATGAAACCAATTGACGGAGCTTTTAGATGCCGGGTTCATTAGACCATCTAAAGTCCCATTTGGTGCACCGGTGTTATTCCAAAAGAAGCACGATGGGTCCTTGAGATTGTGTATCGACTACAGGGCTTTAAACAAGATTATTGTGAAGAACAAGTATCCCATTTCTCTTATTACAGAATTGTTCGATCAACTTGGTAGCGCGAGATGGTTTACTAAGTTGGATCTGCATCGGGGTACCATCAAGTAAGAATAGTCGAAGGGGATGAGCCCAAGATCGCTTGTGTGACTCGATATGGATCCTTTGAGTTTCTTGTAATGCCCTTCGGGTTGACAAATGCTCCAGCCACATTCTGTATACTAATGAACAAGGTATTGCATCCATTCCTATATCGTTTTGTGGTTGTTTATCTTGATGACATTGTGGTGTACAGTAAGTCGCTTGAGGAGCATGTAGGACATTTGAGGGAGGTGTTCCAGACCTTAAGGGGAAATGAGCTATATGTGAAAGAAGAGAAATGCTCATTTGCCCAACAAGAGGTGTCATTCCTTGGTCACATTGTGGGATGTGGCAAGATTCGTATGGATGAAAGCAAAGTTCGGGCTATTGCTGATTGGGAGCCACCAACCAAGGTAACAGAGTTGCGTCTTTCCTTGGGTTGGCAAACTACTATAGGCGCATTGAAGGCTATTCCAAAATCACTGCACCCTTAATGGATTTTTTGAAGAAGGGTAAAGTATAGGATTGGGATCCTTGATGTGAGAATGCCTTCAAGCAAGTGAAGCAAGCAATGACGAGTGAGCCGGTACTTGTTTTACCAGAGTTTTTCAAGGCGTATGAGGTACGCACAGATGCATCAGACTATGCAATTGGGGGAGTACTGATGCAAGATGAGCATCCGGTGGCTTTCGAGAGTCGAAAGCTCAATGAGACAGAACGACGATATACGGTCCAAGAGAAAGAGATGATCGCTGTGGTGCACTGTTTGCGCATATGGAGGCATAATTTACTGGGTTCCAGGTTTGTGGTATACACTAATAATGTTACAAATAGCTATTTCCTGACTCAGAAAAAATTATCTCCTAAGTAGGCTCGTTGGCAGGTTTTTCTCGCGGAGTTTGATTTTAACTTGGAATACAAACCGGGGAGTGCCAACATTGTCGCTGATGTACTAAGTCGGAAGATGGAATTGGCAACAATAAGCCAGCTCGATAGTTTTGTACTTGGAGCGTGTTCGAGAAGTATTGTCCCATGATCCCATGGTTAAAAACTTGATGGAGCTTGCCAAAGATGGACAAACAAGGCGATTTTGGCTCGAGGGAGAATTGCTATACACTCGGGACACCGTCTTTATGTGCCACAATACGGGAATTTACGAAAAGAAATCATGAAGGAATGTCATGATTCGAAATGGGCTGGCCATCCAGGTATGCACCGCACTTTGGCTCTCTTGGAGGATCGATTTTATTGGCCTCACATGAGTGATGATGTAGTGACCTATGTGAAGACTTGTTTAGTATGCCAACAAGATAAAATCGAGTGGAAGACTCCCGCTGGTTTGTTACAACCTTTGCCCATTCCGGAGCGTCCATGGGAGAGCTTATCCATGGACTTTATTGTGGGATTGCCTAAATCTGATGGGTTTGCGAGTATCTTGGTTGTGGTAGACAGGTTCTCGAAGTATGCAACTTTTATTCCAGCAACCAATGAGTGTTCTGCTGATGAGGCAGCTCGTTTGTTCTTGAGACATGTGGTGAAGTACTGGGGAGTACCACAGTCTATTAGAAGTGATCGAGACGGGCGATTCACGGGACGGTTCTGAACGGAATTGTTCAAGTTAATGGGCTCAGACTTGAACTTTTCCACTAGCATGCATCCACAAACCGATGGGCAAACCGAACTAGTGAATGCGTTGTTGAAGACATACTTACGGCATTATGTGAGTGCCACACAAAGGGACTGGCCGAAGTTGTTGGACATGGCCCAATTCTCGTACAATTTATAACAAAGTGGGACGACGAACCAAAGTCCATTTGAGATAGTGACGGGTCAACAGCCACTTATACCCAATGTTGTTGCAACTCGTTATGCGGGACCTAATCCAGCAGCTTACCAATTTACGAGGGATTGGCAAGAGCAAAATGATTTAGCTCGATCTTGCCTTCACAAGGCAAGTAAACGCAACAAGAAATGGGCGGATCAGAATCGAAGGGACGTGCAATTTCAGGTTGGTGATTTAGTCCTTGCTAAACTCCACTTGATTTTGCGACATAATGGCTTTCACAAGGGGCTTGTGCGACGGAATAAGGGACCATTTCAAGTTGTAAAGAGAGTGGGCAAGGTGGCCTACAAGCTTGAGTTGCCTGCAAAGCTCAAAGTCCATCCAGTGTTCCATGTAAGTATGCTTAAGCCATTCTATGAGGATCAAGAGGATCCAAATCGAGGCAAGTCTGAACGAGCACCAATGGGGGTAAAGGTCTCCTACGATTGTGAAGTTGAGAGCATCGAGGCAGACCGTGTGTTCAGAAGGAAGTACTATCGGCCACGGCATGAATATTTAGTTCGATGGAAAGGATTTCCCGAAAGTGAGACAAGTTGGGAACCTGTCGAGGCCTTGTGGCAGTTCCAAGACAAGATAGACTAGTTCCATGCAAAGGACGCAATGAGGACGTAGCTAGATTCGGTGGGGGAGAATGTCATGAGTTGCGCATGGGAGCCCGCAACCATGGCACACTTATGTGATCCATCGAGTTCAAGGGAGGTCTTTTGGCCCAATCGGACTGGCCTAATGGTTGGAGAGATTGAAGGTCCATCTACAAAGACGACAAATATGGAATGTAATATTCAAGATAGGCAATCTTAGAAGATATGATCCTTGTGATCTTTGAGATTTGATTGTAATCTTAGAGATTTTTTTGTAGATACTTTTCAATCTTAGCCATTGATGTACTTTAATCTGTACCGTTCATTTTGGGGAGGCTCAACCATAAATAGAGGCCTCTTCCCCTTATTGAAAATCACTTCATTCTTGAGCAATAAGAATTCTTGAGAGCATTCACTCAAAACTCTCTCTCTTTTGTGTTCTTTGTTTTTCATTCGTTCATCTTGAGTTCTTTCGCTTTTGTGTTGGTTCCTAAGAGGAAATTATGTTGAATCCTCATTTGTTAGGAATTAGGCTGACTTAGGCGTTTTTGGAGCAAAAAAGAGACCTAAGACTACACAGATTACGTGGGAAAAATCTAAGTCCGTGACACATGCATGTTCAGCCGCGAACCCTCGGGGGTTAGCAGGGGTCGACCCCTAAAATAGAAAATTTTTATTTGGATCTTTTAAATTTTTAGTAATAAAATTATATTTTAGTCCCTTCAAAAATGATAAAATTTTAATTTAATTATTTAAAAATTATAAAAATATAAATTATTAAAATAATAAAATTACATTTTTATTTTCATAAAAATATACAATTTAATTTTAACTTTCACAAAAAAATTTTAATTTCGCTCATGATAACTTCTTTGTACGAAGTTAAACCTGATATATACTACCTAAAATGAATTGTTCCCGTCCTTAATTGAATCGCTTTCATGTCAAACGATAATCTTATCAGCTTTCTTTTCCAAGGAGGTAACTTGTTCATATACCATTTGAGGAGTGTGAGGGTAGCGGTTCACGTTTTTGATATTTTTTTATTCTAGACAAAATAATAAATTGAGTTTTTTTAAAAAAAAATTATAAAATGTAATACAATAAAAGTTAAAAAAAATTGGAATCCTAAAAGATGCATTTATGGTGAAAATTTGAAAGTCATTGTCAATTAATTAATTTATTTTAGTCTGAATTTTTTTTTCACATTAAAAATTGAAAAAAATATTTTTTGAGTCTCTTCTAACTTTTGGACCTTTGACGGCAATCACAAAGTCGAGCTGAGTGGGGGCACTTGTTGCTTTTCTTTAATTGGTGTGGTCCATTACTACTAACTATTCTTAATAATAGAATATCATCTAATACATGGCACGATTAATGACAACCCTAAGCTGTCCGAGTAGATGATGGTGCTTCAAATGCAAGATTAGTTTAGCATCATACAATGCATTAAATTACAAGTACTGGGTTATTTCACAGTTTGTTGGTTTTTTTTTTTTGAATTATAAAAGGACGGTAAAGTTTTAATAATAACGCGATTAGCGTGACTCGAATCCAGGTTATACTTGAGGTAATGAACATCATTGACTATCAGGCTAATACATGAGATTCAATTTGTTGGTTTTCTTTTGTTGCAACTTTAAGCTTTATTTATACTATGCATAAAGTGGTTGATTGAGTTGGTGTAATGAGCAACTCGATATCAACTCAGGTGTGAAATTATTAAAATACTTTTATTTTATTATTATAAAACTATTTTCATTTTTTTTATTTTTTATATAATCTTAAAATAAAACAACTCAAAAAAATTATTTGAGAATCAAATACAAGACCAATAATTTATATAAAAAAAAACCTTATCACTCACTAATAATCATTTTTTTTTTAAATATTTTCATTCATCTACTTCGTAGGTGTGATATATATATATATATTGTGGGTATCATGCAACGAGATATGGAGCTGTTAAGGATATTTGCAGGAGGGGCAACATCAAATTGAGGAATATCTCCATTGGTATATATATAGCTTGTCCTAAGGTGATTGGTGGCTTGAAAAGTAACAAAGGCAAAGGATTTGAAAAAGGAAGTTAGGCTTTACAAACAAAGTATTTTATCAGTAAAAACACCCTTTTGTTTTCACTAAACTTTGATGTTTCAAGAAAATTAGAGTGATTTAATTTTCGTCAATTTTAAAAGTTGAGTAATTAAAAATAATTAATCACAACAGTAACATTTTTAATTAATTATACATATTCTTTTAAGTATAATAACAAAATTAAGCTTTAAAGTTTATACATCATGTCAATTTGATTTTGACTTAACAAATTTAGCTCACAACGGTTACTTGTTCTGTCAATTTTTTCATGATTTAACAAATTCGATCTATAACATTTATAGATTTTGTCAATATTTACACATAATAAAAAATATTAAGGATTAAATTTGTTATTATACCAATCAAACCTATTTACAATTGACGGAAAGTGTTAATGTTGTGATTAACTATTCTTAATTGTTTACTTTCGAAATTGATATGAATTAAACTATTTATTTTTTTAAAAGAGATCAATTTAATCAATAATAAAATTAAAAACGATAAGAGAGGTCTTTTTTTCTTTTTGATCATGATGGTACACAAATTACTATTCTTTAATCGAAGAATTGGTTACCATTTCGACCTTTTAGGCTAAACAAATTATATAGCAGAATTCCATGTGTAGACATGATGATTAGAATATTCATCGTCTCAAATATAAATTAAATTTAAATAACACTAATCGCGTTGCTGTTAAATTTTACCATCCTCTTTTTAATTTACCAAAGAAACTGTAATAATGAGGATCCATCCTCAAATTTGGTGGACGAAATGGACTCTAACATGGTTGAGACATGGAATGATGACGTGAGGCAATGTGTTTTTGTGGTAGGTTAAGATGATGGGTGAAGTTAGACATGATTATTACTATAAAAGCTGTCAACCACTAATGGGTGTACTCAAGAATTAATGGAAGTATCCACCATGGGAACTATCATGTTTGAAAACTTTTAGTGCCCAAGAAAATCAAGCATGTCCCCATACGAAATCAATGAAGATATAATTATATATACAACCTCACTTCATTCAACTCTTGTAATTATTTTATGGTTTATTTGGTGATTTGGGTACTGTTGGCTTTGGAAATTTAGGGTTATTTTAAATGAGTGATACGTTTATTTGTTGTTAGTGTAAAAATAACGATGACGATGAGATTAATTATTTTAGCGATGTTATTAAATACAACAATATGAGATAAAAAGATAACTAAATTCACTGAATTGGAACGTATCATCCATCCAAAAAAACTCTTAACTTATAATGATTTGAGTTTGAGAAAATTCAAATATAAAAAAAAATTGAGTTTGTAACGATTTTAATTTGAATTTGAGATAGTTATTCAAAATCCTAAAAATTCCAACTTATAACTCAATAACTAAACATGATTTAATAATTAATATAATAGATGATAATTATTTACTTTATAAAATATATTTATAAACTTTATATAATTATATTAAAAATTTATTAACAAGTAATTAATAATAATTTTTTATGTTAAGTATGAAGTGAAATAAATTCTAGAAAATTTATTTATGGATATAAAAAAACTATACAATAATTATATGTGTATATAACATATACAAAATTAATAATTATTCAAATTTATAAACTTTAAATATAATGATTATATAAAATATATAATGATATAATATATTAATTTAATAATATGATAATTCAAATATAGTAAATTCGTGTCGATTGGATCTTAGCTCGATTGGCATGGAGGTCATGGGTTCGAGTGCGTTGAAGCGCATTATCTTCCTATTTATAAGTTGGGGAGGGGCTATGAGTAATTCTAGATTTTATGTCAAAAAAACTGAAATGATCAGAACTTATAATGAGATTGTTCAAAAAATATATATAGCAAATTGATGTCATACAATTTACACATGATTAAACACGTTAAAAACTTGCCTTATTTGGTTTGACAATTTAATAAGAAAATCTTTGGACCATTTTGTGTGTTGTATTATTGAAGATACTTGGTCCATCCATGGAAATTCAATCCTTGGTATTTGGAGATTGGATTGGGTTCGAGTGAATCAAATCAACCTTGAAACATTGAGGATCGATGAAGATCTTGTAGCCTTTCTGGAAATCAGATTTTCGATTTATTGTACTTTGATTATTAAGCTTGTAATAGTTATTTTTTAAGAGTTATTTTTTATTCCCTTAGGTTCTATGTTAGGAAGTCGATATTGATATATTTGAAGCTTGTATACATTTAGTAGGAGAGCTTATTAAGTGTCGAAACCTTTTTTTTTGTACGAGTTTCGAAAATTATTTTTAAAATTTAAAAATGGAAGTCGCGATCAATCTCTTTAATTTGGTGTGATTGGATCACCATAAAAATACTTAAGTTTATTTAAACTAAAGTTTTGGTCTTTGAGATCAGAAAAATGGGTTCGAGAGTCGGTTACGTATGAGGAAGGATTAGCACCCTCACACGCCCAAAATTGGTACCTAATCGATTATTTAATATCTTATTGTTTGAAAAATTAAGAAATTGAGGAAAATTAAAAATGTGATCCTTAAAATCTGTAAAACAAAACAATTTGATAATATTTCCTTTTAAAAAAATTAAATCACACGAAGACGATCTCTCATTTTGAGTTAACTAAGAAAAATCACGTCCCGTAAGTTAAGGACACAATATTTCAAATACTCAAACGAACAAAGACCATTTACCGGTTGATCAAATGAGGTTTAGGATATGACCTTTTAGTTTATAAAAATGATATATTTTGAAATAAATAAAAGATTTACGACGAACGATCTTCTTCTTCTCATGTAAACTGAGAATCATGTCTCCGTAAGTTAAGAACACAACGTCTCCGACACTTGAAAAAAAAAGAACATCCATCACTAAAATGTGCATGTTTTAGATAAAAAAAAGGGACATTCGATTACGTAAGTTCGAAGATAAAATCGCACTCCGTAATTTAGAGCACGATTCTATCGAGTTTCTTAGGCAATGAATGTTACCTTGGTTTTGGAAATAATTCATGGAGTGATAATAAAATAATTCAAAATATTTTATTCAAAAAGAACTCGAATATACGATTAATCAAAAATTTCTTTCGCGAGGAAGACAAAGGATATGCATGCATGACGCATATTTTACGAATAAAATTCCGATTTGCACGATAATTAAACGATATGTGCATTAAATTTGAATATAAGATAAATAAAAGTAATGAAAGAATCCTTGACAGACTATGTAAATTTAAAGAAAATAATATAAAATAAGATGAGAGTTAATGGAAATTTAAGAAAAAATTTAACCAGATTTGTCTCTTCTCTTTTAAAAAAAAAAACAAATTTTAAATATAAAATGAATTTGCTAAACTCAAAGATAAAAAAGACAAGCAGGGACACAAAAAAAAAAGGCCGAATGAGTGAATTATTATTATTATTGTTGTTGTTGTTAAACAATGGTTTGAGGATTAAATTTAATGGAAAGTAAAACTCACTTGCTAAATTTAAAAGAAGACTAGGCAGACCGATTTAAAGCAAAACATGGGGAACTTTGCAAAAAGGAAATCCCATTTTAAGAATCTGTGATTTTAAAAGATCAAGTAAAATATATATAAAAGAAAATAAAAGATTTTGAAGATGAATGAAAATGGTAAATGGAAGATGAAAATATAGAAAGGGGCAAATTAGGAAGTAATTAGGAATTAAAATATAATCATAAAAATGGTAAAAAAGGATTAGGCTTAGAACAAGAAAGTGACAGGGTTTAATTTGACAAGAAAAAGGAAAGAAATAAGAGGATTTATTTTGACTAAAAAGATTTAATTTAATTTTTAACCTAAAAAGGGATAAAGTAAATAGTAAAAATATTCTTTTTTTTTAAAGAAGGAAAAGCATGGAATTCGCAATTTAAAACAAAACAATGGGTTTAATAAAAATAAAAGAAATAAAAAAGGACTTAATGTAAAAAAAAAAAGAAATAGGTTCGAATTTTGAATTTTAAAAAACTCGGGGTTTAAATGGGTAATAAATCCAAATTCTAGACAGGTGTCACCCTCGTGTGCACCCAAGGTCAAAGGACCTGAATGTAAACGGGGGTAAATTCCGGGGTAGGTTTGAAATAAACTAAAAATATAAAATAAGGATGATATTGAAACTTTTAAAACACGGAAGGACTGAAAAATAAATATACCATTTACAAAAAGGCAGATCTGAGCTAAAGCGGGTCGGGTCCAACTCGGGTAAGGATGAAACGACGTCGTTTATAGACTATGAAGGGAGAGTCCAAAACGGCGCCATATGGTACCCCCTTATAAACTAAAAACACTAAAAAAATTCATTTTAGAAACCTAATCTTTAAAAAAAAAATTCAAATGCTCTCAACCCCCACCTCAAACCTCCGACTGTCCCTCCGATCGTGAGGGTTTCTTGTCTACCGCTGCAAGCCGTTAACCTCCGACATCGGCGATACACGGCGATCAGAGTATTGAAAGGTCGCCTCTTGCCCTCTCTCTTTTTTATACAAAAAATCTTTGATTGGGTTTCAAGATTCCAAATCCGAATCCAAGGGTGAGGAAAATTTTAATGTTTAGTTCTTTCGAAAATCCCAGATCGGGATTTGGAAAATTAAAAAGGTTTGATTTCTTCCTTTTTTATTATTATTTTTTAATCTATTCTGTTTGTTTATTTTTATTACTTATTATTAGTTTTTTACTTCGAAAATAGATCTAAAAAGGGATTTGATTCATTCATTATACATATATTTTACACAAATTACACAGACCCTAAGAGTTTTCGAATGGATTTTCCCGTTTCTACCTCAGCAATCCGTTTTTTTACACCTTTTTATTTTAAAAAACCTTTTAAATTTTGTTTTAAAAATATGCATTTATGTGTATATATTTCGTAAGGAAATGAAAAAGACGATACCTTTGGGTCTATCTTCGATCTATTATTGCTTGCGATCGACTGCTATTTCTGATTGATTCTTTCGTAATTTTTTGTTTTTTTTTATTTCTTCGTATTGATTTTCTGGTGTTGATTACAGATTTCGAATGGCTTTTTGTAGCCAAAATAATTTACAGTAATACTATTCCTTTATCCTATTCTACTGTCTTCCATCGTCTCTGCTTTTATTTCTCCCCTTTTGCAGGTATCATTGGCGTGGTAGCTTCCAGTGGTCAACACCGGCGGTGGAAGCCGTGCCATACCATTTCGGTGCAAAAGGGTGGCATATGGTGCTTCGGCAGAGGGAGAGTCGGGCAAAATGGTTTCGAGAGTTGAACAGCCTTGGGAACCGAGGGGTCAAAGGTCAAGGGTCAGCAGACGAATGGTCACAGTGCTGAAGTGGTGCTGAAGTGGTGCTGACGTGGCATGCTGACGTGGTAACGGCGGCTGGAATAGCTTTTAGGGTTTTTGATGTATTGTAAAATTTTTGGGCTTGGTTTTGTTATTTGGGCTTGGTTTTGTGATTTGGACTTGTATATTTAGGTATTGGGTCTTAAATTTGTAAATGGATTTTTCAAATTAAAATGGGCTTGTCAAATTTAATTTGAGAATTTATTTTTTATTTTTTATTTATTATTTATTATTGTCATATTTTTTATTATTTTGGGTTTCATTTATTTATTGGTTTATAGCTCGATTAAAATTTGGGTTTTTACAGTTGTCCCTTTTTGCTCGTTGTTGTGTAACGAGAATGGAGCGAAGATTGAAAGAAGACCAATTTCGTCCAATCCTGTTAAACTTTGGCTCCATTATTGATTACTTCAGTCGTATTGTATCCTCAACCTTACCTTGCCCAACGGTAAATCCAAAATGGTAAACTTTACTGTTGCAATTCCCCTCTATTCACTGTAACTTTAAGGAGGTCGAGATTTGTTATCGCAGTGTTAATCTAGCTTCGCTGTAACTTCGTGAAGTTAGGCTTTGATGTCGAAGCTTCATCTTGCTCTTACTACAACTTCAGAGAGATAAAGATTTGTTGTTTGGATTTGATCTACTGTAGCTTCGAGGTAAAAGATTATGACTTGAATCCGCCCCTCCTGAGATTTGCCATTACGGTTGCAATGTTTTTGTGGTACTAGATTCGCCATTGCGGCTTAAATCTTTCCATTCGTGCTTTCGAGGTACAAGGTTTGTCGTTGCGACTTAAACCTTTCCCTTTGCGTCTTCATGGTACTGGATTCGTCGTTGCAGCTTAAATCTTTCCCTTCATTTTTTGAGGTACAAGGTTCGTCGTTGTGGCTTAAACCTTTCCTTTTGTAGCTTCGTGGTACTGGATTCGCCGTTGCGACTTAAATCTTTCCCTTCATGCTTCTTAGGTACAAGGTTCGTCATTGTGACTTAAACCTTTCCCTTTGTATCTTCGTGGTACTGGATTCGCCGTTGCGACTTAAATCTTTCCCTCCGTGCTTTTGAGGTAAAAACCTGTAGAATGTGCTTAAATGGGCCTTTATGCTGGCCAGTATTATTGAGGATGTCATGATCAGGATGATTCAAATGCTCCTAACTAGATGAATGTGCATGATTAATGTAATTTTCAAGAATTAAATTTTTTTGCTTTGGGGATTATCTCATTATGTCTTCTCAAATCTATGTCGGGATTTGGCAGAATATCCTTAATTTGAACCATTCTTTCCAAGTTTGATTCTTTTAACTGGTGGTCCTGTTGAGGGTCTCTGTATTGTTTAGGAATTTTCTAAATAATACTCGCAGACCCTTGCATAGCTTATGATATTAGCCTATTATCCATTATCTTAGTATGAAAATACTTGGGCAATGTGGTGAAAGAATGAGATTGTATTAAAGTTAAAGCTCGAAGAATCATTGACCATAGAGAAATTGCCAAATATTTATTTACAAGGAACAAAATAATTACAAGGAATAATATCAGATGCCTAGATATCAAATATGAGTTTCTCTGGTTTGAGAATCATTTTCTAGCTTGACATGCGCCTAGAAGACTCGAAGTACTTTGTTGATGCCCCAAGATGTAAAGTTTCTCCATCTCGTCGCAATTGATTATTCTTACTTCATGTTTCAGCCGCCCTTTTTGGGTTTTCAACTCAAAACCCTTTTGGTTCCAAAATACCCTTTTGCGGGTTTTCATTTTGACCTCTCCGGTTCTCGCTTTTTTTTTAGGTGAAATATTTATTCACCGAGTCTGAATTTACCGGGTTGTATAGCTCTTTGCCATCCATTTCAGTCAGAATGGGAGCTCTTCCAAAGAAAGCTTTTTTCACTACATATGGCCCTTCCCAATTAGGTGTCCATTTCCCTCGTGAGTCTTTGTGTATGGGGAGTATTTTCTTCAAGACTAGATCTTCTTCGTGGAATTCTCTAGGGCGGACCTTTTTGTTGTAGGCTCGCATCATTTGCTTTCGGTACATTTGACCGTGACGGATAGCTCTTAACCTCTTTTCTTCGATTAAGTTTAATTGATCATATCTAGCTTGGATCCATTCTGCTTCATCCAAATTTAGCTCTAATAAGACTTGGAGAGAGGGAATTTCCACCTCGATAGGTAAAACGGCTTCCATCCCGTATACGAGTGAGAATGGCGTTGCCCCAGTAGACGTTCTGACTGAAGTCCTATAAGCAAGAAGGGCAAATGGTAAGTTTTCATGCCAATCTTTATAGGTTTATGTCATCTTTGACTCGGAGATGAGTTATGATGTTTAATCTTGAATTGCTCGTAAACTTTCGATATCGTGCTATTATTTAAATTCAATGCATTGCCCTATATGATCCTTTCTGACATTCCATATCGGTATATGATTTCCTTTTTTAGGAACTTGCTAACTACAGATTTTGTAACATTAGCATAAGAGGCGACCTCCACCCACTTAGTGAAATAGTCGATGACAACAAAGATGAATCTATGCCCGTTAGAAGCCTTCGGAGAAATTGGCCCAATAACGTCCATGCCTCACATAGAGAAAGGCCATTGAGAAGTCATGACATGTAGATATGACGGGGGTACATGAATTTTATCTCTATATATTTGGCATTTGTGACACTTCTTAGCGTAGTTAATACAATCGCTTTCCATAGTTGACCAATAGTACCCAAATCTTATGATCTGCCTAGCCATTTTGAATCCATTGACGTGTGTTCCGCAAATACCTTCATGGACTTCTTCTAGGATTTTCTTAGCCTCGATTGCATCAACACATCTTAGCAACACCTGATCCTTTCTCCTCTTATACAAAATCTCCCTATCTAGGACGTACTCATTTACGAGCCTTCTTAACGTCCTTTTATCATTTTCAGTAGCTTTCTCAGGTATTTGCGATTTTTCACATATTGAAGGATGTCTTGATACCAAGGGTGGTCGTCCTTTTCTTCCTCCTCAATCTCGTAAATGCTCATTTGAATGGGCTTCATATCCTTTGGCCTGTTTACTTTTGTCATTGAGGTTAGAGTTGCCAAAGCATCAGCCATTTGGTTTTCCTCGCGCGGGAGGTACTGGAACGTGACTTCATCAAATTCTTTGATCAACTTGAGGATTATCTTTCGATAATCGATCAATTTGGAGTCTCTCGTCTCCCATTCACCCTTGAGCTGATAGATCACCAAAGCTGAATCTCCGTATATCTTCAGGATCTTGATTCCTCGTTCTATGGCTGCTTGAATGCCCATAATGCATGCCTCGTACTCTACCATGTTGTTTGTGTAATCAAAGTCGAGTTTACTAGTGAAAGGATAATGGTCTCCTTCTGGCGATACTAAAATTGCCCCGATTTCATTGCCCATGGCATTTGAAGCACCATCAAAATTTAATCGCCAAGGATGCTCTGACGCGGTCCCCTCTTCGGCGGTTGCAATATACATTAGGTCCTCGTTTGGGAAGTCAAAATTTATTGGCTCATAATCTTCTAGAGCTCTACTGGCTAGGAAATCTGCTATCGCACTTCCTTTTATTGCCTTCTGGCTTACGTAGACTATATCAAATTCTGAAAGCAGGATTGTCCACCTAGCCATTCTTCCATTCAATGCAGTTGACTCCATCATGTATTTAAGAGGATCTAATTTCGTGATTAACCAAGTTGTGTGGTATAGCATGTACTATCGTAATCTTCGAGTGGTCCAAATTAATGCGCAGCATAGCTTTTCGATCGATAAATACCTCGCTTCGTAGTCGGTAAACTTTTTGCTGAGGTAGTATATGGCTCTTTCTTTCTTTCTAGTCTCGTCGTGTTGGCCCAGCACACACCCCATGAAATTTTCAAAAACTGCCAAGTACAAGATCAACAGCTTGTTGGGGCTTGGTGGCACTAAGATTGGAGCATCGAACAAATACTGCTTAACCTTGTCAAAAGTTCTTTGGCACTCATCGTCCCACGTACTTGGATTGTGCTTTCTAAGGAGACGAAAGATGGGATCACATTTCTCAGTTACTTGTGAGATGAACCGAGCAATGTAATTTAATCTCCCAAGGAAACCTCGAACTTCTTTTTGCGTGCGGGGTGGTGGTAATTCTTGTATGGCTTTAACCTTGTCTGGGTCGATCTCAATTCCCCTTTGGCTGACCACGAAGCCTAATAATTTACCCGAAGTAGCTCCGAAAGTACATTTGGCGGGATTCAACTTTAACTGAAACTTCCTTAACCTTAAGAACAACTTTCTCAAGACCTTTACATGTTCTTCCCCTGTTCGTGACTTGGCGATCATGTCATCCACGTATACTTCAATCTCCTTGTGCATCATATAATGAAATAGGGTCACCATGGCTCTTTGATATGTTGTCCCTGTGTTCTTAAGTCCGAATGGCATCACCTTATAACAAAATGTGCCCCACATTATGACAAATGTAGTTTTCACCATATCTTCGGGATCCATTTTTATTTGGTTGTATCTAGAGAAACTGTCCATGAAAGAAAATAGTGAATGACCTGCCGTGTTGTCCACTAGGGTGTTAATGTGAGGTAGTAGGAATTTATCTTTTGGGCTGGCTTTGTTCAAGTCTCGATATTCCTTGCACATACGTACTTTTCCATCTTTTTGGGAACAGAGACTATGTTGGCGACCCATTCTGAATATTTGACCACTTGGAGAAAACTCACGTCAAACTGCTTTTGAACCTCTTCTTTTATTTTTAGCAACATATCTGGTCGCATCCTTTGAAGCTTTTGCTGGACAGATTTACATTTCTCTTTTATTGGGAGCTTATGAACTATAATATCGGTGTTTAAACCAGGCATGTCTTGGTAGGACCATGCAAAGACATCCTTGAATTCTCGAAGCAACTCAATAAGATCTTTTCGTGTTTCTGTCGAAATACTAGTTCCATTTTTCACCTTTTTCTCTTCATCTTCATCTCCTATGCTCACAGTTTCGACTAACTCTTTATGGGGCAAGATCTGCTTTTCCTCCTGTTCCATCATTCGCAGCAAATCAGGAGACAAATTTCTAGCTTGGTCATCTTCAAATTCCTAAGGCTCTTCTAGACACATATCTTGCTCAAAATGAGGCTCAGAGTCAGTGACAGCGTTGGTCATATCATTGATATCCAAAGATGTGTTTAAAGAATGAGAAAGGTCCAATGAACAAAGTAGATTTAAGAATGATTGTATGGTATGAGTATGAGTATATATATACAGAATTCAAGAGTGATTATTTATGTAAATTAAGTGTGAATAAATTGTTTGAATAGAGAATCTGAAGAGATAGTTTGTTGAAAGGGATAAAATGCATTTTCATTAGAATAATGGATAATAGTCAAATGCCCTTTACAAAAGATCCCTATCACTCTCGGACATAGAGCAATAGATATGTATCGAGTATTACTTTGAAAAGATCCTAAAGGCTACAGGGAGCTCCTCTTCAGTCCAGTTGTCTAGGACGCTTCTCGAAGTGTATGGGCAAATTCGTGATAAGCTCCTTCCTTCGTCTTCTTCAGAGATGGCATTGATGTCCAAGTTTGTCACAACTCTTTCAGTCTTCTTCTCTCCTTCAACCCTCATTCCACCGAAAATGAACGTCTTTGATATGTGGGGAAAGATCATAGGCTCTCACTTAATCTCTCCCCCGGTCAGTCGTGCTTTTCTCGTTTCTCGCTTCCTTTCAATCTCTTTTTTCTCTTTCACATCTGGCTTGTACTCCAGACCAAAGCGATCCCATTTTCCCAATGGTACCGGTACATTGATTGCCCCTTGTAGATCTTTTCCAAGCCCTTTTCCTGGTAGTGTCCCTTTTTCAACTGTCAATTGTAGACCCATCTTCGTAGTTCGTGATAATTTTGGTTTGGGAATTTTGCTCCCTTCTGCGATGAATGTTGCATTAACTAATTCTAATGACCAAAAGGAACATTCCACGGACTTGTTACTGATGCGATAATATCCTCCTCTGCATTTATTGTAACAAATCTTCCTTCGGTTACCAGTTTAAGCTTTAATGAAGTGAAGACGATACTGCCCCTATTGAATGAATCCAGGGTCTTTCCAACAAATAATTGTACAAGGGCTTAATGTCCATTACCAAGAAATCTACCTCATAAGTATTTGGGCCAATCTGTAACGGTATTTCAATCCGGCCCATCACTCTTCTTTCTGTTCCGTCGAAAGCTCTAACTATTTTGTGACATGACTTCATATAGGAGCTGTCGACTGGTAATCGTTCCAGGGTGTCTAGTGGTAATACATTTAGAGCTGAGTCATTATCAATGAGTACTCTGGGCAGAGTATACCCCTTGCAGCGAGTGGTGATATGCAAAGCCGTTATTGATCCCATTCCCCCAGATGGGATCTCGTCGTCACTGAAGAAAATAAAGTTGTCAGCGCTGACGTTATTAATTAGGCGATCCAGCTTGCACACGGATATGTCATTAGCCACATACGTTATTTGAGTACCCTCATCAGTGCATTGCGATGGGTTTCTGAATTCAATAATAGGGTTAAGATTGATATGCGTGCTTATTGTTTGTGCAATTGCTCAACCACGCTATACTCACTGTGTTTCAAGAATTTCAAGAATTCTTTTTCCTCATTTTTTGCCACCGGCTCGTTTACTAGTTCAAGCTTGTTGGTTTCTTTCTCTTTTGGTTCAATTGCCAAGGCTTTCCCTTTAGCAGTTTCTTTCTTCTCTTCTTTTAGATCGTAGCATTTTCCACTACGACAAGGCTTATGTCTTCTTTAGATTGCTCTTCCTTGGGTGTTATTATGTTACACCCGTAATTCCAAGGGACTCTCCTGCTATCCTCAAAAAGAAAAGGTGCAGATTTTTGTATAATGACGCAAGACGTTATTTGCCTTCTTGTTTCAGTACCCTTGGGCGTAGAGATAACTATTATAGGGTGATCAGGCCTGCTCGTCCTTTTTTCTTCGGAGGCACAAATATCCTCCACCTCTTTTTCTTCTTCGAAAAATTCCAGTTCTTTCTGGTCCATCAGATCCTGTACCAAAGCCTTGAACTCCATGCAATGTTGAATCTCATGTCCTTCCGTGTCGTGAAAATCACAATAGTTCTCGGCTGTCATCGTTGTTTCTCCACTGTTTTGTGTAATTATTCCTTTGTCAACCATTTGACGTCATACCCACTTCAAAGGTGATTTAACCTCTCCGATATTGGTTTTAACCCTTCTACCTTTTGCCCCTACGATCGCATTTATCCTCTGGTCGGGGTAAGCAGGTAAAGGATTCCCAGCCATGTTAAGTCCAGATGACTCATCGAATCGTATACTCTTCGTCTTGATTAGCCTTTCCACTATCTTCTTGAAAGCGAAACAGTTTTCAATAGAGTGTCCGACTACTCCTCCGTGGTACTCATACTGAGCGTTTGCGTCATACCATTTTGGAAAAAGAGGTTTTATTGGATCTGAGTAATACGGGGCTACCGCATGTTGATCGTACAGTTGCTGGTAAAGCTCTTTATATGTCATCGGAATGAGGGTGAACTGTGTTCTTTCTATGTTCTTTCTAGAGTTGGATTCTGCCTTTGGAGGATTTTGGTAGTTGATTACGGGGGTTCTGGCTTGCGTCATCATGATCGATTTTGTATAGTTTGGCCTATACATGCCTGTATTGTTTACTTTCGCATCTTTTCTTTTGGGGGCCGCTCTCTTTTCGCTTTTTCCAGCGTCAATCTTTTCACTCTTGATCGCGCTTTCGATCATTCTCCGGACATAACCATGTCCGAGAAACTTCTTGTGGCATTTCCCAACAAGTGGTTAAGATAAGGGGCCTTCAACGTGTGGACGAAAAGCATGGTCATCTCTTTCTCGATCAATGGTGGCTGCACCTAAGTGGCCATGTCTCTCCATCGCTGAGCATATTACTTGAAGCGCTCATTCGACTTTTTCTCCATATTTTGCAAGGTGATCCTATCAGGAGCTATATTTGTGACATGACCGTATTATCTCATGAAGGCTTGGGCTAAGTCCTTCCATGAACTGATCTTCGCGTGACTCAACTGATTGTACCACTTTACCGCGGATCCTACCAAACTGTCCTAAAAACAGTGGATCAGTAATTATTCATGATGGACATATCCTGTCATTTTACGGTAAAACATGGTGATGTAAGGTTCTGAGCAACTCGTCCCATTATATTTCTCGAACTCGGGAGCTTTAAATTTTGAAGGTAATACTAAGTCTGAGACTAGGCTCAACTCTTTGGCATCCATCCCACAGTAGGTGTCGGCTCCTTCTATTGCCTTGACCTTATCTTCTAACCACTTGTAGCATTCCTCTATCTGCTTGGAAACTTCTAGCTTTGTTCTCTCCGTTTCTATGATTTTATCGAAATCAGGGTTGATGGGATTTACAGCATTCTCCCTTGGATTAGACCCTGATCTAGTCAAATAATTGGCTTGGCCTGAGGTACCAATGGGATGCTGTTGTGCTCTGATGAAGATGAGAGCCTTTCGTGAATTTTTTTCGGGTGGAACTTGATTGTGCACGGAGGTAAAGCCAGGGGGTATCAAGGGTCTTCATTCTCCTCCCTCGAGCTTGTTACAAGATTTTTTCCTTTTTCTGCTTCCTACAATAGTTGGGTCAATCGGTTAATGATGTTGCTTTGAGGCAACAATTTGTTCTCTCATGTCCTATTGGACTCTCGTCAACTGATCTTGCAACTGTGCTTGCATTTGTTCTTGCATCTCTTTTTGTAATTGCTCCAATCTTTCTATTCTTTGGTCCATCGCTCTCCGACTACCTTAAGGATGTGAGTTCTCTATGTTTTCGGGTTAAAACTGTTTCAAATTTTATTTAGTTAGAGTTGTTGTGTTAAAATGTGAGAATGAAATACGAATGAATGCATGTATGCAATGTAAGAGAAGGCGTTGATTCTGAATTCAATTCTATTAGATAAACTTCACTAGAAGATAAATTTCTTTACATAGAACAAGTTACATAAATGGCTTTGCCCTAGTGCCTAAAGCCTTAGCTCTCTATTTTCAGCTTGACTTGCCCTAAGTTCCGTGACAGAGTTTCGGCTGCGATGTCTATGCAGAGACTCCTCCAATTCAACGATTCTAGCCTCCATATCAGTTATTTGGGCTTTTAGCTCAGCTCTTTCAACTTGGCTTTCTAACAATTCTTCCTTTATCGCATTCACCCGAGCTTGACCATCTTGAAAATTCCTTTTCCACTACTCTGCTCGATCCTCTTGTTCCCGAATCTCCCGTTGCCATTACTTAAAGGTCTTACTGAGCCCAACATTCTTCATGGATTGACGAAGCTTTTTATAGTATTTTTTCAAATCCTCCAAGTTTTCCTCAGCTTTATTATTTCCTTTTCTCAACTTTTCAGCCTCTAACTTGTGGATATCTACATCTAGCCCTAACTTCATCTTATCTTCTTCTAGGACTTTTATCCTTTTCCCAAATTTCAAGCTCTTCCTTTCAAAATCCTACTTTATGATGTCCAACTCTAATGAAACTACTTGTAAGCATTCTTCTAGTGATCTGGCATCATCAGGGTTTGATGCTGAAATATTATCATTGACCCTTTTACTCCTCCACCAATCATATTCCGGCGTCTTCATCGGGTTCGCAGCGAATACCTTCATCCTATGTGCTTGCCTCCATGCATTGGTTATCTCCCTGACCCTCTTCTTGTAGTTATCCTTTTTATAGGTGAATTCCCACTGGGCCAAATCATATGTTGCTGGTATGAACTGCCTTGACTTGTATTGCCTTAGCACAAGTAGGGGGCATATCTTATGGCTCCTCATACTCCAAGTAAGGGAACCCAGTCAAAACTACCACAACGATAGAGGATCTCGTCGATGATAAGCCACGATGCCTTCCATTCTATGTCCTCTTCTCGAAGATTTTGAAGAACTGCCATCCATTTTTCTCCAGATATATTCAGCTCTTTTTGTGTCGCTACAAATTCCTTCAAGGGCGAGTAATCCACAGAGTATGCCTTAAACGAAATCCTTTCCTTCTTCCAGAAATGGCTATGAAACCAAACCATCAGAAGTGGTACACAGCCAATGAACCTTCCTTTGCCTTCCCGTCGACAAGCACTTAGCGATCTGAAGGTCTCGACGAGGATTACCGGGATAGGTGTGATGCTCTTACCAAGGCGACCGAAGAGATCCACAACTGCATCATCTATGTTCCGTAATGCTTTCGAGAAGATAACCAATCCATAAATACTCAAAGCGAAAAGGTTCACACGTTTCTTCATATCTGAGTGTGCTAATATCAAATCCTTCAGACTCTTCCAAGTGATTCATTTATTGTCCCCTTTTAATTTGATTCTAGACGCCACCCATTGTTCACTCATCCCGGTTATGTTTATCAACCTCTTCAGAAGGGTCAGGACACTCGTAGCTCTTGAGTAAACCTTATCAACTTGAATCTTCGGGCAACAGATTAGCGCGGTGTATTCCTCCACGGTAGGCGTCATGTCGAAACTCCCGAAGGAAAAGCAACTATACGCGGGGTTCCAATGCTAAGTGAGAGCCCGAAAAAGATACTTGTCTATTTTTACCTCGAGCAGATAAGGCAAATCTCCATATTCTTTATAAAACACCTGTTTCATTTCATCACTCCATTGACCCCAAATATCCCTTAGCTCTTGCACATCGTTTTGGGTCACATTTACTCGAATGTGATCCTAAAATTCAGATAAATGACCTTCTATCAAACTGTCTCCATTTTCACGTTGTCTTCCTTCAGACCATAAACGCACGGCCATATTGTCTTCTATTCTATCAAGAAACCTGTTTTCCATGTCAAAGCTCTCTACTTGGTAATCGAGTATGAACCAACACCTTTTCTTATAATGCAATGCACAAAATAAAACAAAGACAGAATAAACATGTCAGTACATCAATCATAAAGGTAAAATATAATCATGAAATTACAACTAAAAGTAGAAATAATAATACATTTCTCCTATTTAGGTGATCGCTAAGGTTTGTCGCGATGTTTGGGTGGTCTTTTAGAGTCAACTACATGCGGTTTGAGTTCTAAAGTACGGGTACCTGAACCAGTCGATTCCTCTATCCTCACCCATTATAGGCTCATACGGACGAGTTCGGTTCAGGGAGATATGTTTCTCATATAGTTTGGCCTATACATGCCTGTATTGTTTACTTTCGCATCTTTTCTTTTGGGGGCCGCTCTCTTTTCGCTTTTCCCAGCGTCAATCTTTTTACTCTTGATCGCGCTTTCGATCATTCTCTGGACATAACCATGTCCGAGAAACTTCTTGTGGCATTTCCCAACAAGTGGTTAAGATAAGGGGCATTCAACGTGTGGACGAAAAGCATGGTCATCTCTTTCTCGATCAATGGTGGCTGCACCTAAGTGGCCATGTCTCTCCATCGCTGATCATATTACTTGAAGCGCTCATTCGACTTTTTCTCCATATTTTGCAAGGTGATCCTATCAGGAGCTATATTTGTGACATGGCCGTATTATCTCATGAAGGCTTGGGCTAAGTCCTTCCATGAACTGATCTTCGCGTGACTCAACTGATTGTACCACTTTACCGCGGATCCTACCAAACTGTCCTAAAAACAGTGGATCAGTAATTATTCATGATGGACATATCCTGTCATTTTACGGTAAAACATGGTGATGTAAGGTTCTGAGCAACTCGTCCCATTATATTTCTCGAACTCGGGAGCTTTAAATTTTGAAGGTAATACTAAGTCTGAGACTAGGCTCAACTCTTTGGCATCCATCCCACAGTAGGTGTCGGCTCCTTCTATTGCCTTGACCTTATCTTCTAACCACTTGTAGCATTCCTCTATCTGCTTGGAAACTTCTAGCTTTGTTCTCTCCGTTTCTATGATTTTATCGAAATCAGGGTTGATGGGATTTACAGCATTCTCCCTTGGATTAGACCCTGATCTAGTCAAATAATTGGCTTGGCCTGAGGTACCAATGGGATGCTGTTGTGCTCTGATGAAGATGAGAGCCTTTCGTGAATTTTTTTCGGGTGGAACTTGATTGTGCACGGGGGTAAAACCAGGGGGTATCAAGGGTCTTCATTCTCCTCCCTCGAGCTTGTTACAAGATTTTTTCCTTTTTCTGCTTCCTACAATAGTTGGGTCAATCGGTTAATGATGTTGCTTTGAGGCAACAATTTGTTCTCTCATGTCCTATTGGACTCTCGTCAACTGATCTTGCAACTGTGCTTGCATTTGTTCTTGCATCTCTTTTTGTAATTGCTCCAATCTTTCTATTCTTTGGTCCATCGCTCTCCGACTACCTTAAGGATGTGAGTTCTCTATGTTTTCGGGTTAAAACTGTTTCAAATTTTATTTAGTTAGAGTTGTTGTGTTAAAATGTGAGAATGAAATACGAATGAATGCATGTATGCAATGTAAGAGAAGGCGTTGATTCTGAATTCAATTCTATTAGATAAACTTCACTAGAAGACAAATTTCTTTACATAGAACAAGTTACATAAATGGCTTTGCCCTAGTGCCTAAAGCCTTAATTTTTCTAAAGAGTTCGGCTAATTTTTGTCCTCGTGTTGACCTCGACTCATACTGTAGGGTTAACTCGTCGGCTTCCATGGCTAGCATTTGCACGTGATCAGCTGCTTCTCGCATCCTCGTAAGCGCTTCACCTATGACGTAGTCTCTCTCTCCTACTTGTCTTTGGGCTTGCTGGGTATGCCATTCGCTTGCTTCTAAGTCCCTTTCAAGAATTTCAACCCTTATTTCGTTGTTTTAGAGCGAAGCTTCAAGCTCTTGCACTCTTTTCCTTAGCTCTCTATTTTCAGCTTGACTTGCCCTAAGTTCCGTGACAGAGTTTCGGCTGCGATGTCTATGCAGAGACTCCTCCAATTCAACGATTCTAGCCTCCATATCAGTTATTTGGGCTTTTAGCTCAGCTCTTTCAACTTGGCTTTCTAACAATTCTTCCTTTATCGCATTCACCCGAGCTTGACCATCTTGAAAATTCCTTTTCCACTACTCTGCTCGATCCTCTTGTTCCCGAATCTCCCGTTGCCATTACTTAAAGGTCTTACTGAGCCCAACATTCTTCATGGATTGACGAAGCTTTTTATAGTATTTTTTCAAATCCTCCAAGTCTTCCTCAGCTTTATTATTTCCTTTTCTCAACTTTTCAGCCTCTAACTTGTGGATATCTACATCTAGCCCTAACTTCATCTTATCCTCTTCTAGGACTTTTATCCTTTTCCCAAATTTCAAGCTCTTCCTTTCAAAATCCTACTTTATGATGTCCAACTCTAATGAAACTACTTGTAAGCATTCTTCTAGTGATCTGGCATCATCAGGGTTTGATGCTGAAATATTATCATTGACCCTTTTACTCCTCCACCAATCATATTCCGGCGTCTTCATCGGGTTCGCAGCGAATACCTTCATCCTATGTGCTTGCCTCTATGCATTGGTTATCTCCCTGACCCTCTTCTTGTAGTTATCCTTTTTATAGGTGAATTCCCACTGGGCCAAATCATATGTTGCTGGTATGAACTGCCTTGACTTGTATTGCCTTAGCACAAGTAAGGGGCATATCCTATGGCTCCCCATACTTCAAGTAAGGGAACCCAGTCAAAACTACCACAACGATAGAGGATCTCGTCGATGATAAGCCACGATGCCTTCCATTCTATGTCCTCTTCTCGAAGATTTTGAAGAACTGCCATCCATTTTTCTCCAGATATATTCAGCTCTTTTTGTGTCGCTACAAATTCCTTCAAGGGCGAGTAATCCACAGAGTATGCCTTAAACGAAATCCTTTCCTTCTTCCAGAAATGGCTATGAAACCAAACCATCAGAAGTGGTACACAGCCAATGAACCTTCCTTTGCCTTCCCGTCGACAAGCACTTAGCGATCTGAAGGTCTCGACGAGGATTACCGGGATAGGTGTGATGCTCTTACCAAGGCGACCGAAGAGATCCACAACTGCATCATCTATGTGCCGTAATGCTTTCGAGAAGATAACCAATCCATAAATACTCAAAGCGAAAAGGTTCACACGTTTCTTCATATCTGAGTGTGCTAATATCAAATCCTTCAGACTCTTCCAAGTGATACATTTATTGTCCCCTTTTAATTTGATTCTAGACGCCACCCATTGTTCACTCATCCCGGTTATGTTTATCAACCTCTTCAGAAGGGTCAGGACACTCGTAGCTCTTGAGTAAACCTTATCAACTTGAATCTTCGGGCAACAGATTAGCGCGGTGTATTCCTCCACGGTAGGCGTCATGTCGAAACTCCCGAAGGAAAAGCAACTATACGCGGGGTTCCAATGCTAAGTGAGAGCCCGAAAAAGATACTTGTCTATTTTTACCTCGAGCAGATAAGGCAAATCTCCATATTCTTTATAAAACACCTGTTTCATTTCATCACTCCATTGACCCCAAATATCCCTTAGCTCTTGCACATCGTTTTGGGTCACATTTACTCGAATGTGATCCTAAAATTCAGATAAATGACCTTCTATCAAACTGTCTCCATTTTCACGTTGTCTTCCTTCAGACCATAAACGCACGGCCATATTGTCTTCTATTCTATCAAGAAACCTGTTTTCCATGTCAAAGCTCTCTACTTGGTAATCGAGTATGAACCAACACCTTTTCTTATAATGCAATGCACAAAATAAAACAAAGACAGAATAAACATGTCAGTACATCAATCATAAAGGTAAAATATAATCATGAAATTACAACTAAAAGTAGAAATAATAATACATTTCTCCTATTTAGGTGATCGCTAAGGTTTGTCGCGATGTTTGGGTGGTCTTCTAGAGTCAACTACATGCGGTTTGAGTTCTAAAGTACGGGTACCTGAACCAGTCGATTCCTCTATCCTCACCCATTATAGGCTCATACGGACGAGTTCGGTTCAGGGAGATACGTTTCTCATATGTTTGCACGGAAGTGAAAACTTCACGAAAACATAGATACGGATGTATTCCTGAAAGCGATCCACTATCTTGCACGGAGGTGAAGACCTCACGAAGGCATAGTTTCACACTTCCACCTAAGGGGTAAAGTAATCGATCAATGCAAATGCGTGAGACCCTCACTTCAACAGCGAACAAATTAAACTAAAAAAATGAACATAAAATGCAAGGATCACAAATTAAATTTAACTCGAATTTTTTTATTTTCAACCAAAACAACAAAAATAATCGACTCACGGCTTGACTCTTTTATTGCTCCCCAGTGGAGTCGCCAAGCTGTTGAAACCATTTTTTTTGTATGAGTTTTGAAAATTATTTTTAAAATTTGAAAATGAGAGTCACCACCAATCTCTTTAATTTGGTGTGATTAGATCACCATAAAAATACTTAAGTTTATTTAAACTAAAGTTTCGGTCTTTGAGATCAGAAAAATGGGTTCGGGTGTCGATTACGTATGAGGAAGAATTAGCACCCTCATACGCTCAAAATTGATACCTAATCGATTATTTAATATCTTATTTTTTAAAAAATTAAGAAATTGAGGAAAATTAAAAATGTGATCCTTAAAATCTGTAAAACAAAATAATTTGATAATATTTCCTTTAAAAAAAATTAAATCACACGAAGACGATCTTTCATTTTGAGTTAACTAAGAAAAATCACGTACCGTAAATTAAGGGCGCAATATTTCAAATACTCAAACGAACAAAGACCATTTACCGGTTGACCAAATGAGGTTTAGGATATGACCTTTTAGTTTATAAAAATGATATATTTTGAAATAAATAAAAGATTTACGATGAATGATCTTCTTCTTCTCATGTAAATTGAGAATCATGTCCTCGTAAGTTAAGAACACAACGTCTCAGACACTCGAAAATGAAAGAACATCCGTCACTAAAATGTGCATGTTTTAGATAAAAAAAAAGGGGCATTCGATTACGTAAGTTCGAAGATAAAATCGTACTCCATAAGTTAGAGCACGATTCTATCGAGTTTCTTAGGCAATGAATGTTACCTTGGTTTTGGAAATAATTCATGGAGTGATAATAAAATAATTCAAAATATTTTATTCAAAAAGAACTCGAATATACGATTAATAAAAAATTTCTTTTGCGAGGAAGACAATGGATGTGCATGCATGACGCATATTTTACGAATAAAATTCCGATTTGCACGATAATTAAACGATATGTGCATTAAATTTGAATATAAGACAAATAAAAGTAATGAAAGAATCCTTGACAGACTATGTAAATTTAAAGAAAATAATATAAAATAAGATGAGAGTTAAGGGAAATTTAAGAAAAAAATTAACTAGATTTGTCTCTTCTCTTTTTTTTTTTAAAAAAAACAAATTTAAAATATAAAATGAATTTGCTAAACTCAAAGATAAAAAAGACAAGCAGGGACACAAAAAAAAAGGCCGAATGAGTGAATTATTATTATTATTGTTAAACAATGGTTTGAGGATTAAATTTAATGGAAAGTAAAACTCATTTGCTAAATTTAAAAGAAGACTAGGCAGACCGATTTAAAGCAAAACATGGGGAACTTTGCAAAAATGAAATCCCATTTTAAGAATCTGTGATTTTAAAAGATCAAGCAAAAAATATATAAAAGAAAATAAAAGATTTTGAAGATGAATGAAAATGGTAAATGGAAGATAAAAATATAGAAAGGGGCAAATTAGGAAGTAATTAGGAATTAAAATATAATCATAAAAATGGTAAAAAAGGATTAGGTTTAGAACAAGAAAGTGACAGGGTTTAATTTGACAAGAAAAAGGAAAGAAATAAGAGGATTTATTTTGATTAAAAAGATTTAATTTAATTTTTAACCTAAAAAGGGATAAAGTAAATAGTAAAAATATTCTGATTTTTTTTTAAAAGAAGGAAAAGCATGGGATTCGCAATTTGAAACAAAGCAATGGGTTTAATAAAAATAAAAGAAATAAAAAAGGACTTAATGTAAAATAAAATAAAGAAGAAACAGGTTCGAATTTTGAATTTTAAAAAACTCGGGGTTTAAATGGGTAATAAACCCAAATTCTGGACAGGTGTCACCCTCGTGTGCATCCAAGGTCAAAGGACCTGGATGTAAACGGGGTAAATTCCGGGGTAGGTTTGAAATAAACTAAAAATATAAAACAGGGATGATATTGAAAACTTTTAAGACGCCGAAGGACAGAGAAAATGAATAGACTATTTACTAAAAAAGGCATCTGAGCTAAAGCAGGTCGGGTCCAACTCGGGTAAGGATGAAACGACGTCGTTTTTAGACTATGAAGGGAGAGTCCAAAACGACGTCGTATGGTACCCCCTTATAAACTAAAAACCCTAAAAAAAATCATTTTAGAAACCTAATCTTTAAAAAAAAAATTCAAATGCTCTCGACCCCCACCTCAAACCTCCCGCCGTCCCTCCGATCTTGAGGGTTTCTTGTCTGCCGCTGCAAGCCGTTAACCTCCGACGCCGGCGATGCATGGCGGTTAGAGTATTGAAAGGTCGCCTCTTGCCCTCTCTCTTTTTTATACAAAAAATCTTTGATTGGGTTTCAAGATTCCAAATCCGAACCCAAGGGTGAGGAAAATTTTAATGTTTAGTTCTTCTTTCGAAAATCCCAGATCGGTGTTTGGAAAATTAAAAAAGTTTGATTTCTTCCTTTATTATTATTATTATTTTTAATCTATTCTGTTTGTTTATTGTTATTACTTATTATTAGTTTTTTACTTCGAAAATAGATCTAAAAAGGGATTTGATTCATTCATTATACATATATTTTAAACAAATTACACAGACCCTAAGAGTTTTCGAATGGATTTTCCCGTTTCTACCTCAGCAATCCGTTCTTTTACACCTTTTTATTTTAAAAAACCTTTTAAAATTTGTTTTATAAATATGTATATATATGTATATATTTCGAAAGGAAATGAAAAAGACGATGCCTTTGGGTCTATCTTCAATCTATTATTGCTTGCGATCGACTGCTATTTCTGATTGATTCTTTCGTAATTTTTTGTTTTTTTTTATTTCTGCGTATTGATTTTCTGGTGTTGATTACAGATTTCAAATGGCTTTTTATAGCCAAAATAATTTACAATAATACTATTCCTTTATCCTATTCTACTGTCTTCCATCGTCTCTGCTTCTGTTTCTCCCCTTTTGCAGGAATCATTGGCGTGGTAGCTTCTAGTGGTCAACACCGGCGGTGGAAGCCGTGCCATACCATTTCGGTGCAAAAGGGTGGCATCATGGTGCTTCGCGCAGAGGGAGCGTCAGGCAGAGTGGTTTCGGGAGTTGAACAGCCTCGGGAGCCGGGGGGTCAAAGGTCAAGGGTCAGCAGACGAATGGTCATAGTGCTGACGGGGCGGTGACGTGGTGCTGACGCGGCATGCTGACGTGGCATGCTGACGTGGCAACGTCGGCTGGAATAGCTTTTAGGGTTTCTGATATTTTGTAAAATTTTTGGGCTTGGTTCTGTGATTTGGGCTTGTATATTTGGGTATTGGGTCTGTAATTTGTAAATGGATTTCTCAAATTAAAATGGGCTTGTAAATGGACTTATCAAATTTAATTTGAGAATTTATTTTTTATTTTTTATTTATTATTGTCATATTTTTTATTATTTTGGGTTTCATCTATTTATTGGTTTATAGCCCGGTTACAATTAGGCTTCTACATTAAGTATATTCTATTTTTGTCATTGAGGAACGATTTTATGGAAGAGTGCAAACTTAATTGTAAACATTATTGAGTATTTACGGCCTATATACCAATTTGCAAAACTGTTAAAGTTTTTAAAAATTTCCATTGATAAATTCTTGAAGAAATTGGTGCTAATTTGTTAGATTTTAAGCTTATATGTGAAAAAGGATTAAATTGTAAAGTGAAGATTAAGTTTTTAATATAAAGACTAAAGTGTATAGATTTTGAAACTGATGTAATGTTTTTGTAATTTTAGATAATGGAAGGATATAGAAGGATTTAATTGAGATTGATTTCAAAATTGAAGCTCAAATTTGACAGTTATGGAAATTTCAGTTTTAACGACTAAATTGAATAAAATAAAAAAGTTAAGGGGAATTCAAATAATAAAATTGAATTGATATATGCCTATAATAGGATGTTATAAAAGGGGTTGGAATTGATAAATTGAATTGAATTATTATACAAACCAAGAATTGAATCAAATTGAAGATAATAGGGAAAAAAAGCAAAATTTTAGATTAATCCTTAAAGATTCAATCGCTTTTTGTTTTTTCCAGGTAATTTCATATGGAAATTAATGTTTCATTCATGTTATGAATTAATTGTATTTGATTTACTTTTTGGTATGCTTAAATTTGAATTGATTGATTTTGGCATCAATAAGACTAAATTGCAAAGAATGAGAAATTATGGCTATTAGTAAATGATACAAAGTATTGAATTGATATGGAATATTATGTGAAATGTGTAAAATGTGTATGTTGCTACAGGGTTTGAAATGATATGATAAAGATAATTGTGCCCGTATGAACTTAGTAAATGATTAGGATATTAATGACATGCTATTAGGGTTTAAAAAGGAACAAGTTTGATTAGGGATTTTTTTGATGGTTTGAAATCCAGCATATGTTGCTTATTTTTTGAAGGTTGTGTGAGCAATCATCGAACTAAGCTTGTATGAGCAACCCAAATACGAAGACTTGTGTGAGTCATTTCATAAACAAATGCTTGTGTGAGCAAAACTGTCTCGAGTACCTGAGCTCAATTTAGTAAAATTCTTTTGGAAGAGAAAATGGTAATCTAATGGAAAAATGAAATGCTTAAAATGATTGTACAGGAATATATATATATATATATGCTTGCATATGGGTTATGATTTGCTTAGTACATGTTTAAAATAAATTGTTACATATGTTATAAGTTCATTTCATGTAAATTAACTAATTTTTGAATATGTCTGTTGATATGCTTACGGAAGTACAAGGATGTCAAATATGTTTTATTTGCTTAATTGTTGAATTATCAAGGTAAGTAAATTTTCATATAGATTTACTAAGTATGTATTATGCTTACTCCGTTGTCTTTCTTTTCTTTTGTAGATTTTTGACTTTTGGAACTTGTCAATCAGATATTCGAGAAGCTCCATTTTTCCTTGTAAATTGATGATTTGGAAAAAAAAATTCTACATATTGAATTTTAATTGGTTGGTTTAAGATTCATTAACGATGCTAACTCGAGATATCATAGTAATACACAAATTGATAGTTCATGTATCACATTGGATATTTTATGAAATACATGTTTCAAATAATACACAAATTGATAGTTTCGATACCACATTAGATTTTTTCAAAGTACAAATACCACATTAAACATTTAATAAAAGTATAGGTGTAAAATGTAACATTTTTTATAAAAGATTTAATTTGAATTTATAACTATGTGATTAAAATTATTTTTTATACAATATTAGGCTTGAGGATAGAGTAACAAAATTTAAATCCATGTTAAACTGATGTCTAACAAAAACTTTAAACCTCGCTCTATACAAGTTAATTTATAAACTTTGGGTAAACTGTAAAAATAGTCACTTTTGTTTGCCTCAGATTACATTTTAGTCATTTATGTTTGAAATGTTACGTTTTAGTCACTTATGTTTGAAATGTTACGTTTTAGTCACTTATGTTAGTATTTTGTTACGAAGTGATCACTGTGTCGTTAAGTTTCGTTATCTCCCTAACAGTAATCCTACGTGGCAGTCCAACAAGATGTTTAGTGCCAACTTGGATTTTCAAATGGAATGAGAATAATTAATTAATTAAAATTTTTAAACCCTAAACCTTAACTAAAAAAACCCTAAACTCATTTCTACACACCTCTCTTCTTCTTCATCTTCTTCCTTTTGATTCCAATATCTTTAGTTACAAATTTGTCTCAAAGCTTGAATCTTTGAAACCTATTAACTCAAAAAAACTTAACGGGAAGAAAATACTGGAATCAAAGATATTGAATTTTTGGGTTAATGGGTTTTAAAGATTCAAGCTTTGAGACAGATTTGTAACTAAATATATTGAAATCAAAAGGGAAGAAGATGAAAATGAAGAATAGAGATGTGTGGAAATGAGTTTAGGATTTTTTCAATTAAGATTTAGAGTTTAAAAATTTTAATTAATTAATTATTCTCATTTCATTTGAAAATTCAAATTAGTACTTAAAATCTAGTTGGACTACCACGTAGGATTACTGTTAGGGAGATAACAGAACTTAACGGCACAGTGATCACTTCATAACAAAATACTAACATAAGTGACTAAAACGTAAAATTTCAAATATAAGTGACTAAAACGTAACTTGAGACAAATAAAAATAACTATTTTTGTAATTTACCCTAAACTATTTTAACCTATAATTTTTTTAAAACAAATACTGAAATAAAATATCCACAAATTAACGTCTCAAGAACATTGGTTATTACTTGAATATTTGAATTTTTTTTTTAATTCTGTTAAAGATTTTCATGAATACCTTTTTTTTTTACTTTATTTAAAAACTGAATGAATGAGAAAAATACCAAGCATAAAAAAAAATTAACGAGAAAAAGTAATAAAGAAAAATGCAACAAAAATTATATTAGTCTCTTTCATGTCCTTAAATACTACACAACTCGTTTCTTGACATTTGATTTTAAATAAATTTTTAAAAAAATCCAAACATAATATTCGGATAACAAAAAGGAAAGAAAACCTGGAGCCATAAAAACAGATGAACACTCACTTCAACACTAGTATGGGAAAATTACAAACTAAGGAACCCTACAAATCATTCTAAGTGACTCCATATTTAAGAATCTGCAATGGTGACCTCCACCTCCACACCAGGTTCAATGGTAATAGATGTTATCTGCTTCACCACATCAGGAGAACTGAAGAGGTCAATAACTCGCTTATGAACACGGAGCTCAAACCGATCCCATGTGTTTGTTCCTACACACGACACCAAAATGATTAGTCTTGATACATCATGACGCAAATAAAGCACATGTGCACCATGTAGCTCAAGCATCTAAAACTTCCATTAGCAAAGACAAGTTCAACATATCAGAACAAGCAAAAAGTTGGCAGTTTCATTTAGTTCCTTCAAGGAAAAGATGGATGTGGAATTCAAAATTATTAAACAGCATGTGTTGTGATTACAGAGAAAAACAGAAATTCGGCAGTATTATATGCTCGATCACAGCAAGATACCATTTCTAGAATCATTTCTGATGAACAGGGAACTAGAGTATTCTCCATAAAATAGGTTTCTGAAACATGCTTTCGAGGTAGAGTAAAAGAGTTTCGAACATAAATAATTGGGTAATAATGTAAGCTACACAATACAATAAGAGTCAGTCGGACTCAAGGGAAGTAAATACCTTCACCACATGGAGATTTCCTTGTGGTAATGTGAAGAACCTTGGTAGGCATTCTTACAGGTCCCTTAACCCTCAGTCTCTTATCCTTGGCACCACGAACCAGATCAGCACAAACTATCAATTAGACAGATAGACATTAGACTAACCAATGCTTAGTCTATCCATTTAATCCATATCAGACCCCCAGAAAAGTACTCATCACTATATAAAATTTAGCTAAGATAAGGAAAATTTGATAGTAACAAGATTATTGAGGTATAAGATAAATCGGTACCTTTCTCAAGGTTTTTCACATTCTTGGAGGAGAGAGTGATTCTGATCTTGTGAATCTGTTCTTGGGGCTCCTCCAAACCAGGCTTGGTCAGCTTCATTGCAGCGTACGCCATAGTTCTTATCTTGCTTTTGTGTTCTGTTCAGTACAATCAATTCCAATAAATAAAAAATTATCATCCAAAAGTAATTCACAAAACTAAAAATCTTAAGACTCAGTCAGCTTTTAGCTAGAAATATCAATATATAAACAGGGGTGATGGCAGTTAAATGCACATCAATTTTCTCACAAAAATCTCTCTTCAGTTTCAGCTCTCCCTTATTTTCTTTCTTCTTTGACCTCATTCTTCTTAACCAATTTCTGAGTTGAAACATAAGAGATAGCAGTCTGACTAGAACTCAAAAGGAGATGAGTTAATTGAAAAAAGGATGCTGACAGGATTGTCACCGAGGTTGAAAAAACTATGAGCAGTTGAAAATGGAGCTGCAATCTGAAATGCAAATGGGAGAAAAGTTCAGAGGTTGAGAGAAATGTGTTTAAAAGATGCAGATGATGAAAGGCTCAATCAGAGGAATGGCTGAATTTGAGTCAAAGCTGAAAATTGTATAGTGAGTTGCCACAACAACAAAGCTATAAATCCAGGACTGGGGTTGCTACCAGAAATGTTGGTAGGTTCTAGGACTCAGACTAAATACTCCAATGCCGAGTGACACAAATTCGATGGTGGGGATTTTTAAGGATGGTTGCCTAAAATGGTTCTTTGAAGTAGATCAATCCAATGATTTTCATTTTAAAACAGTAAAGGAAATGTTGGAAAATGGGAAACGATTGTAACCCAGAAATTGTGGGCTTTTACTTGTTTGATTGAAGATCAATCCAGTGAACTAGAACTAAAACCCAGAATAAAGAAAATCTAAACCACTATTCTTTCTTATTTTGCACATTAATCTGACCCAATTCCAAAGCAAGCTAGTTTACACATCAAATAAAATGAGAAGGAAAGAGAAAAGGAAACCTGGAAGAAGTGGAAGCAGGTAAGTGTGAAGCAACAGCCTCTAGTTGCCTCTTTCCTCAAAAGCCAACGATCTGGAAGGGGATCGGTAGGGGCAGAGGCTTTTATTATTAGGGTTAGGGTTTCTAGTTGGAAGGCTCTACCAAATAGATTTACGGGTCGGGTTCTAATATTTAGTGGGTAAATTCCTTAGTTGGTCACCCAACTTTTTGGGTGTTCCTTGCAATTTCGTCACATAACTTTTACGGCGTTTTTATTTTAGTCACTCAAGCATTAAATCTCTATCAGATAGTACATGCCACATCATATTTATATTTTCATTCTGGTCACCCAACTTCTAGGTTGTTTTCAATTTGGTCACCAAAAAAATATCTATTTTAAGTATTGATTAGGGTAAAAAAATGAAGAATTAAAGTGAAAAAAATGGTAGATACTAAAATAATACACAAAATTATTAAATTGTACTTGTTTATCCCATTACCTAAAATACTAAATATCTTTTTTTTAATATTGAATTTTTAAAATTTTAAAATATTAAAATAAATTTAATAAATTGTTGAAATTTTTTTATCCCTTGATAATGCCAACCGATTTGTTATTATAATATTAAAATTAATTAATTTAATCTCCTCTAAATTTTGAAATTTATTTTATTTTTCTATATTATCCTTAATGAAAATACCTCAAATTTAATAAATGTCTATGAAACTAAAATTTCATTTGATTATGAAATCTCGAATATTCAAAGTAAAATTACTTGTAATTAATTAAATTAATTGTTTGTTTTTTGTTTGGATGAAGCACCGATGAAAAAATTATGAGCTTTATTTGGTATGAAAGATAAATTAATTAATTTTAAGAATTTTTTCTTTGATTAAGATCATACAATCAAAAGAAATTTAAGTTTCGCAAACAATTATTAAAGATGAGTTATTTTAGTTAATTTTAATTTGGGATCATGAAATAAATTTTAAAATTTAAATAAAAACAAAAATTTTGAAAAAATAAACTTGAAATTTTAAGAATATTAAGAAAACAATTTCTAAATAAAATGTGTAATCTACCCTTATTTTATATAGGAGTTGGAATTAAAAAATCGATTAAAAAAACTCAATTAGTGACTCTAGTGGAAAAGAGGATGTTGCTCATCCCAAGAGTCCCAAGTTTGAGCACCTATGTGTGCGTTGTCAAAGGGTTAAGAAAGTATGAACATATACTACCATGTAATTTCATCTCGAAATCTTAAAAGAATAAAATATAAAGAAAATCTCAAAAATTGACAATTTTTCATTTAGAAAATTGCACAATTTGTCCGTTGGAAAATGTAGATATTACATAAATAATAATAGTAATTAATTTTATTATTTATTATTATAAAAGATTAATCAAATTAAAAGTGATCTAATTTGATTAAGATTTATCAGGCTTTAGTTATTAAAAAGAGTATGAGTCAAATATATATAGATACTTTAGTAACTAATTTTTAATTGATGATGGACTGGTTAGAAATTAGGATTAATGTGCAAAAGTTATATATTACGGCTTGATCTCAAATTACACATACGTAACTTTTCTAATATCCCATCTTTTTAAAAAAAGGAGAGTCATTTTCTCTAAATTACTTGTGTGCTAATTTGAAAGATCAAAATCACAAGATAAAAAATTTCATGAAATCAATGGATTCAAGTACGATTTCACATATAGTCTTGTTCTTGATTTGTTCTTGGTGATCTGACATGACAGATCATGATTTATTAAATTTTTTTATATCAGATCTTATTTTATGGTTCTAACAAGTAACATTTAAGTGTCGTCATGTTGAATCATCGAGAACCAATTTATATATATTAGATTGATTTTTTCTTAAGATTTTATGGATTTTGTATATTGAATAAAATATGAAATTTTGGTTTTGATTGCTTGTGTATTAATTTTTAGGGTTTTATGAATATAGATGAAAAGCATTATTATGTTGACAATGGATGATTTTTTGTCTATCTCATCAATATGATTGTTGGTCTGTTGATATTTTATGACTTTTATATTAAGCATTTCTAGATTTTAATTGATTTGGTAAATTTAATCAGGTTATTTTAGTATTGTTTATTAGAAGGATATATATATTTGTATATGTATTTCGATATTCTACATTTTGGTATGCGAATTCAAGGGTTTCGATTTTTAAATTAAATGGTGTTGAGTTATTTTGCTTTAGTCGATTTTGTATTTGATACCCTTTATTCGGTTCGGTCGTTGGACCGAGCTACGAGATGTTACTATTGTAATTAAAACTAAAAATATTGAACTAATCATGCAATAATCACTCGTATCTCAATCGTGATCATATGATGTCATTCAGATAGAAATCGAGACTAAATCGAGCTTACAGAGGCTCTATTGATGACCCGGGCATGAATTAGGACCAAATTGTAAAGTTTAGAAAATTTGAACTTCACATTGTGGCGAGCCATTCCCACATTGTGACGTCGCTAGACAGTGAGTCATGTCACGACGTCAGACCACTTGACGTCGAAAAGTCACTGACTGTTGATCGACGTTGCGACGAGAACTATATTTTTGGTAAAATAAGACCATTTGGTACCTATTTTGTGCCAAGCAAACCATATGCTCAAATGATGCATATTTGGCCACTCAAACCAGCACAAAAACAACTTATGCATACCAACATGTCCATTTAACCAACCACAAGACCAATCAAGCTATCCCATATGAAATGGACATTTTGCTAAGCTTATCAATCTATGTATTCATCAACTATTCAAGTATAGCTTACCAAACTTTCACTTTCCAATCTTAACCAAATCATAATCAAATATGTCATTTATAATTCATCCATTGCCTAACAACATGCTAAAGTGTACAACTTAATACACAACACATTTACCATCAAAGTTAAGCACCATATAAGGTCCAAAACTAGCACTATTCAAGTTAATTTTAGAAGTAACATTGTACATTTGTTTTTCAAAATGTGTTGGTCAATGTGGATCATATCCTCTCCTCTGCATGGAGTTGGGTTCAAGCCCTTAAGGCTATCCTAATAGGGTCACTGTGAATGCCGTGAGAGACATGAGGAGCTGTAAGTGGTGTCCACCTCCTTCGGGGTTTATCAAATTGAATACTGATGGAGGACGTAATCTTGTTTTGAGGAGAGCTACTATAAGGTCTCAAAAATAGGTCTAATAGTTTTGGGTAGTTTTTCGGGTTCCGAGTGAAAATTGAGAATTAATCAGGTTAATTAGTAATTTATATTCTTAATTAGTTAGCTTAATTTCATTTAAAAATCAGTAAATAATATTTTGAAAAATAAAAATATTTTTAGAAAATTTAATTTCATGGTTTTAAATAATTTTTGGGTAAAATAAATATTTTGGGTTGAATTGGAATTTAAAAATAATTTAAAATAGGGGTTTAATTGGGTTGTTTTAAAATAATAATTAAATAGGACCATTTTGCAAAACAAGGGAAATGTGGGAGTGGCCTGATGGCAATATTCTTAATTTTTGAAAATCAAGTGGGGGTTTTTCAGTTTTAAAAACACTGCAACTGCCTCACTTTGCACACCATTTTCACCCGAATTAAGAGTTTTTCTCTCGTTTTTTTGCTCATTTTTATAGACCATAAACTTTTATTCTCTCAAAATTCTCTCCAAAATCTCCATAACAGTTTTCCAAAGTTGAGTAAAAGTCATTCAAAATTTCTTCAAGGATCTTGATTCAGTCTTCTAAATTGATGATTTGAGATCAATTGAAGATAATTCTTAACTCTAAATTCATTTTTAAGTTGTTTTCAATCATCATTTTCTATTTAAATTGATGAAAATGGATTTTTCAAGTTTTGATTTCTTCTTTCTTGAAGATGGAACTCAACAATGGTGGATCTATGATTTTGAGTTGGAATCCAAGTTTTAATGGATGTCTAAGCTCAAAATATGTTTATTAAGAGGTTTTTAATCATAAAACAAGAGATCAAACTTGTTTGGTTGATCACTTTTGATAAATTCATTTTTAATCAAGAAGATGAGTTGATTTTTCGAAAAAATTTTAAACGATTTAATAGATGAAATTAACACTTAGGTTTTATGTTAATGGACTAGTAATGAAGTTTAGAAGTTGTTTGTGGAGTTGAGAAGGTCGTTTAGTTGATGAAATTTATATTTCGGCTTAATTGTGCGATTTTGGTAAGGTAGATTAGAGAAACAATTTAGATCCGTATAGTTTATGAAATTTTGAATTTCTTGATGCTAATGTTAGTTTGAATGCATATTTTGTCTCTGTTAAAGCTTTACACCAAGATGAGGATGATTTAAATCGGAATTGAGGCTCAAACTTACCTACTTGAACACACTTTTGTTTGAAAAACAAAGTGTGGAGGTGAGTGATTTAAAGGCTATTGGTAAATTTGCCTTTTTATGTGTTAAATTGAAGTTTTAAATAATATTTTTAATGGCTTAATCCTATTTTATTTGGTTGGATTTGCAAAAATTAATTTTATTTTACAAGAGCGTTATTGCACTTGGCTTTTGGAAAAAAAATATTCTATGTGTTAAGCTTTGGCATGTATAATTTGGATTGAATGGATTGTTAATTGGAGCATGAGTTATTGAATTTTTGAGCATGATGTTGGTGTTATGATTGGTTTAAGATTCATTGACAAAGGCATTCATTGTATTTAATTTTATTGATGTTGAAATTTGTTAAGCTACATGCTTTTGATTGCATTTTTACATCTTAAATTAAATGCTAAACATCATATTTTATGCCTTGTGTATATGATTATATTGGCAACATTGCATGGTAGATCCATTGGATATAGTTGGCATGTCATAGAATTTGTGAGTACTCGCCATTATTTGTGATATTGTGAGCATATGGCTCATGGTGGATTGATTTGTTTGGAGTAGATAAGGGAGTGTTGAGCTTGAGTCTCCACTCATCGGGTTATTTGAGGCACTACAAGGGAGCGTGTGGTTTTGGCCCACTCAATTCGGAGGACTGTATTTGATTTGTGGGAGTTCAGAGATCCGTTTATCCAATGTATGATCACATGTTTACTCATTGCCATGGATATATATGCCAATATAATTGATTGATTGTGTCAATTTAATTGAATATTTTTTTTATGTTAAAAGATAATTGTACATGACATGGAAACATTAACGTGTTGTGACTTAAAATTTAATGTTTAATTTCTTTGATTTATGCATGATTGGGTGTAATTTACTTGATGTTTTTACTATCATTCACTGAGCTTTTTAAGTTCACACCCTCACATTTCGTGCAGTGAATTTTCGAGTATAAGGAGTCGAGAAGCAAGTGTAAGGACGATCCAAGAATAAGCCTCGGTAGTGGCTTAAGAAATTTACTTTAGAAACTTTATAGGGGCATTGTGGTGCTTTTGGGACTAGTGTTATTTTACTTGTAATAGACATTGGACATTAAATTTTGGACTTTAATTTTGGTGTTTTTTTATTGCTTTAATGCATGATTTTATGTCTAATTGATGTTTGATTTATGGTATGTTGATGAGTGTTCGTACGGTGGTTGATAACATGGTGTATGAGGCATGTATTTTATTCTAACAACGTTTAATTGAAGCTTACCATGGAGTGGATTGCTTGCGACTAAGGTATGTTGTTTGTGCGAATTATTTGTTGTTTGCTAAGCGTGTAATTAGGTGTTAAATTTTGATTAATTATTGCATATTTATTGTAAATAAATTAAATAGGGTGTGTGAGGATGTTTATGGTGATTAATTATAATTATTTCAAGTTCAATGAGTAAGTAAAATATGTAAAATCGGGTAATTAAAATGTATTTTTGACAAAATAGGGGCAATGGTAATTAAAATGAATTTTTGGTTTTTTGTCTAGCATTCTAATTTGTTTAATTTATAATTTAATCCTAAAACTTGGTTAGATTAATTGAAGCCTTTAATGATAGGGAAACTTGGTAATATTTTAGAATTAGACTTGTAACTGTTAAAATTTGGTAGAAACACTTTTAATTTTTAATTTGGAAAATGTACTAAAAGTTTGTAAAAGTTACGATTTAGTCTCTAATAATAAAACTTGAATTAAGCATAGTAAATGAACTCAAAATAAGCTGAATTTTTTTAGTCTTACATAATTTGACTAAAAGCAGGTCAGAAACTTTTTAGAAATAAAATCGGGATAGTTTAACCTTAAGTGATAGAATGACCAAAATACCCTTAGGTTAAATACTTAGAAAAAGTTTAAAAATGGTTCACTAATTGCTCTTGCATTAATAAATGATAGTTAATTAGTCATAAATGAGGTGTTATAAGGTTGGGGTGTACGTTGGGTGGTCGTTAGCTGGAGAATCACTTCGGTGGCTAATGTAACGTTTTGAATTTGGACTGATCCGTCCCGATCAGATTTAAGGTGTCACAGCTACTTCGGTAACGGTGGCTAGAGACGAGTTTGGTAAGTGGCTAAGGGGAATAGGTAGGAATATTGGTTGTTGCGATGTGAAGCAAGCGGAACTTTGGGCAATTTATGATGGTCTTTCTATGGCTTGGGAGGCCTAATGGAGAGATGTTATCGTTGAGTCAGATTGTGCGCTTGCGATTAAAGGAATTAATGGTGGAGATTTAGGAACCCGTTCTAGAGACTTGGTTATCAGGATCAAGGAACTCTGTCGACGAGATTGGAGAGTTGTTTTTAAACAGATATCGAGAGATATAAACCTTGCTGCTCATTCGATGGCCGGGTTGTTGAAGCAGTATCCGATTGGAGTCCATAATTTCATCATGGCACCTCCCTCTGTCAAGTAACAGATAGATAAGGATTTATCCGTTGTAGTCTCAAACTCTATTTTGTGATGTTATTCTGATGATACTTTTTATTTCCAAAAAAAAGGGTCCCGATCCTCCCTAAATGGAAAATTTTTCATTTAGGTCCTTTAAATTTTAAATTAATAAAGATAAAATTACACTTTAACTTTCATTACAACAAAATTAAATATCAGTTCATGAGTCTGTTTTCTTGATCGGCTGTGAATACCAAAACCTTGTTCCCTAACAAAGGTTTTATAAAAGTTTTTAGCCATAAACTAGTGGTTTTTTTTTCTCACTTCATATTTTGATCATCACCAATACAATATCAACTACTGATAAAAATGAGGGAATAGATCTTGTAAAATAGTATCAAGTAAAAGTTTTGAACATTTTCTTTTCTTCATTTTATTAAGCATTCGCCTTCAACAAGCAAATCTTGAATGTGAATAATTTTACAAAACCTATTAGCTTTTGAAAAAAAATATAGTAATTAAAATAATAACTTCATTAATATCAAATCATTTAATTCATATAAATTTTTTTATGCAAGAATATGACATGGATGACTATTTTAAAAGGTTTAATATGACATTTGGCATTTGAATTTGACAATTTTTTTTTCTAATTTGGTACTTAAATTTTTTTGACTTAATCTGGTACCTGACTTGGTATTTTTTCTTAATTTGGTACCTAAGCTTTTTTTTTATTCAATTTGGTACCTAAATTTATTAAATATTATAACAATTACGTAAAACAATAACAGTGTTGAATTTTTTTTGTTATGCTACAAAAATATTGTCAGTTTCAGAGAAAATTCATGTTAAAAATAGGTATTGAGCTATGCTTAACGAATTAATATTAAAAAAAATTAGGTACCAAATAAGGAGAAATAATCAAGTTCAGGTACCAAAATGGACCCCAAAAAGTTTAAGTACCAACTTAAAAATATTGTTTAGGTACCATGTAACACCTCTAACCCGTATCCGTCACCGGATTTAGGTTACGGAGTACTACCAAGCAATACAAACATTTAACAACGAAATACAATAATGATTCATCTTAGTCATACATCTATAAATCTTATGGCAAACATATATATATATATATATAGACCTTAAATTGTGATTTCGAGACCTTAAAAACAACTTAAAATCATTTCGGGACTATTTTAAAACATTTTAGAAAGTTTAGGAAAAAGTTGAAAGATGTGAGAAATAGGGGCACGTGGCCGTGTCCCAACTCGCGTGTTCATTAGTGTGGGTAACTGAAATAGGATCACACAGCTGTGTGCCAAACCGTGTATGTGTGTTCAAACTTGGGTTACACAGCCGTGTTCTAGACAGTGTAAAACCTGCATCAAACATAAATGACACACGGTCGTGTGAAGTGACCGTGTGTGGCACACGACCATGTGACAACCCGTGTGTAGTACAATTTGCCATAAAACAAGCCATTTCCAACATCACTTCTTACCCATCAAGCAATACCATCTATAGTTATTTCCACATGCTTATAGCACATTCCAAAATCTACCTAAACCATGTCAAAATAACCATTCCAAAACATGTTACCATACCATATGCTATCTAGTATCAATAGAGTATGCATGAGGGTTCATTCACCCATATTTGCACATATTATTTACATGTCAACATTTAACATCACAACTACAACAAGCTTAACACAACTCAAAACAAGAAAAATTCACTTGAAACACCTTTTAACCCTATCACGTGCCATTTATAACCATTAACCAAAATTACCATAAATACCAATATGCCAAATAGATAGTGTGACGATACTCTAACGATATTCCAACCGGTCGAGCTTTCCGATGATCTACAAAACAAAGGAAACGACTACTTAAGCATTTAATGCTTAGTAAATTTGTATAAGAGAAACTTAACCTTACTGAACATTTTAAGATAAATAACCTAATATACTCTCATCATGTCATATGCCAAACTTCCTTTCCTATACACATCACCTCATAAGGTTAGTAACATAACATTACATATAATTCCCGAGTAACTCATGGCATATACATGATAAGAATTTAGACTTTATCCATCATCCATCACCCATACATATATCCATTACACATTCTTCTCATTGGATTCATATGGTTAATAGTTAATAAATAAATACAACATCTATCAAACATAATATATATTAAGAAACGAATTCCATGTATATTTCATCCATTACATGATAAATTCTCATCCTCTTCATTTCGTATATGCATATTCATATTTACGTTTCATATGAGCATTAGTATCATTAAGTTTTTATACATGCCTTTCCATTAAGCTGTACTTATCCGTTGAACCATATAGAATTATGTTGGATACTCGGGAATACTCACACAAAGTGTGCCTTTCCATATAACCCTAACCTTTGCAATAGTGCTCACACAAGCTTTGAAATGGGCCTGCTCACACGAGCTATGGGTCGGGATGTTAACTACACGATGCTGCTCACACGAGTTGTGGAGAATCCACAACAAATGCGGGACCTCAACCATCGGTAAGACATCTAGGACCGGCACCCAAAATTGTATAATCCCTAATGACATGTCATTTGTATCCTGGTATTCACGAGGTTCAAACGGGCCTCTTTTCGTATCCTTATCCGTGACCTTCATTCTGATATTAGCTTTTCAATATTTTTCCGTGAAATTTACATTTTCCATACTTAACTTTAACTCCCTTTTCGATATAATATCTCATAAAATCATGTTATACATAATAATCCATCCAAAATCCACTTGCATTAAATTTTGCTTTCTATTATAACCTTTTTCCAATATACATTTCCTTCACCATAATTCTCTTTTTAAATATTTTATTCAAACCAAAACACTTTGTCATTCAATTTAATTAATATCATATTTTGGTCTATATGAACAAAATATTATGTAATTATTAATCTAATTTAATTATAACATAGTAATTATGAACATCACATACAGAATAACATATAATAACTTAATCTTTATATGAACTTACCTCGATTAAAACAGTTGCTAAAACAGAGTCGAGAACTAGATCGAAAATTTTAGCTTTTCCCCCGATTTAAATCCAATCGTAGTGCTTCGATCTAAATAATAATTTTCATTCAATTAACCCCATTCTAACATTTAAAATAATCAATTTAACTTATAAACTTTAGAAATGGAAATTTACAAAATTACCCTAAAATATTATCTTTTATGCAATTTAGTCCTTAAACTCGAAACTTATAATTTCACCATTTTTAACCATAAATCATGCTAGCCGATTTTTTATCCATCTTTATAACTGCCCATATTTATAACCATTTTACAATATTTTCCTTGACTTTTACCATTGTACAAGCCTAATTTCGTTCGGGCTAGTAAAAAAACTCAATTATTAATTTATTTATTATTTTATAAATATTTTAGAAACATTTTTTTTAAAAAGTCCCAAAATTTTATTTTAAAATAAAAATGGAGTCGCCACGAATCTTTTTTTTTGGTGTGATTGGAGCACCTTAAAATATTTAAATTTATTAAAAAAATAATTTAGTCTTCGAAATCTAGAAAAAAGCTCGGGAGTCAATTACGTGTGAAGAAGGATTAGCACCCTCACAAGCCCAAAATTAGTACCGAGTCGATTTTTAAAAGGTCTTATTTGTTAAAAATTTGAAAACTCGGGCAAAAATTAAAACGCGATCCCTAAATGCATGAATGATAGGTTTAATATTATTTTTTTAAATCGAACCTCGCGAGGAAGACTGGTTACTTTGAAATAATCAAGAAAAAGTCATGTCCAGTAAGTTAGGACACGACACCTCGAATTTTCAAAAATAATAAGTATTCCTTTTATTCCAAATCTCACATTTTTATTTTTTTAAAAAGAGAAGGGTATTCAATAATTTTGATTCGAAGAAAGACCGCACCTAATAAGTTAATGCGTGACTTTTCAAATCCCGAAATAACGAACATTACCTTGATTTTAAAATCATTTATTTTATCAAAACACATATACATATATATTTTTAAATGGATGAATATGAATTAGCACAATTTGCAATTTAATAATCATAAGACAACATGGCATAAATAAAAAATGACAAATAGATATACAATGAAATAAAATAAATTGAAGCAAATTAAAAACACCAAATAAATAATATATTAAAAAAATTAGAAAGGATTTAATTGAAAAATAAAACAAAAACAGTGATTAAATTTAAAAAAAAATCAAAAGATTTAAAACTATATTTAAAAAACATATTAAAACAAAATTAAAAAAACAGGGACTAAAATGATGATTTCTCCAAACCCACACACTATTTTTCAAAACAGTGGTCAAAGGACCATATTTAAAATAAAATAAAATTAGGCTGTTAATTTTAAAAATAATAAAAACAAGCTAATAGGGTTAAATTGCAAAATTTAAAAAAAATAAGAGGAGGGCCATGGATAAAAATTTTCCTTTTCTTTTTTAAAATCTGTCGTCCAAACGACGACGTTTCAGAGCCATTGTAATGTGGCTTGAAACGACGTCGTATAGGGGCGAATTTGGATGAATAGGGACAAAATTGTAATCACTTGAAAACAGGAAGGACTGTAGAGATAAATCTCTCACTTGTTGAAAACGCGCGGACCCTATTCGGGTCTAGGACGGGTTGGGCTTTTCGACATCAAAACGTCATTGTTTTGGTCACTGATGTTTCACACCAAAACGACGTCGTATCCTCTGGGTATTTAAGTTAGAATTTTTTTAAAAAATATCTTTCATTTGCTTCATTCTTTTTTTAAAAACTCTCTCCCCTTTTCATTTTTCTCTCAAAGGGGTTAGAGTCCGGTCACCGGTCCGTCGCTCGTCTGCTATGGACCCCCGTTCATCGGTGCCTGTAACCACCGTTAATGTTTTTCAAAGTCTCTATTTTTTTATTTTTTTCCTTTAAAAGACTAGATCCGAGCTCGTGAGTTTCAAAATCGAGCCAAATCCTTGAGAAAATCCAAAAGTTTTGATTTTTAATTTTGTTTTTTTAAAATCTCTTTTGGTTTTCATTTTGTTTTTTTTAAAGCATCTCTTCGTCGGAGCCTCTCTCACGAACATCAACAGGTTCAGAGGGGTTCCTCGTGACCACAACCTTACCCATTGTTGAGGGCAATCCTCGGCCACACTACGATGGCGCAGGAATAGGTACGAAACCTTAACCCTTTTGTTTTTCTTATTTTATATTTATTCAAATATTTGTTTCGAAATAAAAAATAATATATATATTAAAACAATATACCTTGAACAGAAAAATTCTTGAAATTTTTTTTATTCGAATCTGTATTCTGATATTGATTGTGTTTGAAAAAAATTTTACAAGGGAAAATGTTTGACTTTTATAGCAATTGTTACAATCACAACAAAGTAATAGTTTTCTTGCTTTTGCAGGTACAAACAACTGTGGCAGAGGTACTTTCGACCGTCTAATGGTGGTGGTGGTGTCAAAGGCATGGTGGGCGGCCTTGGGAACAAGGAGTTGATGTGAAGAGGGGCTTCCGGTATCGAGGGATCCCTTAGCATTAGGGTTTCTATTTTTTTTTAATTTGGGCTTGTTAGGCTTGGGTTGTATTGGGTTAGGACATGTAATTGGGTTGGCATTTTGTTTTGGGCCATGGGTAGTTTAGGTGGTATTGGATTGGATTTGTGAATGGGTTTGGGTTTAGATTTAAGATATAAGTTGTAAAAGGACATTTAAAATTAAAAAGGATTTTTTAATTTAAATGTTTTTATTTTTTATTTTGATTTATTTTGGTTTGGGCCTGGACAAATTGGACTCCAACAGTTGTCCGTCTTTACTCTTTGCCGTGTAACGAGAATAGGGCAAAGATTAAAAAGAGGACTAATTTTGTCTGGTCCGTTGACTTTGTCTTCTTCGACACTTTTTCTTCAAGTAGCCCTCTCTTTTGCTTTATTTGTTATTTAATTTCATTGTATCTGCCTCTCTGTAACTTCGGAAGATGGGATTTGGTGATTGAAGCTTTTTTTCATTCCATTGTAACCTCAAGGACTTTGAGATTTGCTTCGTTGTTTCAATCTGACCCACTGCAACTTCAGGGGTATAGGATTTGGCATTGTAACTTCACTCTATTCTACTGTAACTTCAGGGACATTGAGATCTATTACCTATTTTGATCCACTTCACTGTAACCTCAAGCAAATATGATTTGAAGTTTCACTCCATTCCACTATAACCTCAAGGACAATGAGATCTATTTCGTTGTTTGAATCTGACCCACTACAACTTAGGGGTATTGTAACTTCTCTCCATTCCACTATAACCTCAAGGACATTGAGATCCGTTACTCATTTTAATCTGATCCACTGTAAATTTAGGGATATAGGATCTGGTGCTTCACTCCACTCCACTGTAACCTCAGGGACATTGAGATTTGCTTCATTACTTTAATTTGACCCACTACAACTCAGGGGGTATAGGATTTGGTGCTTCACTCCATTGCATTGTAACCTCAGGGACATTGAGATCCACTTCATTGCTTTAATCTAACTCACTGTAACTCAGGGGTATAGGATTTGGTGCTTCACTCCATTCCACTATAACCTCAAGGACATTGAGATCCGCTTCATTGCTTTAATCCGACTCAATGTAACTCAGGGGGTATGGGATTTGATGTTTTAACTTCTCTCCATTCCACTGTAACCTCAGGGATATTGAGATCAATTTTTCATTTGATCTATCCACTGCAACTCAGGGATATAGGATCTGGTGCTTCACTCCACTCCACTGTAACCTCAAGGACATTAAGATCTGCTTCATTGCTTTAATCCGACCCACTGTAACTCAGGGGTATAGGATTTGGTGCTTCATCCATTCCACTGTAACCTCAAGGACATTGAGATCCGTTTCATTACTTTAATCTGACCCACTGTAACTCAGGGGTATAGGATTTGGTACTTCACTTCATTCCACTATAACTTCAAGGACATTGAGATCCACTTCATTGCTTTAATCTGACCCACTATAACTCAGGGGTATGAGATTTGATGTTGTAACTTCCTTCTATTCCACTGTAACTTCAGGGACATTGAGATCTATTACTCATTTGATCCAATCCACTATAACTCAGGGATATAAGATCTGGTGCTTCACTCCATTCCACTGTAACCTCAGGGACATTGAGATCTGCTACATGTTTTAACCTACTTCACTGTAACCTCAGGAAGATAGGTTTTGAAGTTTCAACTTGGTCCATTACGCCATTTTGTGGGGAATGAAACCTATAAAATATGCTTCTATGGACCTCTATGCAGGCCAAATTATTAGGATGCCATGATCGGAATGAGTCAAACGCTCTTAACTAAATGAATGTGCATGATGAATGTCAGGTTCAATTTTTTTTCTTTTTTTGGTCTTTGGATCGACATGGTTTGTCGTTTGTCCAAGTTCTATAACTGGTGTACTTCCCTATCTTCTTTTAGATCTATGATGAGACTTGACAGAGTAGCCTTAGTTCGAACTACTTATTTCAAGTTTGATTCTTTTAACCAGTGATCTTGTTTCAGGTCTCTGTACCATTTAGGAAATTTCCAGAGTGATACGCATGGATCCTTGTATGCTTTATAATGTCAGTCCATTATCCTTTATTTTAATGCAAAAATACTTGAACAAGATTGTGAAAGAATAAGGTCAAATTTTATTTAAGACAAAGTTCAAAGGAAAGAATTGAAAAATGGCAAACATTAGACAAAGAAAATTGTCAAGTATAAAATAAAAAAAAACAATATTTGGTGCCCCAGATATCAAAGTATGAGCTTCTTTGAGTCAACTTGACGAGGTTCAATTTGAGTTCGATATGTGTCTAGAAAACCTAGAGTGCTTTGTTAATACCCCAAGATGTAAAGTTTCTCCCTCTTGTTACGTTTGATGGAAATGATCATTACAAGTTCATCCTTTGCTCCAAATTTGAGTCGCCCTTTACGAGTTTTCAACTCAAAATCCCTTTGGTTTCAAGATGCTCTTTGCGGGTTTTCATCTTGACCTCTCCTTTTTCTTTTTTTAATTTTCTTTAGGTTTCAAAATGCCCTTTGTGGGTATTCATTTCGACCACTTTTTTTTAGAGGAAATATTTCTTCACCGAGTTTGAATTGACGGGATTGTGCAGATCTTTTCCATCCATTTCAATCAGAATGAGAGCTCCTCTAGAAAAGGCTTTCTTTACTACATAAGGTCCTTCCCAATTGGGCATCCATTTCCCTCGGAAGTCTTTGTGTATGGGAGGTATCTTTTTCAGAACTAGATCCCCTCATGAAATTCTCTGGAATGAACCTTTTTGTCAAAAGCTTGCATCATTCATTTTTGATACATCTGACCATGATAGATAGCTCTTAATCTTTTTTCTTCAATCAAGTTCAACTGATCATATTTGGCTTGGACCCATGCTGCCTCATCTATCTGTAATTTTGACAAAACTCGGAGAGAAGGAAACTTAACCCCAATAAGCAAAACTACTTCTATCTCACATACTATGAGAATGGTGTAGCTCTAGTAGAAGTTTTGACTGAGATTCTATAAGTAAAAATGGCAAACGATAACTTCTTGTGCCAATCTTTATAGGTCTTTGTCATCTTTGCAATGATCTTGATGTTTTTATTAGTTACCTCTACTGCCCCCATTCATTTTTGGGCGATAGGGAGATGAATTGTGATGCTTGATCTTGAATTGACTGCAAACCCCCGTTGTCGTGCTATTATTCAAATTCAATGCATTGTCGGATATGATCCTTTCTAGCATCCTATATCGGTAAATGATCTCTTTTTTCAAGAATTTGCTAACTGCAGACTTCGTGACATTGGCGTAGGAAGCAGCTTCTTCCTACTTGGTCAAATAGTCGATAACCACAAAGATGAATCTATGTTTATTAGAAGCCTTTGGTGAAATTGGTCCAATAACATCCATGCCCCACATAGAAAAAGGCCATGGAGAACTCATGACATGAAGATGCAACGGGGGTACATGAATTTTATCTCCGTATATCTGGCATTTATGGCACCTCTTAGCATAATTGATACAATTACCTTCCATGGTGGATCAATAGTATCCAAATCTCATTATTTGCCTGGCCATTGTGAAACCATTAGCATGTGTTCTGCAAATGCCCTCATGGATATCTTCCAAGATTTTTCTAGCTTCAATTGTGTCGACAGATCTTAACAATACCTGATCTTTTCTCCTTTTATACAAGATTTCCCCGTCTAGGACATATTCATTTGCAAGCCTCATTAATGTCCTTTTATCATTTTAAATAGCTTGCTTAGGATACTTGTGATCTTTTACATACTAGAGCACACCTTGGTACCAAGGACGTTATCTCTTTCTTCTTCCTCGATGTCACAGTAATGGGCTGTAGCCTCGTAAATGCTCATTTGAATGGGTTTTACATCTTTTGGCTTGTTTACCTTAATCATCGGCCATCTAATTTTCATCTCGTGGGAGGTAATGGAATGTGACATCATCAAATTTCTTAATTAATTTGAGAACTAACTTTCGATAATCAATCAGCTTGGAATCTCTTGTTTCCCATTCTCCCTTGAGTTGATAGATCATGTAGAATTCCCATAAATCTCTAAAACTTTAATTTCTCGTTCTATGGCTACACGGATTCCCATGATACACGCTTTATACTCTGCCATGTTATTTGTGCAATCAAAGTCGAGTTTACTAGTGAAAGGATAGTGGTCTCCTTCTGGTGATGCAAAGACTGTCCCAATTCCATTGCCCGTGGCATTTGAAGCACCATTAAAATTTAATCACCAAGGATGTTCTACTACGATTCCCTCTTCAGTGGTTGAAAGATACATTAAATCCTCATTTGGGAAGGCGAAATTGATTGGCTCATAATCCTCTAGAGCTCTGCTAGCTAGGAAGTCTGCTATAGCACTCCCTTTTACTTCCTTTTGGCTTACGTAGACTATATTGAACTCAAAAAGTAGGATTTGCCATCTAACCATTCTCCCATTTAGTACGGTCCACTCCATCATGTATTTCAAAGGATCTAATTTTGAGATTAGCCAAGTCATGTGGTACAACATGTACTATCTTAACCTTCGAGTAGTCCAAACTAAGGCGCAACATAGCTTTTCAATTGGCGAGTATCTTGTTTCACAATTGGTGAATTTCTTACTGAGATACTATATCGCTCTTTCCTTCCTCTTAGACTCTTCATGTTGGCCTAGTATACATCCCATATAATTTTTGGAAACTACCAAGTATAGGATCAATGGTTTATTAGGACTCGATGACACTAGCATTGGAGCATTAGACAAATAATGTTTGACCTTGTCAAAAGTTTTGTAGCATTCATCGTCCCACACACTTGGGTTGTGCTTCCTAAGAAGACAGAAGATGAGATCACATTTCTTAGTTAAATGTGAGATGAATCGAGCGATGTAATTTAATCTCCCTAAGAAACCTCGAACTTCTTTTTGTGTACGGAGTGGTGGTAGCTCTTATATGGCCTTGACCTTATCTGGATCAATCTCAATTCCTCTCTTGCTAACCACGAAACCTAACAATTTGCTTGAAGTAGCTCCAAAAGTGCTCTTTGCTAGGTTCAACTTTAATTGAAATTTCCTCAATCTTAAAAACAGTTTCTTCAAGACCTTCACATTGTTCTTCTCCAGTTCGGGACTCTATAATCATATCATCGACATAAACCTCGATTTCTTTATGCATCATATCGTGAAACAAAGTCACTATGGCTCTTTGATATGTTGCCCCTGCGTTTTTAAATCCAAAAGGCATAACTTTATAGTAAAAGATCCCCCAAAATTGTGACAAACGCAGTCTTCTCCATATCTTCAAGATCCATCTTTATCTGGTTATATCCAGAGAAATCGTCCATGAAGGAGAATAGTGAGTGAACGATCGTGTTATCTATTAGAGTATCGATATGAGGTAGTGGAAAGTTGTCCTTTGGGCTAGCTTTGTTCAAATCCCGATAGTCCACGCACATACGTACTTTCCCATCTTTCTTAGGAACATGGACTATGTTAACTACTCATTCTGAACACTTGACCACTTGGAGGAAACCAATGTCAAATTGCTTTTGACCTCTTCTTTTATCTTCAATAATACATCAGGTCTCATCCTTCGGAGTTTTTGCTGAACAAGTTTTCATTCTTCCTTTATGGGAAGCCTATGTACCACGATGTCAGTGTTTAGGCCAGGCATGTCTTGTTAGGACCACGCGAAGACATCTTTAAACTCTTGGAGCAACTCAATAAAATCATTTCGTGTTTCTGTAAAGATGCTTGTCCCAATTTTCACTTCTTTCTTTTCATCTTCATTCCCCAAACTTATAACTTCTTTTGATTCCTTATGAGGCAAAATTTGTTTCTCCTTTTTTTCCACCATTCTTAACAAATCGGGAGACAAGTTACAACTCTGATCATCTTCAATGTCCTGAAGTTCCTCTAAACACATATCTTGATCAAAATGAGGCTCTGAGTCAGCATCAATGTCACTCATATGATTGATATCCAAAGACCTATCAAAGGAGTAAACGGGATCTAAAGAACAAAATTTGAGAATGATTGATTGTATGGTATGAGTATGAGTATAAAATGTTTGTCAAATTAGACAAGAACGAAAGAATAGCTAGCGAAATATTTGCCAAATGGGATAGAAAATGTATTTTTCATTAAAGATAACTGATAATGATTAGGTGTCCTTTACAAATGAACCATATTGCTCTTGGGCTTAAAGCAATAGGTGCGTTTTAAGTATTACTCTAAAGAAATCCTAAAGGTTATAGGGAGTTCCTCTACAATCCAGTTAGTTAGAATGCTTCTTAGGGCGCATGAACGAATTTTGGACAAATTCCCTTCTTTTCCTTCTTCATATATAGCATTGACGCTCAGATTCCTTATGGTTCCTTCAACCTCGATATCATCCTTTTTTTCATCCTTTGTCTTGAGTTGATTATTCCTCTGGATATGAACATCTTGGATATGTGGAGAAAGATCATGGGTTCCCACTTAATCTCTTTCCCAATCAATCTCGCTCTTCTCCTTTCTTATTTTCTTTCCAACATCTTCTTTTGCCTTGCATCCGATTTGTATCCCAACCTGAAGTGATCTTGTTTTTCTATTAACATTGGCACATTAACTCTTCCTTGTAAGTACCTTCCAAGTCTCTTTCCAAGTAATGCTCCTTTTCCAACTATTAATCGCAAACCTATCTTTGTGGTTGGAGATAATTTTGGTACAAGGACTTTGTTTCCTTTGACAATGAAGGTTGCATTGGCGAATTCCAACGAGCGAAAAGTGCAGTCTATGGCCTCTTCATCCGCCCCTATGTAGAGTGTGTCACTTGTTACCGATGCTATGACGTCCTCTTCAGCATTTATGGTAACCAACTGTCCTTCAGTTACTAGTTTTAGCTTTTGATGTAACAATGAAGGTATTGCCTCGGCCGAATGAATCTAAGGCCTTCCCAACAAGCAATTATAGGTAGGCTTGATGTCCATCACTAAGAAGTCTACCTCATATGTGTTTGGGCCAATCTGGAGCGATATCTCAATTTTGCCCATCACTCTTCTTTCAATCCCATTAAATGCCCTTACTATGTTATGGCATGCTTTCATATGGGAATGGTCAATTGGTAGCCTCTTCAAGGTTGTCAATAGTATCACGTTCTGAGCAGAGCCATTATCAATGAGTACCTCAGGAAATGTATACCCTTTACAGTGAGTAGTAATGTATAGGGCTTCTGTTGATCCCATTCCTCCTGATTGTATCTCATCGTCGCTGAAGAAAATGAAGTTGTCAGCACTCAGGTTGTTGATCAAGCGGTCCCACTTACTTATTGAGATATCATTAGCCACATATGTTTCATTTAGCACTTTCATTAATGCACTGCGATAGGCCTTTAATTTTAAAAGTAAGGCCAGAATTGATATACGAGCTTGCTGTTTATACAATTGTTCCACTATTATACTCACTGTGCTTTAGGAATTTCAAAAATTCCTTTGCTTCTTTTTTTATTATGGGCTCATTTATTGGTAGTTCAGTTTCATCAATCCTACCCTCCTTAGGCTCAACCACTAATGCTTTTACTTTATTCACTTCTTTTTCTTTGTTTGTTAAATCATAACGCTTCCCGCTACGAGTGACGAGACTCATATCCTCTTTGAGTTCTTCCTCCTTTGGCATTGTTACGTTGTAATTATAGCTCCACAAGACTCTTTTGCTATCGTACGAAAATGCCACTGATTTTTGTATATGATGCTTGGCACCATTTGCTCTCCTACCTCATTGCTCTTGGGTTTAGAAATGATCACCATTGGGTAATTGATCCTATAAGTTTTCTTTGTTCTCTCTTTAGAAGCGTAAACATCTTTGACCTTCCCCTCTTATTCAAAAAACTCCAATTCTTTATTGTCCATCAAATCTTGTACCAAACCTCTGAATTCTACGTAGTCTTGGATTCTATGCCCTTCAGTGGCGTGAAATTCATAATAATTCTCGGCCTTAGTTAATGTTTCCTTCATTCTTGTGTGATCAATCCCATAGTAACCATTTGACGCCAAACCCATTTTAGTGGGGATTTGACCTCTCCAACATTAATTTTTGTCCTCTTGCTCTTTTCCTCTACTATTGTGTTTATTCCTTGATCAGGATGATTGGGCAAGGGATTTCCAGCTATATTAGGTCTTGTCGGTTCACTAAACCTCACAACTCTTAACTAAATAAGCCTCTTGATTAGCTTTTTGAAGGCGGGTCAATTCTCAGTTGAATGTCCAATTGTTCCCGCGTGATATTCGCATTGAGATTTTGCGTCGTACCAGTTTGGGAATGGGGTTTTAGTGGTTTCAAATAGTGCGGGGACACTACAAGTTCATCATATAATCTTTGGTAGAGCTCCTTGTATGTCATAAGAATGAGACTGTATTAAGTTCTTTCATTGTTTATCCTCGAACTTGATTCTCATTTTGGAGTTGGTAATTGGTCATTGGGGCTTTTGGTTGTGACATCATGACCGACTTTGTGTAATTTGGCCTATACAGACCTACATTGTTTACTTCATTATCCTTCTTCTTGGGAGCAGGCCTCTTGTGCTTTCTCTAGCCTCGATCTTTCCATTTTTTATTGCACTTTCAATCATTTTTCCAAACATGACCATATTTGAGAAACTTTTGGTGGCATTCCCTAACAATTGATTAATGTAAGACGCTTTTAAAGTATTAACGAAGAGCATAGTCGTCTCTTTTTCCGTCAGTGGTGGTTGCACTTGAGTTGCCACATCTCTCCATCTTAGGGCATATTGCCTGAAGCTCTCACTTGGCTTCTTCTCCATATTTTGCAATGTGATTCTATTAGGGGTTATGTTAGCAACATGGCCATACTATTTCATAAAAGCCTGAGCCAAGTCCTTCCAAGAACTAATCTTTGTACGCCTTAGCTGATTGTACCATCTAGCAGCAGGTCCTACCAAACTGTCTTGAAAATAGTGAATAAGTAGTTAGTTATTATGGACGTATAACGTCATTTTCCTCCAGAAGATGGTGATATAAGCCTCTAGGCAACTAGTCCCGTTATACTTTTCAAATTCTGGAGCCTTGAATTTGGGAGGAAGTATTAGGTCTGGGACCAAACTTAACTCTTTAGCGTCCAACCCATAGAAGGTTTCGGCTCCTTGTATTGCTTGAATTTTTTCTTCCAATAGTTTGTATTGTTCCTCCATCTGTCTAGGGAGATTCATTCTCGCTATTTTATCAAAGTCGGGGGTGCTAGGATTCGCGATGTTATCCCTCAGGTTGGATCCTGATCCTATTAGACAATTAGTTGGCCTCGAAGTACCAGTAGTGTGCTGTTGTGCTCTTATGGTAACAGTAGCTCCTCGTGCGTACGTTTCTGGTGGAACTTCGTTGTATGGAGGTGTGTATAGCCTTGAGGGTTAATGGGATCCTCTTCTTCTTCCGTCAAATTTATTGCGGGATATTTTCCTTTATCAGCCCCTTCTTTCATCATTTGGGTCAACCGGCTTATCATGTCCCTTTGTGCCTCAATAATCAGGTCTTTCATATCTTATTGCATTCTTGTTGTCGAAACGTTTGTTTTAGGGAAAACAAACAAGTCTCGAACAATATTTAAAAATAAAAAATAGGTATTTTAAATGATCGAAAAAATGGGAGTTGCCACCAATCTTTTTATATGGTGTGATTGGATCACCACAAAACGATTAAAATCCGTTTAAAAATATTTTGGTCTTCGAAATCCAGAAAACAGGTTCGGGAGTCGGTTAAGTGTAAGGAAGGATTAGCACTCTTACACGCCCAAAATTGGTTCCACATTGATTACTTTCGGGTCTTGGTTTGTTAAAACTTTGAAATCTTGAGTGAAGTTTGAAAAACAAGGAACAAAAACGTCCGTGTGTTTCGAAATTCATTCAGGCTGTGTCCAACACGTTAGGACACGATAGTCTCGAAATTTTGAAATTGAAGAACGTTTTAAAAGGATTCAAAAGAGAATATTCGATCGTGTGAATTACACGAAAATCATACCCAGCTCGTTAGGGCATGGTTTTTCGAAATTTCCACACGAAAGAATACCGCTTCATTTTTTAAAAAAAATTATTTGTATATTCTTTGAGAACTCAAAATTTCGAATTAAGTTTAAAATACTATCCTCAGATACATTACTTATTGTATGTGATTTTCAAAAACTTAAATTTAGAGAAAAATGCCCGTTTATTTCGATTTTCACGGAGAATTGAAGTCGTAACGAACACGTTAGGGCACGACGTTCTTGGAATCTCGAAATTAAAAGGCATTTGAAAAGTTTGGAAGAGGATATTCGATTCGTGTAGATTATACGAAAAATCACACCTAGCACGTTAGGGCATGATTTTCTGAGATTTCTACATGAAAAGGACATTGCCTCGGTTTTAAGGTTTATTTGTATGTAAAAATAATTTTGAAAACAAACATGTAATTTTAAATATGAATGAGCAATTAATAACGAAGATTAAGTAACACGAAACAAAATAATTAAGCAGATAAATAATACACAAAAATTAAAAATTAATAGAATATAAAATACGAAAGAATAATGATTAAATTCTATGTATGAACCTTGAAGAGAAAGAAAAGCAAGACAAATGGAGTCAAAAATGTAATTTTTAGATGCCAAGGGTAAAACGGTAATTTTGGGACACTCGGGAGCAAATGGTAATTTTTGGATGCTCGAGGGCAAAATGGTAATTTTGAAAACTCGAGGTCAAAAATGGTAATTTTTGGATAGTTTGGCGCAAAAATGTGATTTTTGAGAAGTTTGAGGGTTAAAATGTAATTTTGGAGAAGTTTAGGGTTAAAATGTAATTTTTGGAAAGTTTAAGGGTCAAAAATATAATTTTTGGAAAGTTTAGGGACCTTCTGGAAAATAAAACCAAGAAGATGGGATACGTGGCAGCTTCTCATGCCTTCAAAAGTCAAAGGACCAATTTGAAAATCATTTAAAATTACTGGGCCAATTTAAAATAAAACAAAACTTGATTTAAGGATGAAATTGAAACAAATCAAAAATAGAAAGGACCATTTGCAAAAATAACCCAAAAATTGCCACGTGGCAGCTTCTTGGACTTCAAAAATGTTAAAGGACTAAATTGAAAATGAAATAAAATTAATGGACAAATTTAAAATAAATTAAAATATTAGAAAGGAAGAAATTGTAACATTCTAAAAAATCGGACGGACTAAAGGTAGAAATAGCCCAATGTTTTAAAAAATTCTGATTTTTGCATAGGCCAGACGACGTCGTTTTGGGGTGTTTAAGTCACTCCCAAAACTATGTCGTTTTGGGAACCTATATAATCCCCCTTTCAACCCTTTTTTCTTCATTTTTCACTCATTTCTCCAAAAAAAAAATAAATCCTCTCTTCTTTTTATTGGTGTTGCTTCTTTTTCCGTCGACCGCCGTCGTCGTCGCCGTGCACGGCGGCATAAAAGGTAAAATTTTTTATTCTTATTCCTTTTTGTTTCTAAATCATAGATCGGGCTCCAATCTGATAAGATCGAGCCTTATTTTTTAAAAAAAAGGTTAATAAAAATTCTTTTTTAGAGTTTATTTTCATTTTTTGAATCTGACCTTTATGGTTTTTTTATTTTCGTTTGTTATTATTATTTTTTGTAAAAACTTAGATTTACAAATCGATGAAAAGAGCAGTGTTTCAGTGTTTGATATTTTTCTTTTTCGTTCAGATCTACCCTCTAGAGCACCCTAATGATCGTAGACGAGATCGGAGGGGCTCGGTTCGACTCTGGCGACGACGACTACAAGTCAGGTACGCCCCTTCATCTTTTTTATTTATTTAATATTATTTATTTAAAACTGTTTCGAATTTCGTAAGGAATAAATAAATAATTAATAAGTATATTAATATATAATAAATAATAATTGGTGTATTAATGTAAAAAACGCTTCGAAAATCAAAGGAAAATAATAAATGCACAATAAAATAAATGTATTAATATATATTTAAATTATATACCTCAAGAACGAAAACTGGAATGCCTGAAAATCTGCTTAGTATTGCTTTGAATGCTGGTATTTGTATTAACTTTTGGATTACTGGTTTCTGTGTATTGATCTTTGAAAATTTTGTAACTTATCTTTATTGATTTCAAATTGCTCAAAAAAAGGTCCCCCATTACAATTTTCATACGGCTTTTATAGCCAAGTTACAACTTGCATTTTTCTGTCTTGTCTGCTCTTTTTTTGCAGGTATCTTCACATGGTGGGTGGTGCTTTCGGCGGTGTCAGATGGTTACAGAGGCAATTGGGGCGATCACAGTAGTAGCTTCAAACCATAGTAATTTAGGGTTTCAATTTTGGTTTAGGATTTGGGCCACTTGGGCCTTTGTTCACTATTGGGCTATTTTGTAATTTTGGACATTGATTAAATTTTAAATTTAAATTCAAAATAAATTTAAATTTAAAATAAATTTAAACTCAAAATAAGTTTAAATTTAAAATAAATTTAAACTTAAAATAATTTAAAATTTAAAATTTAAAATTGGGTTTATTATGAAAGGAATGTTGGACCTGGTCAAAATTGGGCTCCAGCAGTTGCCCCTCTTTGCTCGTTGCTGTGTAACAGGAATGGAGTAAAGACTAAAAAGGAGGATCAATTTTGTCCGGTCCCGCTGGATTTGGCTTCTTTAGCACCTTTCCTTCAAGTAACCTACTCTTTGCTTTATTGATCATTCGATTTCACTGCATCCACTTCTGCATCTTCAGATTATGATTCCATCTTGCCTTAAGGCAATTTCAAAAAGACAAAATTTGCTACTGCAACTTAATTCAATTCACTTGTAACTTTAGGTGTGTTGTGGTTTCATTTCTTGATCTTTTTCTTTGTATCTCATCAGGAAGACGGATTTGGTCCACTTCTCTACATCTCGTTAGGAAGATGACCACTTTATTGCTTCAACTTACTTCTCTGTATCTCATCAGGAAGATAGGGGTTTTGAAGCTTTAATCGCATTTGATTTGGTCTACTTCTCTGTATCTCATCAGGAAAATGATCACATCACTTGTTTTAATCCGCTTCTCTGTATCTCATCAGGAAGGCGGATTTGATCCACATCTTTGTATCTCATCAAGAAGACGACCATTTTACTGCTTCGACCTGCTTCTCAGTACCTCATCAGGAAGCTGGGGTTCGAAGTTTTGCTCACTTTGAGCCTGGTTTCGTTGATTTGCTCTACTTCTCAGTATCTCGATAGGAAGATGACCGCCTCGTTGTTTCAATCCGCTTTTCTATATCTCATCAAAAAGGCGGATTTGGTCCACTTCTCTGTATCTTATCAGGAAGGTGACCATTTTATTGTTTTGGATAACTGCAATCTGCCCCATGGTCGGGTAAGAGATTGGATGGCTGTGATCTGCCCCATGGTAGGGGTAAAAGATCGAATAACTGCAATCTGCCCTAGGCTCAGGATAAGAGATTGGCTGATGGTGATTTGTCCCAGACTCGGGCAAGAAATCGAATGCTGTAATTTGCCCCAGGCTCGGGGTAAGAGATTGGCTAATGGTAATCTGCCCCAAGCTCGGGGTAAGAGATCGGAATCTTCATTCTGCCCTTCTTGATTAAAGGTAAAAAATGGAATGATGTAGTTTGAATCCAACTCCACTGCAATTTCAGGAAGATAGGATTTGATCTTTCTCTTACTGCAACTTCAGAGAGATAAAGACTTGGTATTGTGATTTGATCTGATCCACTGTAACTTCGAGGTAGAAGATTCACTATTACGGCTTCAATCTACTCCTCTTCGACTTTATGGTATAAGATTTGTCATTGCCGCTTCAATCTTTCCCGTCACTTTTCTAAGGTGTTAGGTTTGCCATTGTGGCCTAAACTTTTCCCTTTCTGTCTTCATGGTATCGGATTCGCCGTTGCGACCTCAACCTTTCCCTTTACATCTTTTTAAGGTATCGGATTCGCCGTTGTGGCCTTAATCCTCCCCTGTCATCTCTTCATGGTATTGGGTTCGCCGTTGTGGCCTCAACCTTTCCCATCACATCTTCTTAGGTACTGAGTTCGCCGTTGCAGTCTCAACCTTTCCCAGTCAAACCTGTAGAATATGCTTTCATGGACCTCTATGTAGGCCAGATTATTAGGATGTCATGATTAGAATGAGTCAAATGCTCCTAACCACTTGCGTATGAATGATGGATGCAAAAATGTCATCTCTGAGAATGATTTTATTTTTAGTCCTTAAGTCGACATTGTTCGTCTTTTCTCTAAGTCCTATCACTGATGTTCTTTGGTATGGTCTTTTTTTTCATGGAACCTAAAGAGATAGTCATATTTGTTTCAAAACTCGTCTATCCCTTGAGTTTGTGTTATTTCCAACTAGTGGTCCTGTTTCAGGTCCCTATACTATTTAGGAATTTTCTAGAATGATATGCAGAAATCCTTTTATTCCTTATATTGTTGCCCACTAACCGTTATTTCAAATGCAAAGATGCTTGAATCAAGGTTATAAGGTGAATGAAATTGAATTTGTTTGCAAACAAAGGTCACATGAATAAAAAGATCGTTGGTTCATTAATCGCCATTTTGATGCAGAATTGCTTGAATATGGTCGCAAGGCGAATGAAATTTTATTGGAGGCGAAGCTTACATGAATGAAAATATTAAAAATGGCCCATATTGGTCAAAAATTTGCCAAACATAAAGTGAGCAAAGAATAAGGTTAGGTGCCCTAGATATCAAAGTATGAGCTTCATTGAGCAAACATGATGAGGACCATTTTGAACTTGACATGTGTTCATGAAACTTGGAGTACTTCGTCAATGTTTCAAGGTGTAAAGTTTCTCCACTTTGCTACTTTTGAGAGAGAAGAATGTTTCATGCTCCTTTCTTCAAAATTGAACCGCCCTTTCAAGTTTTCAACTCAAGTCTCCTTAGGTTTCGAGATGCCCTTTACGAGTTTTCGCCTCGACCTCTCCTTTTCTTTTTCCCGTTTTTTCTATTTTCTTTTTCTTTTTTTCTTTCTTTTCTTTTTATTTATTTTTTTCTTCGTTGAATCCGAGTTTACAAAGTTGGGCAGGTCTTTGCTGTCCATTTCGATTAAAATCAAAACTTCTCTAAAAAACTTTCTTCACCTCATGAGGCCTTTCCAAATTCAACACCCGTTTTTCTTGGAAGACTTTTGTAAGCAAGATCTTTTTTAAAACTAGTGTTCTCTTGTGAAATTCTCTAGAGTGGATCCTTCTTTGTCGTAAACCCTTGTCATTTGAATCATGACAGATGACTTTTAGTACCTTTTCTTCAATCAAGTTTAGCTGACTACATCTGGATTTGATCCATTCTGCTTCATTAGCTCTAACAAAATCTGGAAGGAAAGAAACTCGTCTTCAATGAGTAGGTCGACTTTCATTCTAGTGAGAAAGGTGTTGCCCGATGGATATTCTGATAGAAACTTGATAAGTCTCGAAGACAAATGGTGATTTCTCATGCCGAGCCTTTGTAGGTCTCTGCTATGAATCCTTTTGATGTTCTTATTGATCACTTCCAATGCCGCCATTTTTTTTTGTAATGTGGTGCTGAGTCGTGATACTTGTTCTTGAATTGGCTGTAGACTTTCGCTATCATACTGTTGCTCAAATTCAAGTCATCGTCGGATATGATCCTTTTTTGGCACCCATATCGACATATAATCTCTCATTTTCAATAATCTGCTTAACCGTAGATTGTCATAGGAAGTAGTAATAAATTATAATGAGGACGAATTGATGCTCATTAGAAACTCTTTTGTAAAATTGGCTCGATGGTGTCCTTGCTTCACATAGAAAAAGGTCACGACGTGGAAAGATGAAGGAGAATAATAAATTTTTAAGATGCCCCTTGCGGGTTTTCATCTTGACTTTTCTTTCTTTTCTTTCTTTTTATTTTGCCTTGGGTTTCAAGATATCCTTAGCAGGTTTATATCTTGACCCCTTTTTTATTTGTTCTTTTTAACACTTTAAGCCTCAATTTTTGAAGTTTCTGTTGAATTTGATTGCATTCTTCCTTTTATGGGAGCCTATGTATCACGACATCGATTCCTTAAACCTAACATGCTTTGATAGGATCATGCAAAGACCTTTGGATTCTCGAGGCAGCTTGCCTTGTTTTTACAAAGACTCATGTCTCGATTCTCACTTAAAATCACAACTCTTCGAAGTGATGTTCGTTTCTGGTCTTGCTCAAACATCCGTTGCAGATCGGGATACAAGTCACATCCTTGATCATTTTCAAAGTCTCAAAGTTTTTCGGACACATGTCTTACTCAAAAGGGTTTAAGTCAACAGTAGTGTCGCTCGTATCCTTGATATCAAGGGACCCGTAATAAAGACAAAAGGGATCTAAAGAATAATTTAACTAAAGAATGATTAATTGTGGTATGAATGAATGAGAAGAATGGTAAGGTGTTTGCCAAATGGGACAAAAACAATGCATCATTTTTATTGAAATAAAAGATAGTAAGGAAACTTCTCTACAGTCTAGTTGTCCAAAACACTTTCGAGGGTGTAAGGGCGAACTCTCAACAGGTTCCTCTCTCCACATGACTTTTTCTTAAATTTTTATTATTCCCTATCTTGATTTATCATGTTTTCTCTTAACTTTCATTTAGGGTTGATGATTCTCTCTCACACAAGTGTTTCAAATATGGGGGGATTTCATTGAAATTTAATGCATGAAGTGCAATGCAAATGAATGGTAAAATGCATGCAAAAAGGCGTTGATTCTAGTTCAATTTCGTTTAGAACAACTTTACTAGAAAACAAATTCCTATACATAAGGCAAATACATGTATGATCATGCCTTAATGCTCAAAGTCCTAATCTTCCAAGCTAATTTGCTCCGGATTGATCCTGATTTCTAGTCCAAGGTGCCGGTCTTGAATGGCTAAAGTCTACAAATAGTTAGTCATTTCTCGCACTTGGACAAATCCTTACTTGCAACATGATCCCTATCTTAGACTTTCCCCTAAGAGCATTGGAGTCGTTCCTCGTTTATTTCCAATTTATTTGGCGAAATCACCTTATTTTTGGATAACCATAAATTCCTTCGGAGAGTAGTCCTCAATGAATTCTCAATAAGAAACTTTTTCGACTTTCCAAATGGCGACGGAACCATACTAGCAAAAGTTGTGCACCAATACACCTTCTTTTGCCCCTTCTTCGATAGGTATTTAGAGCTAAGATTGCTAGAACATGAGTGATTCTCTTGTCAAATTGGTCAAACAAATCTGCTAACGCGCCCTCTACATGCCCTTAACACTTTAAGGAAGACGAAAATGTCAACATTCTTTTCTGCATCTGAGTGTACTATGCACTCATTATCCCCTTTTCCTTGGTCAGGACTACAACCCAATGCTTGCTCATCTAGAATAGGTCCTTTGAATCCTCAGGCGATGTAACATATTCTTCTACCTTATGTTCATGTTTCTGAAAGTGAAGCAATTTAGCTTGAATAGTTAAGGCAAATCATCATATTTGAATTAGACATTTGCTTCATTTTGTCTTCCATACTTCTTTCAGCTCTTGCAAACTGTTATGGCTTTCACATATTTTGATGTAACCCCAGAACTCTGATATGTGCCCCTTTGATAGACAATCACTTTTCGCTGTTATTTTTCTTTGAGCACATGTACGCACGACCACAGTGACTTCTACCTTATTAAGGAATCCGTTTTCTTATGACCATTTCTCTATTTGGCAATAGAACATGAATTAACACCTTATTTATGAAAATGCAATGCAAACAGATTCAAAATATATCGTAATTAAAAGCAAAAATATAACCGTGCTTTTTCCTTATTCAGGTAACCACTAAAGGTTTGACATAGTTCCACTTATGGAATTAAATGCAAGTTAATAAAATGTGCAGCTTATGAATGCATGTATGCATAAGAAAAGACTTTGCCTTATGGCCTAGAGCTTTGATCTTCCTAGAAGTCTGGTTAATTTTCGTCCTCGTTCCGATCTTGATTCATATTGCATGCTCAACATATTAGCTTCGATAACTAATGCTCGCATGTGATCGACCGCTTTTTCATCATTTGCATAATCTTATCTCGAACATGTCTCTGAGCTTGTCGAAAGTGCCCCTCACTTGCTTCTTAATTCCTTTCAAGGATCTTGATTTGAATTTGCTTAATCTTTCTTCAAGTCTCCCAAATCTTCTTTGACTTTGTACTTTCCTTCGGCCATAAGCGTAAAGCCATGTTATCTTCCACTTTATTAAGAAATTTGTCCCTTATGATGAAACTGCCTATTTGGTAACCGAATTTAAATCAACACATTTTCTTGTATGATGATGCAAATGCAAGTAAAAGAAAAAGAGGCAAAAAAGAAAGAGTTAGTAGAAACATCGATACAGGTATAGAACAAAGAACCTAAGAACTTGTCTTGGATGATTGCTAAGAGGTTCGGTGTAACTCCTTCTAAGGCAAGTACTTATGGCTAATTATATGCGGTTTTAGGCTCTAGAGTAAAGGGTACCCAAACCAGCGGATTTCTCAATCCTCACCCATTACAGACTCATACGGATGAGTTGGGTTCAGGGGGACACATTTCCCACATGTTTGCACGGAAGTGAAAACTTCACGAAAATATGGGTACAGATGAAATCCCGAAAGCGATCCACTATCCTGCACGGAGGTGAAAACCTCACGAAGGAATAATTTCCCGCTTCCACTTAAAAGGGTAGTACCAAATGCATATGAATACAAACTTATACTAGCAATATCAACATAATATAGCATTACACAAAAATGCCAAGGATCGTATATTAAACAAAACCAAAAGTTTAAAAGTTTTCAAAAAAAGACTCGAAAATAATCAACTTTGGCTTGACTCTTTTTTATTTAGAAAATGTCCCCAGTGGAGTCGCCAAGCTGTCGAAACGTTTGTTTTAGGAAAAACAAACAAGTCTCGAACAATATTTAAAAATAAAAAAATGGGTATTTTAAATGATCGAAAAAATGGGAGTCACCACCAATCTTTTTAAATGGTGTGATTGGATCACCACAAGACATTTAAAATCCGCTTAAAAATATTTTGGTCTTCGAAAATCTAGAAAATGGGTTTGGGAGTCGGTTACATGTAAGGAAGGATTAGCACCCTTACACGCCCAAAATTGGTACCACATTGATTACTTTTGGGTCTTGGTTTGTTAAAACTTTGAAATCTCGAGCGAAGTTTGAAAAACAAGGAACGAAAACGTCCGTGTGTTTCGAAATTCATTGAGGCCATGTCCAACACGTTAGGACACGATAGTCTCGAAATTTTGAAATTGAAGAACATTTTAAAAGGATTTAAAAGAGAATATTCGATCGCGTGAATTACACGAAAATCACACCCAGCATGTTAGGGCATGGTTTTTCGAAATTTCCACACGAAAAAATACCGCTTCATTTTTGTTTTGAAATTATTTGTATATTCTTTGAGAACTCAAAATTTCGAATTAAGTTTAAAATACGATCCTCGGATACATAACTTATTGTATGTGATTTTCAAAAACTTAAATTTAGTGAAAAATACCCGTTTATTTCGATTTTCACGGAGAATTGAAGTCGTAACGAACACGTTAGGGAACGACGTTCTCGGAATCTTGAAATTAAAAGGCATTTGAAAAGTTTGGAAGAGGATATTCAATTCGTGTAGATTATACGAAAAATTACACCCAGCACGTTAGGGCATGATTTTCTGAGATTTCCACACGGAAAGGACATTGCCTCGATTTTAAGGTTTATTTGTATGTAAAAATAATTTTGAAAATAATCATGTAATTTTAAATATGAATGAGCAGTTAATAACGAAGATTAAGTAACACGAAACAAAATAATTAAGCAGATAAATAATACACAAAAATAAAAAATTAATAGAATATCAAATACGAAAGAATAATGATTAAATTCTATGTATGAACCTTGAAGAGAAAGAAAAGCAAAACAAATGTAGTCAAAAATGTAATTTTTAGATGTCGAGGGGTAAAACGATAATTTTGGGACACCCAGGAGCAAAATGGTAATTTTCGGATGTTCAGGGGCAAAGATGCAAATTTTGGATGCTTGAAGGCAAAATGGTAATTTTGGAAAACTCGGGGTCAAAAATGGTAATTTTTGGATAGTTTGGGGGCAAAAATGTGATTTTTGAGAAGTTTAAGGGTTAAAATGTAATTTTGGAGAAGTTTGGGGTCTAAATGTAATTTTTGCAAAGTTTAAGGGTCAAAATATAATTTTTGGAAAGTTCAGGGATCTTCTAGACAATAAAACCAAGAAGATGGGACATGTGGTAGCTTCTCATGCCTTCAAAAGTCAAAGGACCAATTTCAAAATCATTTAAAATTACTAGGCCAATTTAAAATAAAACAAAACTTGATTTAAGGATGAAATTAAAACAAATCAAAAATAGAAAGGACCATTTGCAAAAATAACCCAAAAATTGCCACGTGGCAGCTTTCTGGACTTCAAAAATGTTAAAGGACTAAATTGAAAATGAAATAAAATTAGTGGACACTTTTAAAATAAATTAAAATATTAGAAAGGACGAAATTGTAACATTCTAAAAAATTGGAAGGACTAAAGGCAAAAATAGCCTAATGTTTAAAAAAAATTGATTTTTGCATAGGCCAAAACGACGTCGTTTTGGGGTGTTTAAGTCACACCCAAAACTACGTCGTTTTGAGAATCTATATAACCCCTCTTTCAACCCTTTGTTCTTCATTTTTTCTCTCATTTCTCCAAGAAAAAAACATAAATCCTCTCTTCTCTCTCTCACTTCTCTCTTCTTCTTTTTGGTGATGCTTCTCTTGCCGCCGACCACTGTCCGTCGACCATCGTCGTCCGTCGCCGTGCACGACGGAGTAAAAGGTAAAATTTTTTATTTTCATTCCTTTTTGTTTCTAAATCATAGATCGAGCTCCGATTTTATAAGATCGAGCCTTATTTTTTAAAAAAAAAGGTTAACAAAAATTCTTTTTTAGAGTTTATTTTCATTTTTTTAATCTGACCTTTATGTTTTTTATTTTTGTTTGTTATTATTATTTTTTGTAAAAAAACTTAGATCTACAAATCGATGAAAAGAATAGTGTTTCAGTCTTTGATGTTTTTCTTTTCGTTCAGATCTACCCTTTAGAGCACCCTCACGATCGTAGACGAGATCGGAGGGGCTCGATTCGACTCTGGCGACGGCGACTACAAGTCCGGTACGCCCCTTCATCTTTTTATTTATTTAATAATATTTATTTAAAATCATTTCGAATTTCGTAAGAAATAATAAATAATTAATAAGTATATTAATATATAATAAATAATAAATTGGTGTATTAATGTAAAAAAACGCTTCGAAAATCAAAGGAAAATAATAAATGCACAATAAAATAAATGTATTAATATATATATTTAAATTATCTACCTCAAGAATGAAAACTGGAATGCCTGAAAATCTGCTTAGTATTGCTTTGAATGCTGGTATTTGTATTAACTTTTGGATCACTGGTTTCTATGTATTGATCTTTGAAAATTTCGTAACTTATTTGTATTGATTTCAAATTGCTCAAAAAAACGGTCCCCTAATTACAATTTTCATACGGCTTGCCGAGTTACAACTTGCATTTTTCTGTCTTGTCTTCTCTGTTTTTTGCAGGTATCTTCACATGGTGGGTGGTGCTTTTGGCGGTGTCAGATGGTGGCAGAGGCAAGTGGGGTGATCACAGTAGCAGCTTTAAACCATAGTAATTTAGGGTTCCAATTTTGGTTTAGGATTTGGGCCACTTGGGCCTTTGTTCATTATTGGGCTATTTTGTAATTTTGGACATTGATTAAATTTTAAATTTAAATTCAAAATAAATTTAGACTCAAAATTAGTTTAAATTTTTTAAAAAATTTAAACTTAAAATAATTTAAAATTTAAAATTTAAAATTGGGCTTATTATGAAAGGAATGTTGGGCCCGGTCAAAATTGGGCTCCAACACTTGTCATTTGGTCTTGCGTTTGCTCTTGTATTTCCCTTTGAGTTTGTTCGAGCCTTTCTATCCTCTGATCCATGGTTTTAATTTTTTTGCGAGTATCGTAATAGTGTGGGTTCTCAATGGTTTATGATGTAACTGTTACAAGTTTAATTAATTAGGAATTTTTTTTGGAATTAGATGCATGTTAATAAAATGTGATGCTTATGAATGTATGTATGCAAAAGAAAGGTATTGACTCATAATGCAATTTCATTAGAAAACTTCACTAGATAATAAGTTTCTTTACATAAGGCAAATTTACATATATGGCTTTGCCCTAATGCTCAAAGTCTTGATTTTCTTAAAGAGCCTAGCTAATTTTTTATCTCAATCTGACTCTGACTCGTACTTCACACTCAACACATCGGCTTCAACACTAGTGTTTGCAAATGATCGGTTACTTCCCATACTTGGGTCAGAGCTTCACCCATAACATAGTCTCGGTCTTGAACCTACCTCTAAGCATGCTGAAGGTTTCCTTCTTTTGTCTCCAAAGTCCTCTCGAGAATCTCAATTCGTATCTCACTATTCTGTAGCGAGGCCTTGAGTTCTTCCATTCTTTTCTTCAACTCCTCATTCTCGACCCGACTTGCTTTCAATTCTGTCATTGAGTTACGACTTCGATGTCTGTGCAGGGATTCCTATAATTTCATTATTTGGGCTTTTAACTCGGCTTTCTCAGTTTGGCTTTCTAAGAACTTACTCTTCATGGCATTCTCTTGAACCTGAGCATCTTGAAACTTGTTTTTCCACTGATTTGTTCTATTCCTTTCTTCACGGATTTCTTGTTGCCATTGCTCGGATGTCTTACCCAACTCGGTAGTTCTCATCGACATACGGAGCTTCTTGTAATCTTTCTTCAGACTATCGAGGTCCTCCTCAGCCCTATTATTTCCTTTTGTCAATTTTTTTGCCTCTAACTTCTAGACGTCGATATCTAATCCCAAGTGCATTTTTTCCTCTTCCAACTTTTCTATCATTTTTCCCAACTCAGAATTCTTTCTCTCGAAGTCTTGCTTGATAATCTCTAATTTTATTAGGACAACTTGCAAGTACTCCTCGATCGGGCAAATAATTTTTGGATTCGATACAAGAATATTTTCGTTGATCCTCCTATTCCTCCATCAATCATATTCTATGGTTGTCATTGGATTTGCACCAAACACCTTCATTCTACGAACTTGGTCCAAGCGTTTTAGATCTCTCGAATCTTCTTCTTATTATTCTCTCCTTTATACGCAAATTTGCACTGAACCAATCCTTGGGTTTCCGGTATGAACTATATTGATATATATTGTCTTAACACAAGTAATGGGGTGTATCCCATAGCTCCTCATATTCCGGCCAATGGAACCCAATCGAAGTCTCCATATCGATAAAGTATTTTATCGGGAACGGCCCATGGTGCTCGCCATTCTATGTTCGCGTCTCGGAGACTTTGAAGTATCGCCATCCAGTTTTCCTCGAAGATGTTTTCTTACCTCAGTGTTGCCACGGATTTCTTCAAGGGAGAATAACTTTCCAAGAACACCCGGTGGGATACCTTCTCCACTTTCCAAAAGTGGCTATGAAACCAAACCAGCAATAATTATATGCAGCCGATGAATCTTTGATAGGCGTTCAATGATCTAAAAGTCTCAGTAAGAATTGTCGGAATAAGAGTAACCCTTTTATCGAGACGATCAAAAATGCCGGTGACTACGTCTTCTATATGTCTCAATGCCTTAGGAAAAACGACCAAACTGAACAAACTTAGGGCAAAGTTGTCGACTTTCTTTCTCACATTTGGATGTGCTAGGATCAGATCTCGAAAACTCCTCCAAGTGATGCACTTATGGTCACCTTTCACTTTAATCCGTGCTGAAACCCATTCCTCACTCATTCCCGTAATGTTCATCAATCGTTTGAGGAAGGTTAAGACACTAGGAGCTCTCAAGTAAGCCTTATTAACTTGAATCTTTGGGCAGCGAAGCAATGCGATGTACTCTTTTATTGTGGGCACCAAATCTATATTTTCGAAGGTGAAGCAGCTACAAGTTGGGATTCCAATGCTGTGTAAGGGCTCGGAACAAATGTTTGTCTACCTTAACCTCGAGTAGGTGCGAAAGATCCCCATACTCATGATAGAAAGTTTGCTTCATCTCATCTCCCCATTGGTCCCAAATCTTTTTTAACTCTTGCAAACTGTTCTGAGTCGTAATTATTTTGGTGTAGTCCCAAAAATCTAATTTGTTCTTCTACTAAGCTATCTCCTTTCTCACGCTATCTATCCTCCGACCACATGTACACAGCCACATTATCCTCTACCTCATCAAGATACCCCTTCTCCATATCAATTCTCTATCAATAATTGAGCTTAAATTAATACCTTTCCTAGTATAAGGATGTATTGCAAGCAAAAAAAGCAAAATAGGGCAAGTTAGTACAATCATTATGAATTTTAATAACAAAAAACAGATACAACACAAGGAACTTATGCATTTGTTTTGGGATATTGCTAATAGTTCGGTGTAGTTCTATCTTTAGGCAAGCACTTAGGGCTCACTATATGTGGTTCAAGTTCTAGAGTAAAGGTACCCAAACCAGCAGATTCCTCGAAACTCACCCATTATAGGCTCATACGGATGAGTTCGATTTAAGAGGACACATTTCCCATATGTTTGCACGGAAGTGAAAACTTCACGAAAACATAGGTATGAATGTAATCCCAAAAGCGATTCACTATCCTACACGGAGGTGAAAACCTCATGAAGGAATAGCTTCTCACTTCCACTTAAAGGGTTTAGTAACAGATGCAAATGAATGCGAACCTGTACTAGTAATATCAACATAATATTATCATGACATCACATAAAAAATGCAACGAATCACATATTAAATTAAACCGAGCTTTTCAAAATTTTAACAAAAAATACTTGAAAATAATCGACTTTTGGCTTGACTCTCTTATTGGTCCCCAGCGGAGTTGCCAAGCTATCAAAACGTTTTTTTTTTAAAAAAAAGTCCCAAAATTTTATTTTAAAATCGAAAATAGAGTCGTCGCGAATCTTTTTTCTTGGTGTGATTGGAGCACCGTAAAACACTTAAATTTATTAAAAAAACAAATTGGTCTTCGAAATCTAGAAAAAAGGTTCGAGAGTCGGTTACGTATGAGGAATGATTAGCAACCTCACACGCCAAAATTGGTACCGAGTCGACTTTTAAAGGGTCTTATTTGTTAAAAATTTGAAAACTCGAGTAAAAATTAAAACGCGTTCCCTAAATGCATGAATGATAGGTTTAATATAATTTTTTTTAAATCGAACCTTGCGAGGAAGGCTCGTTACTTTGAAATAATCGAGAAGAAAGTCATATCCAGTAAGTTTGGGCACGACACCTCGAATTTTCAAAAATAACAAGCATTCCTTTTATTCCAAATCTCACTTTTTTATTTTTAAAAAAAAGAAGGATATTTGATTATTCCGATTCGAAGAAAGACCACACCTAATAAGTTAAGGCACGACTTTTCAAATCCCGAAATAACGAATATTGCCTTGATTTTAAAATCATTTATTTTATCAAAACACATATAAATATTTTAAAATATATATATATAAATGAATATGAATGAGCACGATTTGCAATTTAATAATGATAAGACAACATGACATAAATAAAAAATTACAAATAGATATACAATGAAATAAAACAATAAATTGAAGCAAATTAAAAACACCAAATAAATAAAATAATTCTAAAATAAATAAATAAATATATATATTAAAAAAATTAAAACAAAAACAGTGATTAAATTTTAAAAAAATCAAAACAGTGATTACATTTAAAAAAATCAAAAGATTTAAAAATATATTTAAAATACATATTAAAATAAATTTAAAAAAGGGACTAAAATGGTGATTTCCCCAAACTCATACACTATTTTTTAAAACAGTGATCAAAGAACCAGATTTAAAACAAAATAAAATTAGGTTGTTAATTTTAAAAATAATAAAAATAAGCTAATAGGGTTAAATTGCAATTTTTTTTAAAAAAAAGAGGAGGGCCACGAAGAAAAATTTTCCTTTTCCTTTTTAAAATATGTCGTCCAAACAACGATGTACCAAATCCATTGTAATCTGGCTTGAAACGGCGTCGTATAGGAGTGAATTTGGACTAATAGGGACGAAATTGTAATCACTTGAAAACAGAAAGGAGTCTAGAGATAAATCTCTAATTTGTTGAAAACGCACAGACCTTATTCTAGTCCAGGACAGGTTGAGGTTTTCGGTGTCAAAACGACATCGTTTTGGTCACTGATGTTTCACACTAACACGACGTCGTATCCTTCGGGTATTTAACTCAGAATTTTTTAAAAAAAAAAAATCTTTCATTTGCTTCATTCTTTTTTAAAAAAACTCTCTTCCCTTTTCATTTTTCTCTCAAAGGGGTTAGAGTCCGATCACTAATCTATCGGTCGTCTGCCGTGGACCACTGTTCACTAACATCGGTAACCATCGTCAACGGTGGTCAATTTTTCAAAATCTCTGTTTTTTTTATTTTTTTTTCCTTTAAAGACTAGATCTGGGCTCGTAGGTTTCACAATCGAGCCAAATGCTTGAGAAAAATCTGAAAGTTTTGATTTTTAAGTTTGTTTTTTTAAAATCTGTTTTGGTTTTCATTTTGTTTGTGTTTTTTAAAGCATCTCTTCGTCGGAGCCCCGCTCATGAGCATAGGGTTCCTCGTGACCACAACCTTACCCATTGTTGAGGGCAATCCTCGGCCACACTATGGCAGCGCAGGGACAAGTACGAAACCCTAACCCTTTTGTTTTTCTTATTTTATATTTATTCAAATATTTGTTTCGAAATAAAAAAATAATAAATAAATAGGATATAATATATATATATATTGAAACAGTATACCTTGAGCAGAAAAATTCTTGAAATTTTTTGTATTCGAATCTGTATTATGATATTGATTGTGTGTAAAAAATTACAAGGGAAAATGTTTGGCTTTCATAACCATTGTTGCAATCATCACAAAGTAATAATTTTCTTGCTTTTGCAGGTACAAACAGCAGTGGCAGAGGTGCTTTCAATCGTCCAATGGTGGTGGTGGTGTCAGAGGCGTGGTGGGTGGCCTCGAGAATAAGGAGTTGATGTGGAGAGGGGCTTAGCATTAGGGTTTCTGATGTTTTTTCAAATTTTGGGCTTCTTGGGCTTGAGTTGTATTGGGTTAGGACATGTAATTGGGTTGATATTTCGTTTTGGGTCATGGGTAGTTTAGGTGGTATTGGATTGGATTTGTGAATGGGTTTAGGTTTAGATTTAAGATATGGGTTGTAAAGGGACATTTAAAATTAAAAAAAGATTTTTTAATTTAAATGTTTTTATTTTTTATTTTAATTTATTTTGGTTTGGATTTGATTTGGGCCCAGACAAATTAAACTCAAACAAATATAAATAAATAATAAAACAAATAATAAAATAAATCCATTTTGAAAAAGTCTAAGGTCCCTTACATTAAAAAAATATAACCCAAAAGCTCAATACCTAATGCAATTACAAAATAACCCTTAACTCAAATATATAAGTATAATTTCACAAGCACAAACCTTAAACTAAAAAAACAAAAGTAAAAAACCCTAGCTGTTACTCCAATTGTCGCCGCTTCGCCTCTGTCCCCAACATTCGATTGTTGTACAAGTCATGTCAGCAGCGCCGTACACCGCCAAATTCGCAAGGATCTTCTAAATCCGAAAATACTTGCAAAATCGAAAAAAAGGACAGAAACCATTTAGAAAAAAATATGAAAAATTGTAAAAACAATGTCATAAAAGCACGAATCAATTCGAAATTCATATTTTTATTTTATTTTTGAAACTAAAATAAATAGATTTAGGGTTTTTTTATTTTTTTTTACCTTGGTCGATTCATCTTCCGCCGCCATTGTTGGTGGCCGAGGGTGCCATCCCCGATGACGGATGGCTTTCGTTGAGGAGATGAGGGCCTAGGGTTCGTCGGAGAAACTTTTCTCTTTAGAAACTGAATGGTTTCTCATTTTTTAAAAACTTTTGGGTGGGTTTTTTTTATAAAAATAAACCCAGATCTAGGTTTGGTTTTAAAAAGGGATTTCGAAAATATTTTTTTGAGTTTTTCGACCACCGTAAACGACGATTGTCACTGTTGATGAACAGTGGCCACGGTGGCTCACGACGAAGGGTTCATCATAATCCATGGCCGATCAAACTCTCCTTGAGAGCAAAAAGAAAGGGAAGAAAGGTTGTTTTTTTAGAATGAGATGAAAATGATTTTTTAAAAAAGAATTTTGGCTTTTATAAAGCCTTCAAAATGACGCCATTTAGTAGGGTGAGTATTCAATTGAGTCGAGTTGAATCGAGTCAAAATATTTCGAGTTAGTCGAGTTGACGAATCTTATTTTAGCAACCGAACTCAATTTGAATTTTTTTGAATCAAATCGAGTAAAAAAAATTCGAGTCAAATCGAGTTGAGTTAACGAATCCTATTATTTATACCTAATATTGTGTTTACATGGACCGATTGTTTAACTAGTAGACGAAGTACAAGATTATTTAACTAAATAAACAATATAATGGTTTTTCCTTTTACTTAATGAGTAAACATTTATTAAAATGACGTAGTTTTATGTTTTAACTTAATAGTTTTGACTTTTAACTTAAGAAAAGGTAAACATTTATCAAAACGATATAGTTTTGTCTTTTCTTATTCGAATTTTCGGATAACTCGAATTGTGTAATTCATATTCGAGTTAAACTGAAAAACTTATTTTTTATTCGAGGTAATCTGAATAACTTGAACTATTTAATTCAAAATTTGAATTATTTTTTGAGTTTTTCAAATCGAATGGAATTTTGCTCACCCCTACCGTTTAGGCTTAATTCCATAAGCCCCAAAACGATGCCGTTTTGTGCCATAACCTAAAGACCTAACTCGTTTAACCTTGGGATCCGCGTGTTTTCATGTGGATGGGTTAATTGCCCATTTGATCATTCCACATTTTTAATGTGTTCTAATTTAGTCCTTTTTTCCATTTTATTTATTTATTTGAATTTCGCCCTTTAATTTTATTTACTCTATAATTTAGTCCTTCAATTGTGGACCCTCTTCAGGGAATGACACGTGTACAAGGCTGAGATATTTCCCTTTTGGTCCCTATAATTTTTAATTTGTTTTAATTTAATTCAATTTTATATTTTCCGTTTTTTTAATTTATACCTTTAATTTGTTTTCAATTCCAATTTAGTCTTTTATTTAATTTTGCCCCATTTAATTTTTTTTACAATTCAGGTCTTATTGTTTTTATTTTTACTTAATTTAGTCCCTTTTTAGTTTTCATTATTTGTATTATTTTATTTATTTGGTATTTAATTTTTATTTATTTGTTGTTCTTTTTTTATTTGTTATTTATTTTTATTGCTATTTATATCCTTGCCTTTATTTAATTTTATTTATTTATTGTTTATTTATGTATTTTATTTACTTGTTGCTTTTTGCCATTTATATTCTTATTTTTTTATTTAATTACATTTATTTATTTTGTTTTTAATTTAATTATGTTAGATTTTTCCATGTTCTTATTATTACTTGCATCATTAATTATTGTTTATATCTTTTATTGTGTTATTAATTGCATATAATTGTGTTTATTTATTCATTTTATTCATGTATATTTTTTTTATTTTTGCCAACATCAAATTAAAAATTATGCACACATATATTCACTCACTTTTGTATAATATTTTAATAAATAAATTGCATGGCACATTAATATTTTTAAAAAATACATAAATTATTTTTAAAAATCGAGGTAATGTTTTTTATTTTAGGAATTCGAGAAAATTATGCTTTAATTTACTGGGTGTGATTTTCTCTTCAAACTGAGATAATCGAATACTCTATTTTAAAAATTAAAATATATGATATTTGGGTTAATAATTAGAAACGCTCGTTATTTTCGAAGATTCGAGGTGTTGTGCCCTAACTTACTGGACATGACTTTTCTTCTCGATTAACTTGAAATAACGAGCTTTCTTCGCAAAATATAATTTTTAAACAATCGAAACACACCATTCATGCATTTAAGGATCACAATTTTAAATTTTATTGAGTTTTCAATTTTCAACAATTAAGACATTATTAAATAATTGGGTAGGTACCAATTTTGGGCATGTGAGGGTACTAATCCTTACTCATACGTAACTGACTCCTAAACTTATTTTCTTAATTTCGAATACCAAAATATTTGTTTAAATAAAATTAAATATTTTACAAGGTGATCCAATCACACCAAATTAAAAAGGATTGGTGGCGACTCCATTTTCGTTTTCAAAATATAAGTCAGGACTTTTAAAAAAAATGATTTCAACAGCTTGACGACTCCACTAAATCTTAAAACATCAAAATTTACTTAATAAAATATGTCCATTTAACAACCAAGCTTAACAATCTATCATAAAATTTTAAAAGCATCATAAATTCATTCATGGTAAAATTTTAAACATTTAAAAATTTAATAAATTTATCCTGATTTAACTAGATTAAGCTAAAACAAACTCAAATACATAAAAACCATTAAAAAGGGGACTCAGAAACCTTACCATTAAAGAGAACTCAGCCTTGGCCGAAGCTCCCTAATGTCTACCATGGTGTTTCAGTTTTGGGAGAGAAAGAATGTAGAAGAAGACAACTTTTTTGTTTGGTTATTTAGTTTTTAATGCTTAATTACTAATATAACCTTTAAACTTCATGAATTTTACCATTTAAGTTATCCAAGAATATCCACTAACTTTAAATATGGTGGAATTGCCATTAAAGTCCACACATTCACCTTTTTATAGCTATTTGATGTATTTAAATAATAAGATCTAATTTTTGTAACTTTTACTATTTAGTCCTTTTCAATAAATTTACTATACATATGTTAAAATTTCTTAACCAAAATTTAATATGGCCCTAATAACACTCCGTACATATTTAATAAAATATTTACAAGCTCGGTTTATATAAAAACGAGATCTCAAAATCTTATTTTCTAAACCACTTGATGTTAGAGGCATACCACTTGAACCTAATTATTCTTTCAATTAACAAAAATCATTAAATCAAATTCAACGTAATTCTATACTTGACTTGTAAATATTAAATAATAATATTTACGGACTCACTCCTCGGATTTGTGGTCTTGAAACCACTATTTTCGACACCACTGAAAAACGGGCTGTTACATACCAAATTAGAAAAAGGTGTCAAGTTTGAGTACCAAATTAGACAAAAAAAAATTAGGTACCAAATTAAAAAAAATGTCAAGTTCAGATACTAAATATTATATTAAGTCGTTTTAAAATGAAGTATTTTTAAGTTAAACATGTTTATCATAATGTGCTAGACGAGCTAGAAAGTTAGATATGGAATCATAAAAGAGTAGAATTATCATTAATCAATTTGAGCTAGATCGATTGGTCACCTATCGCCTAAAGTTTTAAAATTGATCCTAAGACTAATTTAAAAAAATTAAGGCTTGGTCTTGTTACCAAAACTTGAGATTGAGAATACAAATGTGTAAGGAAATTTAGAGCATCTAAATATAATCCTACAAAGTTTGATATCTAGGGTTTCTAACTAGAAGTTTCGAATTTTGACTTTTATCTAATCTTGAACATCTATTAAACATAAAAACCTAAAAATCTAGTTTAAACTAAAAATTCAAAACTTAAGATGAAAATAAACTCAAAATAAAATATAAAAACTAATTTAAATTTGAATATAATTAAAATTAAAATTCTGAAAAACTAATTTAAAATTAAATCTAATTGAATTTAAAAGTATGAAACCTAATTTAAATTTAAAATTTAACTGCACTTAAAAAAATATAAAATATAATTTAAACTTAAAATCTAATTAAATTAAAAATCTAAAATTTATTTTAAACTTAAAATCATACTACAGTTAAGACAAATCTAAAATTTAAACTTAAAATCTAAAATTCAGGACTAAAAATCTAAGAAAATCCAAAATCAAAATTCTAAATCTAAAAGCTAATTAAATATAATGAGACTAACATTATAAATTCTAGAACTAAAAAATAAAATAAAAGAGAACTGAAAATTTTTAAAATTTAATTAAATTTATCGAAACTTAAAATTCTAAAAATAGATATTCTTAAACCAAAGAAAATCCTAAGACAAATATAAAGTTTAAATCCAACTTAAATTAATTCTAAGGATATTAAAATAAACCCAAGAAAAATCTAAAATTTAAATCCAACCTAAATTAATTCTAAGGACATTAAAATCTAAACTGAGTTAAACCAAAAATAAAAGAAACCTGGAAATTAAATAATAAAATCATTGACAGCAAAATTATCAAAATTCTAAAAAGAATTCGCAAAACTAATATGACATGCGAAAATAATAAAAACATAAATAATAAGAAGAAAACCCAATACATAGAAATAAAAATTAAGACATTAACAATCACACTTATTTAATGAAAAATAACAAAAAGTACATGCCAGAATTTAAAGTAAAATTGAACAATCAATTAAGAGAAAATCCAACATAATCAAATTACCAAAATTTTATTAATATATTTTAGAAAAAAAATCCTAAAAATTTACTTCTAAATTTAAATAAAATTAAACCATATTTAAATATTACAAAATCTTTAAAAAAGAAAATAATAAAAAAATAAAAGTAGAAAAGTTTCATGTTGAAAATTAAAAAAATGTAAAAAGGTAGAGGACTCAAAAGACAATTTAATTAGTCCTAATTCTGAAATATGAATAGAATGGAAAATCTCGGGAACTAAAGTTGTTATTTAAAAAGGGAAAACCCAAAAAAGTAAACTTGAAAACACAGAGGGACTTATTTGCAACCCTTCTATGTGGCTATAAAAGCTAAATTTTTCATTGTTTTTTCCTTCAGTTGCAACTGAGATTTTTTTTTAAAAATATGTTTTCTTTTTTTTCTTTTCTCTATTCGATCTACCTTTTTTTTTTTTTTTTTGTCTTCTCCAACTCCGCTGCTAAAGAAACAAAAGGTTCTTTAGTATCCAGGGGTAGATCCCCGTCTCCTTGAAAATTTCAGATTTTTGACTTTTATATATAAATTATCATGTATTCTAGATTTGATGTCTACATTGTATTTCATATTATTTGCCCCTTAAACCATAAGGTTATACTTTATATTAACAAAAGATTTTTTAGTTTTTACTTATATAAATTTAATAATAATAATAATAATAATAATCAAATATTAATGTATGACGAACCTTGAAAAACTAAACTTAGAAGTTCAATATGGACTTTAAAGTCAAATTTCAAAATTAATTGATTTGATACATACCCATATATATTAGGTTGTTGACTTTCTTGTATTTTAATTTGTACGTCTTGCTAAGGAATTAACTTTCACTAGTAAGGTGCCAACACTGTCGAGAGAAAAAGAAAGGAGTTTGATGTCGAGATTGAGAGCACAGAGTAAAAAAAAAAATATCTTCCTCTTGATTTATATTACGTAAAAGACCTCCCAGTAAATAAATTTGCATAAATTATGTTCTTTATTTATTTGACTTATTATTATTTTTTCTTTTTCCTAATATGTTGTTGTTTAATATATTATTACGATCTTCAAGTTTTTCAATTAAATTATGGTCAACAAAAAAATCGAATCTTTTTTCAAGAAAAGGGTATTAGAAAACAATAATGGTCAATCGGTTCATCAACCTTCTGTTATTACTGGAGAAAAAATCAAATATTGAATCTTCCCAAGCTCCTGAATAAGATATCAGGTCTTCTCAATTCCAAGATCCTATACGAGATACCGAGTCTTCCTAAGCTCCTGAACGAGATATTGGGTCTGATCAAGTTCCTGAACGTCCTCGTAAGGTGTCGAGATTCAAAACAAAGGAGTTTGATGCTTCTTCTTTAGAGTATGATCTGAGACTTCGAAAATCTATTTGGGATTACCCTCCAAATTAACAGGATGAAGTTCGTCGAGCTTACATTAAGTTTCGACCATATCAACCGATTCCTCCAAGTGAGGCTTCAACATCTCCTCAGTATATTTACAAGAATGGATGCCGATATCTCTTATCTTGGTACAAGTTATTCTCGGATTGGCTCGAGTTTTCACTAAGTAAGAATGTCGCATATTGCCTTCCTTGTTTTCTCTTCAACAAGCCATTCGGATGTCATGGAAATACTTTTACAAGCCAAGAATTTTGATCATGGAAGAAGGTCAATGAAGGATTTAAATGCCCTTTTGTTACTCATGTGGGTAAGGATGCAAGTTCTTTACATAAGAATGCAATGAAAAATTATCTCGATCTTCAGAATTCCTTGTAAAATATTGAGAGGATTATTGAGAAATAAAATTCTGAATAAGTTGCAAGAAACCGACTACATGTCAAGGTTAATAGATGCTGTCGAGTGGCTTTTATTTCAAGGTTGTGCTTTAGGGGATGCAATGAAGTATAAGATTCAAGAAATCGAAGTAACTTTCTTGAACTAATAAAACTCCTGGCTTTTTATAATGAAGATGTGGGGGCAATTATCTTAGAAAATGCCTCTCAAAATGCACAATATGTCGGTTCGACTGTTTAGAAGGACATTCTTTCTTTTTTGGCTAGTAAAATCCAAGGATTCATTCGGGAAGAGATTGGAGATTCAAAGTTTTTCAAGGTTGTATTGCGATTTGTTGATAAAGAAGGTTTTATACGTGAATGATTCTTTGATTTGGTTCATTTGAAGGACACCACATCGTTAGCTTTGGAGAAGGAAATCTGTGAAGTTCTTTTATGTCATTGCTTTGATGTGGATGATATTCGTGGTTAAGGATATGATGGTGCAAGTAATATGTGTGGCGAATGAAACGACTTGCAAGTGTTATTTGGTAAAAAGTGTCGATTTGCATATTATGTTTATTGTCTCGCTCATCGTTTCCAATTAACTCTAATAAATGCATCTAAGGAGGTTATTCCTATTTGTCAATTTTTTTTCATATTGAACTGGTGTAATCAATTAAGCAAGCGACATGATCAATTAAGAGACATTGAGGCATCTCATATCGCGGAGTTGATTGACAGTGGTGAGCTTGAAACTGGAAAAGGGAAAAATCAAGGCGGTACTCTCCAACATCCAAGCGATACCCGATGGGGTTCTCATTCAACTTCTCTCAATAGCTTGATGAGGATGTTCAATTCTGTCTGTGTTTTATTACAAGTTATCATCAAGTTCAACAACCTTAATCAAATGAGTGAAGCTGATGGAATATATGATGCAATGACATCCATTGAATTTGTTTTCATCTTGTATTTCATGATTGAGATACTTGGAATCACTGATGATCTCTATCAAGCATTGTATTATAAATCGCAGTATATACTAAACATGATGCAATTGGTGTCATCAACTAAAATGCTTCTCCAGAAATTCATAGAACATGGTCGGGATCTTTTGTTTGAGAAAGTGACTTTATTTTATAAAGATCATGAGATAGAAGTCTCCAATTTAAGTGCTTCGTACAAAGCTAGCCGAGGTCGATCTTGCATCTAGAGAGATAACCTCACAATTGAGCATCACTATCGGTTTGATATATTCATTGTTGGTATTGATTAAATGGTAAAAAAAATGAATTCTCGCTTTAATGATGAGGTAGTGGAGTTACTTGTTCTTAGCTCCGCTTTGGATCCACACGATAATTATAAAGCTTTTCGGGTGGAAGATATCTGCAAGCTTATGAATAATTTTTATCCGGACGATTTTATAGAGCAAAAAAAGTTACACATGAATATTAAATTGGAGCATTTTCAACTTGATGCTCATCAAAGCATGGAGTTGCAGAAAGCTTTTATAGTAGCCAAGTTGTATCAAGTGCTAGCTAAGACAAATAAGTCAAGTATTTATCCTCTTTTTGATAGAATTATTCGTCTTGTGCTAACATTTCCCATGTCTAATGCAACAACTGAGCGAGCATTTTCAGCAATGAAAATTGTGAAGACAAGACTTCGTAACATAATGGAGGCCGATTTTTCTTTCAACTTACTTGATAGCATACATTAAAAAAGAGATAGCTTGAAAATTTTCAACAGATTCTATCATTGATGAGTTCGGTATTATGAAACAATGGAGGATGCAATTTAGGATGCCTAATATTGAGAAATAGGATTGAGGCCAATTTTTGTTAATTTAAGTTTTGGAATTATAATAATATTTATGAAATTTTTAGTATATTATTAGTTATTTTTTTTGCATATTGGAAAGAAATATTTAATTTTATATAGTGTGATTTTTAAAAAAAAAATTTACAGTTAAATCGTTCATACTTTCTAAAAAACATTAAATTGATTTGTTTGATAAGAAAGAAGTATCTGAGAAAAATTGATAATTTTTTACATTAAAAAAAGTCGTTCGGATTTAGAAGTTTTACCTTTTTGTTGTAAAATATGTCTCTGCCAATGTTTGATGACGAGATACCAAACATGGCGTCTAGAATTTGGATTTTTAAAATTTGTCCTCTTCTTTTTTCAAATAAACCTTTTCCTCTTTTTTTTTCTTTTCCAAATCAAACATTAAAAAGAGGAATTTTCCTTTTCTTTAAAAAAAAATAGTTTCAAAAAATTCTCTTCTTTCTTCTTTTATGTTTTTGTTGTTGTTGAAATCTAAAATCTCATATTCTTAATCAAATCTAGTGAGGGGTTAATTTTCCTTGTGAGCAAAGTTAAATCTCAATGATCCCGCTTCATCGAAGACTTCCTCCCCACTTTTATTCTTTGAAAAATCGAAAAACAACCGCCAAACTTTTTATTCATGCAGACCCTTACAAAAATACCTTTAGAAACACTTTTTTTTTATTTCTTTTCTATTATATTTTTTCCCTTCTTTTATTTTTTTATTTCTTTTTGTGTACTTACTCTAATAAACTCTCATTTAAAAAAAAAACCTATCTAGTTTTTTCGTTATATCCACTTTTTAAAAAAAAATTATTTTTGACTATTCTAATGGCTCTTGACTGATTCTTTCTCTTTTGGTTTTTACACTGTATTTGATTCTTGCTTTTCTCATAAACATATTTGATTTAGAAAATATTGCAGAATATTTGTTTATTAGTCACAACTACTCCAGATGTGTTTTTCATTCTGTAAGAGAACGAAATTTCCGAGATGTGTGTTCATGCTGATAGCTGAACAGTGAAATTCGATTATGAATCGATATGTAAAGTGAAATTTGAATATAGAATTAGTATAAACAAGAAATTTTTAAATTTTGAATTCAATAATTATTATTTAACAATTCAAATAATTATAAATAAATATATAATATATTCTCAACTTTAAAATTTTAATCTTTAAACAATAACTAACCTTAAACCCTAAAAACCTTACTTTAAGAACACTAAACTTTAAAAACCTAAAAAACCTCTAACCCTAAAAACACGAGTGGAAAACGCTTCCAAATGGTAATTTTTCCCGTAATTTTTCGTTAAAACAATCTATTCCCACAGTTATTTCAAAAAACAGCTTAATTTAGTAATTTTTTTTAAAAAAATTTCGGCATTTTAAAGTAATTTAATCCTTGACTGACTCTTTCTCTTTTGGTTTTTTGCTAGGTTTTTATACTGTATTTGATTAGTGCTTCTCTCATAAACATATTTGATTTAGAAAATATTGCCTAATATTTGTTTATTAATCACAACTACTCCAAATATGTTTTTCATTGTGTAAGAGGAGGAAATCCCCGGGGTGTGTGTTGACACTGGCAGCTGAACAGTCATTAGGATCCTAAAACCATAATCTGCAATCTCGTAAAGAACAAGTTTCTGGGCTTAAAAAGAAATCAAAATGGACTCTAAAGAAATGACCTTTTGTGGGCTCAAATTTTTTGAGAAAGGACTTAAACAAGCTTAAATTGAATTGGATTTTGAAAAAAATAAAATAGGTTCAAAATGGATCTAACTCAATTTGGGTTACGAATTGACTTGGGGGCTTGAAATATAATTTGGGATTCTAATTAATTTGAAAACAGTTTGGTTTGTTTTAAAAAAAAAAACCAAATTTAAAGAAAATCAATTTGGATTTGGAAAAGCAATTTTAATTAGGCTTTGCTAAACAAATAATCAATTTGGGTTTTGAATTTAAATGGTCTTTCAACACCCCACAATGATTTTTATTTAAAACTGTTTTTAATTACAAAAACAAATTTTATTTTTAGATTATTATTGTTTTTCAAAAATCATCATTGAAATTTCAAAAAAATTAAATTAGAAATAATTTACAATTAATTTCAATTTAATTGAAACCAAAATTTAAATCTTTAAAAGTTAAGGTAGCAAAATTCATGACCGATTTTGGAAGCTTAGTCAAAATTGCAATTAAGTGTTTATGTCACGGACTTAGATTTTTCCCATGCAATCCATGCGGCCTTAGATAGTTTCTTCACTCTAAAAATGCCTAAGTTAGCCTAACTCTCAACAATTGAGGATTCAAGAGAATTCCTCTAAGGCACCAACACAAAAACGAAAACAATATCAAAAGATGAATGAAGAACAAAACAAGAACAAAGCCACAGAAAACAAGAATACAAGAGAGAAAGTTTTGAGTGAATGCTCTCAAAATTTCTATTTCTCAATGAAAGAATTATAATGAGAGGGAGAGGCCTCTATTTATAGTTGAGGCTCTCCAAAATCAACGTACAAATTAAAGTATATCAATGGCCAAGATTAAAAGCTATCTACAAATCAAATATCTAAGATTATAGAATCACATCTTCTAAAATCAAACTTAGATATAATACATATCAAATCCAAGATTTCCAATATTTGAAGATCACGTTCCATATTTGCCATGCTTTGTAGATGAGCCTTCAATCTCTCTAAGCAACGGGCTAGTCTGATTGGGCCAAATGCCCCCTTTTGAACATGATGGATCACACAAGTAAGTCATGATTGTGGGCTCCCATACACAACCCATGGCATTCTTCCCCACCTGTTCTAGTGACGCCCTCGTTACGACCTCTTCATGGAACTGGTCTATCTTACTCTGGAATTACCACAAGGCCTTGGCAGGTTCCTAACTTGCTTCACTATTAGGAAGTCCCTTCCATCGCACTAAATACTCATGCCTCGACCGATGGTACTTTTGTCTCACTACAAGGTCCGCCCCGATGCTTTCAACTTCACAATCGTAGGAGACCTTTACCCCTATTGGCGCTCGTTCGAACTTACCTCGATTTGGATCCTCTTGATCCTCATGGAATGGCTTAAGCATACTCACATGGAACATTGGATGGACTTTGAGCTTCGCCGGTAACTTAAGCTTGTAGGCTACCTTGCCTACCCTTTTCAAAACTCGAAAGGTTCCCTCATACCGTTGCACAAGCCTTTTGTACAAGCTATTATGTCGTAAAATCAAGTGTAGTTTAGCAAGGACAAAGTCACCAACCTGAAATTGCACATCCCTTCGATTTTGATTTGCCCACTTCTTTGTCCCATTTGCTCACCTTGTGTAGACAAGCTCTAGCTAAGTCATTCTTCTCTTGCCAATCCTTCGCGAATCGATAAGCTGCTGGATTGGTCTAGTGTAACGAGTCACAACAGCGTTAGGTGTGAGTGGTTGTTGTCCCGTCACTATCTCGAATGGACTTTGATTCGTGGCTCCACTTCGTTGCAAGTTGTATGAGAATTGAGCCACATTCAACAACTTTGGCTAGTCCCATTGTGTGGCACTCACATAGTGTCGAAGATACGTCTCCAACAACACATTCACACGTTCGGTTTGCCCATCGGTTTTTGAATGCATGCTAGTGGAAAAGTTCAAGTCTGAGCCCATTGACTTGAACAACTCTGTATAGAATCGGCCCGTGAATCGCCCGTCTTAATCACTAATGATAGACTATGGCACTCCCCAATATTTCAGCACATGTCTAAGGAACAAACGAGCTGCCTCCCCAGCAGGGCACTCCTTGGTTGTTGGAACAAGAATACTTCCAAACCTGTCAGATTTAGGCAAACCAACAATAAAATCCATGGATACACTCTCCCATGGTCGTTTCGGAATGGGTAAGGGCTGTAGCAAACCATTTGGAGTTTTCAACTAAACCTTATATTATTGGCACATTAGACAAATTTTCATATAGGTCTCCACATCATCACCTATGTGAGTCCATCAGTAGCGATCCTCCAAAAGAGCCATCGTGTAGTGCATACCTGGATGGTCGACCCATCTTGAGTTATGACACTCCTTCATGACTTCCTTGTGCAAACTCCCATATTGAGGCACTTATAAGAGATGCCTCTGAGAGAAGAAAAAGTCTACCTCAAGCCAAAATCTTCTCTTTTTTCCCTCATTGGCTAGATCCATTAGATTTTTGGTAGTGGGATAATGAGGCAACCCTTCTTCAATGCCCTCCACACGAGAGCTATCAGGAGGGTTGATTACCACAAACTTTATCTTTCGACTAAGAGTATCGGCAACGGTGTTGGCTTTTTGGGGCTTATACTCCATAGTGAAATCAAACTTCGCCAAGAAAATCTGCCAACGAGCCTGTTTGGGAGAACTTTTTCTGGGTTAGAAAATAATTGTTTACCACATTATCAATAAAGATAACAAACCTGGAACCCAATAAATAATGTCTCCATGTGCGCAAGCAATGCACCACAATAGTCATCTCCTTTTCTTAGACTGTGTATCTCCGCTTTGTCTCATTAAGCTTTCGACTCTCGAAAGCAATTGGATGCCCATCTTGCATCAGCACTCCCCTAATGACATAATCTAACGCATCTGTACGTACCTCGCATGACTTTGAATAATCCGGCTAAGCAAGTACGGGCTCTCTTGTCATCACTTGATCAAAGGCATTCTCATATTGAGAATCCCAATCCCATACCTTCCTCTGTTTCAACAAATCTGTCAAGGGTGCAGTAATGTTTTAGTAGCCTTCAATGAAAAGTCAATAATAATTCACCAACCCATGGAAAGATCGCAACTCCGTCACCTTGGTTGGAGGCTCCCACTTAACAATGGCTCGAATCTTGCTTTGATCCATTCAAATCTTGCCACCTCCCACAACGTGGCCTAGGAATTACACCTCTTGTTGGGCAAATGAGCACTTCTCCTCTTTGACATATAGCTCATATTCCCGTAAGACTTGGAACACCTCCCTCAAATGTTCCACATTCTCTTGAGTGACTTACTATACACCACAATATCATCAAGGTAAACAACCACGAAACGATTAAGGAAAGATTGAAGTACCTTATTCATTAGGGTATAAAATGTTGCTGGAGCATTCTTGAGTCCGAAAGGCATCACAAGGAACTCATACGAACCATACCACGTCACACAAGCAATCTTTGGTTCATCCCTCTCAGAAATTCGAAGTTGATGGTATCTCGATCTCAAATCCAACTTGGTAAACCATCTCGCACTACCAAGCTGATCAAATAAATATACAATGAGGGGAATTGGGTACCTGTTCTTCACAGAGATTTTATTCAAGGCTCGATAGTTGATGCACATCCTTAACGACCCATCATGTTTCTTTTGAACAACACTAATGCACCGTATGGAGATTTATATGGCCTTATGAATCCCACATCTAAAAGCTCCTTCAACTATTTTCGCAACTCCTCCAACTTTGGCGAAGCCATACGATATGGGGCCTTTGATGACTACTCCATGTTGGGCACTAACTCAATCCTGTGGTTCACCTCCCTCTTAGGTGGAAAATTTTTGGGCAAATCTACTGGCATCACGTCCCAAAAAGATTCAAGTACTTGGCCCACTTCCTTTGGAATCTCACCTATTGACTTAACGGCTTCTTCGACTTTCAAAGTTTCCAAATAGGAGACTTCATCTCTACGTTCCCCTTTGGTAAATTGGGTCGTCGATAATATATTCCCTTCCAAGCTTCCCTTCCTTTTCATTCTCACCATGCAATGATGGTTTGAATATGAAATCATCATGTAATTGTCAGAAGGAAAATAGACGTATTAACTCGGTCAAGGAAACTCAATCCAACCATAAAATCATAGTCATCAAGTGGTATTATCTTGATGTTTGCCTTATCAGTCCATTCGTCAAGTTGGAGATCCACTCCCTTTGCAATCCCCTTGATTGGAACACTTTTCGAGTTCACCATTTTGATCCAACCTAATTCATTTTGGATCTTGAGACCAAGTTTACGAGCAGTCTCTTTGGACATAAATCAAACGCACTTGTGTCAACACGTGCATTCAATCCTTTGCCAGCCACCATGATGTCCACAAACATCAGCCAATGATTTGTCTTGTCTTCGAAAGCCCTAAGTATCGGACCAAGATCCTCTGTTGACTTGTCTGCCTCTTTCCTTGCTTCAGCAGTAGAAAGAGTGACTTTCTTCAGATAGTCCTTGATAAAGTGCGGACTATCACAATGAAAACAACTTAGAAGTTTTCCCTTATCCGTGACTTCTTTCCATTTCCATTTTTAGCGAGCTTATCTTTGTCTCCCTCACCATTGCCCTTTGGTTTGAATTTGGGCTTGAAAGACTCAAACTTGTCTTTCTTTACACCAAGCTTAATAAATGATTCTGTTACAGTTATGGCCTTGGTAAGCTCTTGAACTCCTCGACGTTGTAACTCTTACTTTGCCTATGGTTTCAAACCATCCATAAAAGAAAAGAACACTTCCTTTTCACCCATATTTGAGATTTGAAACATGAATTTGCTAAACTTTCGTACATACTCCCTTACAGTGCCTTGTTGCGTAAGCCGATGCAACTTTGTCCGAGCTTCATCCTCGACATACTCTCGGTAAAACTATGCTTTAAACTCACTTTGAAACTTCTCCCAAGTCCCAATTTTGGTCCCACTATGTTTCAGATCTGTGGACCTACGATGCCACCACAACAAAGCAACATCAACAAAATACATAGCAACAATATTTACCTTAGTGGCATCATCCATGATGCCCTTGGCACGAAAGTATTACTCCAGTTCCAAAGGAAATTGTCCACATTTATCGCAGACCTTGATCCCTTGAACTCTTTGGGCTTGGGAACATCCACATTGGGCTTGGGTGTAGCAGCAGCTAATCCTCCATTGCCAAAAGCAACCTTATAGATTGTGAGTTCACCTTTGAGCTCCACAATCTCCACCTTCAAGGTCACAATCATAGCCTCAATGGTCTCATCTCTATCGATCAACTTCTTCTCAAAGGAACCAACAAAATTCCACACATACTCTCTAAGCTACTCCTTCATGGATTGCAACTCATTAGGGATTCCATCATCAATTCCATCAAGTCTCTCATTGATGTCCCACATAGACTCCTCAAGAGTGACTACCGGTCTTTCCAAAGCTGACATAATATCCATCGAATGGCTCTATTTCTTGGCCCTCTCAAGAGTCTCTATTGGCTCAACATGTTCGGTAGTTTCCTTCGACATCTTCCAACGGTGCCTTTGGAATCTTAGCTCAGGTACCAATTGTCACAGACTTAGATTTTTTCCACACAATCCGTGTGGCCTTAGGTCATTTTTTCACTCCAAAAACACCTAATTTATGCTCACCATTGAAAAACCACTAACCATCGATAATTTCTTTTAGAAAGTGGGTAGCTCTTCGTTGACTTCTTATTCTTTCTGTTTTGAGAGTTTCAGAATAATAAATGATTTCATGAGTTAGTTTGAACTCGTGTTATCTTAAGTTTTATATGTTTTTTGTTTGTTTTTCCATTATTTAATAACTCTTCACTTCTAGAAGTTTTTTCTACTCTTGTAGTACGCTTTTTAGTCTTGCTTATGCAAGTAATTTTAAGGTTGGTTTTTTCGCCGTCCCCTCTAGTTTGGTGGATGCTTGGTTCTTTTACCAATTTATGCTCACCATTTTGGACCATCCAGGGTTGATTTCCTTATTGTATTAAGTGCTTGCAATCACTCCTGATATGTTGTGCTTGAGTTGTGACAGAGCCGATTGTCAACATGCCATGATGTTCTATTGATGATGAAGCTGAAGCTTTTATTGTGTTGATGGAGCTTGTCTTTTAGCGCATACAATAGGTGTTTTTTATTCTCCCCTCGAATTTTATGGTTTTATTCATTAAATGAATTAATGAATTTCTCTTAAAAAAAAAGACCTCACAACTTGAAACATCTTACCTCTAGGTTTTAAAAACAAAGTGCAACATAAATGAAAGTGAACCTCACAACTAGGCCACTAAAATAAAAATGAAATGGATTTAGAATGAAAATGGACCTCATAACACAAATGAAATTGAAACTAAAACAAAAATGAACCTCACAATTAGGCCTTTAAAACAAAATGCAACATAGAAGAAAACGAAATTGAAATGAAAACAAACCTCACAACTAAGTCTCTAAACATAATGAAACATAAATGAAAATGAAATTTAATTGAACCTCATAATTAGGCCTCTAAAATGAAATGCAACACAAATGAAAATGAAATTGGACCTCACAACTAGGCCTCTAAACAGAATGAAACATAGACAAAAATGAAATGAAACTGGACCTCACATCTAGACCTCTAAAATGAAATGCAACAAAAATGAAAGTGGAGCAAAAATGGACCTCACAACTAGACCTCTGAAACAAAATGCAAAAAAAATGAAAACGAACCTCATTACTAGACCTTTGAAAAAATGCAACAAAAATGAAAATAAACTTTACAACTAGGCCTTTGAAACAACGTGCAACAAAAAAGGGATCTCATAACTAGGCCTTTGAAATGAAATGTAATAAAACCAAAAACGAAATGAAAGGAACCTTACAACTAGATCTTTAAAATGAAGTGCAACATAAATAAAATTGAAACAAAAATAGACCTTACAACTAGGATTCTAAAACAAAACTGGACTTCAAAACTTGAACAAAAAAACCAAATCTTTAAACTAAATGGACTTTATGAGAAGTTTGGAAATATCCCGAAGAGAAGTCTCGATGATAACCCCAAAAGAGGTTTGAAAATATCTTCAAAAGAAAACTCTATGATAACCTCAAGAGGGGTTTGAAATCAAATCAAACGTTTTCTAAGAAAGTATCAATCAACCATTAATCAACAAGATATCTAACATACCTTCTCAAAGAGATTAGTCACAAAGATATCATGTCATCAATCAAGGCTTTCATTAGAAAAAGGAATTAATTGAAGACATCCTAAGAAAGAGTCAACAAGGATCAATAGGAATTTTTCTCAAAAATTTCAACTAAAACTTAAACAAACACCAAGTTATAAAAAAATTTCAAATCTCATGGAGGTACTCCAAAACATGCCATTACTCATCATCAATCATAACAAATTCCAACCATAACCTCAGATGTTATGCTTGTATGTCATGATGCAAGTTCTTGAGAAGTTTAATAAGAGGTTCTCAAGCTTATATTACCAATCTATTAATCCTTCACCTATTCAAAAGTGTTTCTCTTTCTTATGAAGTCTTCAATTCAATACATTCTTTCTATAATATATTTCTCAATCTACTAACCCAATGTCTTCTACCAAAATATCTCATCTTTCAAGCCAAAGTCGAAAAAAAAAAAAACAAAATTTTCATCATCTTGCCCCTATCTCATCAAAATTTTAATCATTTTATTGGTTGTAATGACCCAATTTTATTCGGAGTCGAAAAATGTGGTTTTGGAACCCAATTCCATAAACCAAGTCTACGAGATTATAATAGGAGCATTTATGAAGTTAGAATGAAAGTATAGTAATAAATGATCGAGAAATTTAAGTAGGGAAATCATTAATTAAAGTTCAAAGACTAAATTATAAAAGTTCAATCACTATGAAATTTTAAATTGGAAAATGCTTGAGGACCCAATTGGCAAGTAACCAAAAGACCTAAATGATTATTAAACCATTGTTTTGTATGAGATAATGGAAGTGGATGATGAAATCTGTCTCATCTCGGAAACCAGGTCGGAAGTTTTGGCACTAAATCATAGATTAAAAAGAGAGTAAATAAAAATCACGTTAGAAATAAGGACTAAAAAAGAGTAATAGCTAAAGTAGAGAATTTGAAAAGGTAAATTAGGACAAATGGTTAGTGGGGGATTTATTAAAATAAGGGTAAAACTAAGAGGGATCTATAGGATAAATAAACTAAATTTAGAGAGAAGTTTGGCTATATAAGCCATCACTGTTCATTTTCTTCCTCACGTGCATTACATTTTAAAAATGTGTTGCATCTGGCAGTTAGTATTTTCTCTCAAAGTTTTTTGCATTCTTCAATTTTCTTAGCATCCAAACTCATTTTTCTTATTCGTTTCTTCAAAGAAAATCATTCATTTCACTTTTAAATCGGTTCGATTCTTATGCAGACTGCTTGACGACATGAGAGATAGCAAACTTGAAGGTAAAACTCTATTTTCTTATGTCAAATTTGCATCAAATAGTTTTAGTTGAGTTATCTTAAATCTAAGCATGAAAGATGAGTAAACTTTGGTTTTAAATGGTTTAGTTTTGAGAAAATATTAGATTAAGGTTGGTGAAGCTTGTACATGTTCTTTAAAATAATTTTAAATGATTTTCAAATGAGTTTGATGAAATCAAGAGGTTTTACGATCAAATTTAACAACATTCTTCTGAAAAATGCATAAACTGTTTGATTGTGTTCTTGAGGAAGATGATGAATAGTAACCATTTTGAAACATAAGAGATAAGTTAGATCACACCTAGTTAATAAGCTTAGATCTATTAATACCTATGAGGTATGAAGGTTAAGAGATACTAGATAGGTTAAGTAAATAACTATGCGAGCTTAGTAGAGATCGCATAGGTTGTAAGCTGTAGATGAGTAGAGTAAGTGTTAAACTATTTTGAATGGTAAGTAATGCGTATGTTTTTATGCGAAGTTGTGAACACTGGTGGAGCATCGACTAGCAGAGATAAAGGCAAACAAAAGGTCACTTAGTCGACATAACGTGGTGAAATAAGGTTAGTACATTGTATATTGCACTTGAAAACGAGGTTGTGCGCTACTGAAAGCCAAGTAAGACGTGCAAACCCCTATCTTAATGTTGCGAACTAAATACATGCATATGCGAACACTCTTTCATGTTGTGCGAACCTGGATATATATATGTGTATATGTTGTGTGCGAACTTTAAAAGTGGTCTACGAACCCATGTGATATGCGAGATTTACTATGTGGTGTGCCTGCGAACTCATATTACATGTGCACATATGTCATTTATGAACTCATATTATAATGTATTGATATTTGAGATAATATTGCGAACTACGAGCTCTGCTATATTGCAAGCCTGAAATGATGTGAACTATAAATGTGTATATATGTGTTATAATGGCATAGTGAATTCTAGAACCGTTGGATATAGTTTGCATGCCATAGGATTGTGAGTGCTCACATATGTGTATAATGATAAGGCATTTGTGGCTCTAGTGAATAAGTAGAGGGATAAGGGAATATTGAGTAATGCTTCATTCACAGGCGAAATGTAATATAGTATTTTCGAAGAGTGCAAGCATTCATGCTGCACTTATATGGTGAATCGAATGACTCTATGAGTCCCAAACAGTATGTTTGGGGCATGCTTGCGTTGTGGATCGAAGGAGCATCGGGTTCGTAACTGTCTTTTGTTGGAGGAGAATGTCTAGTTTACAACAACTACTAAAGGTCGAGGTCGGGGTCGAGGTCATGGTGGTAATGAGAGATCGATGGGTTAGAAATCAGTCACCTATACTATAGTTGCATCGATCGGATCGGGTGTACCTGCTCGTGTTTATGCTGTGAGGGATCCGTGAGAGTGCTTGATGACGGATGTGATGGCAGGTACCTTTCTACTAAATTCATTTTCTTTATTTTCGTTGATAGATTCAGGTTCTACTAATTCGTATATTGTGAGCGATTTATCGAGCGAGTTGGGAATTTCGGTAGAGATCATTAGGTAGAGAATTGTACTGACGAGTTCATTAGGAGGGAGTGTTGTGGTTGATCGAGTGTATCGAAGGTGCTTATTGTAAGTGCAAGGTTATACTTTTCCCGCAGATCTGATGGAGTTACTGTTTCGCAGGTTCGATGTAATTCTCAAGATGGATTGTTTGACAAAGCATGGGGAAAAGATCAATTTCGAGATGAAGCGACTTACTTTTAGGGTTGAAGGTGGATTGGAGATTGTAGTTGTGGGAGAGACCCAAATTATTTTCGAATGTGGTGTCCGCAACTAAGGCTAGGAAGCTGATGAGTAAAGGTTGTGAAGCTTACTTGGCCTATGTGATCAATTCTGGGAGTAACGGTTTGGGAGTTCAGGATATCCGCACTGTGAAGGATTTTCCTAACGTCTTTCCAGAGGAGTTACTCGATTTGCCGCCAGATTGAGAAGTTGAGTTCAGTATTGAGGTTTATCCTAGTACCACTCCGGTGTCCATTGCACCTTATCGCATGGCAATGAAAGAACTCAAGGAGTTGAAGATCCAGTTACAAGAGTTGTTGGTTCGAGAGTTTATTCGATCGAGCGTATCGCCTTGGGTGCGCCGGTGTTATTTGTGAAGAAGAAAGATGGTACTTTGAGGCTATGTATTAACTATCGACAGCTGAACATGTTAACCATCAAGAATAAGTATCCGTTATATAGGCAAGTGATCCAAGACTTAACTAAGTATAATTTTCTATAGGGCATTGTGTTCCCAAATCCTACCCCACAGAACAATTTATATCACAAAGAACATGTATAGGCAAAACATACAATTTCAAGCAATATTTATAGATATTCAATATTAAAAATCTATGACCTCTTATGTTTAAGAAAACCTAGGCTAACCTAAAGTTAAACCTAACTCTAATACCATCAAATGTGACACCTTAAACTCGATCGGGATGGCTCGACCCAAATTCGAAATGTTACATTAGCCACCAAAGTGACTCTCTAACTAACGACCACCCGACGCACACCCCAAGCTTATAACACATCATTTATGACTAATTAACAATCATTTATTAATGCGGAAGCAATTTGTGAACCATTTTAAAACTTTTTCTAAGTATTTAACCTAAGGGTATTTCGATCATTCTACCATCTAATGTTAAACTATCCCGATTTTATTTCTAAATAATTACCGACCTTCTTTTAGTCAAATTGTGTAGGCCCTAAAATTTTCAGCTTAATTCGAGTTCATTTACTATGTGTAATTCAAGTTTTATTATTAGGGACTAAATCGTAATTTTTACAAACTTTTAGCATATTTTCCAAATTAAAAGTTAAGAGTGCTTCTACCAAATATTAATAGTTACAAGTCTAATATTAAAATATTACCAAGTTTCCCAATCATTAAAGGCTTCAATTAATCTAATCAAGTTTTAGGACTAAATTATAAATTAAGCAAATTAAAATACTAGATTATAAAAATAAAAAATCAAACCCCCAAAAACCCACACGCCCGTGTGCAAACCACTGTACCTATTTTGTCAAAAATTCATTTTAATTACTCGATTTTACATAATTTACTTACTCAATAAACTTGAAATAGCTACAATTAATCACCATAAACATCCACATATCTCCAATTTAATTTATTTACAACAAATATGCAATAATTAATCAAAATTTAACACCCAATTACACACTTAGCGAACACCAATTAATTCACACAAGTTAAATACCTTAGTCGCAAGCAATCCACTCCATGGTAAGCTTCAATTAAACATTTTAGTATAAATTACATGCCTCATACACCATGTTATCAACCACCGTACGAACCCTCATCAACGTACCATAAATCAAACATCAATTAGACATAAAATAATGTATTAAAGCAATTATAAAATCACCAAAATTAAAGTCCAAAATTTAATGTCCAATGTCCATTACAAGTAAAATAACACTAGTCCCAAAAGCATCACAATGCCCCTATATAATCTCTAAAGTAAATTTTTTAAGCCACTATCGAGCCTTATTCTTAAATCGCTCTTGCACTCGATTCTCGAATCCTAACGCTCGAAAATTCTTTGCACGAAATGTGAGGGTGTGAGCTTAAAATGCTTAGAGAATGATAGTAAAAACATCAAGTAATTTGCACCCAATCATGCATAAATCAAAGCAATTAAGCATTAAATTTTCAATCACAACATGTTAACATTTCACCATAACCTCACATGCTATTTCAAGAATTAAGAATCAATTTTTCTATTGCGTGTACAATCATCTTTTAACATATAAACATTCAATTATATTGACATAATACATCCATTGCAATAAGTAAACGTCTGATCATACATTGGATAAATGGATCTCCGAACTCCTTTTCCCTTGTTTTACAATTTGCTCCTTCCCCTCTAAAATTCTGAAAAAATGGTTTATTTGATATAAAACCACTTACACATTTCCCTTGTTTTTTTTCAAATTTCCCATTTAATTAATATTTTAAATCACCCAATAAAACCTCCTTTTTAAATTATTTTTAAATTCCAATTTAACCCAAAATATTTATTTTTACCCAAAAATTACTTAAAACCATAAAATTAATTTTCTATAAATATTTTTATTTTTCAGAATATTATTTATTGATTTTTAGATGAAATTAAGCTAACTAATTAAGAATATAAATCGCTAACCCGATTAATTCCCATTTTTCACTCAGAACCTGGTAAACTTACCTGAAACTATTAGAACCATTTTCGGGGCCTTACACATGTTGTTTCTTCTGAAGGGATTTGTGTGGATCCGAAGAAGGTTGAGGCTATTCTTTGTTAGAAGCAGTCGAAGAGTGTTATTGAGGTTCGTAGTTTTTTAGGATTAGTGGGGTACTATCGTAGATTCGTTAAGGGGTTATCCATCATAGCTGCACCTTTGACGAAGCTACTTCAGAAGAAGATGTCGTTCGAGTGGATTGAGGAAAGGCAAAGGTCTTTTGATAAGTTGAAGACAGTGTTGACTGAGGCGCTAGTGTTGGTTCAACCCAAGTATGGGAAGGAGTATGTCGTCTTTAGCAATGCATTGTATACAAGACTTGGTTGTGTGTTAATGTAGGATGAGAAGGTGGTAGCGTATGCTTCGATACAATTGATGCCACATGAGCGTAATTATCTAACCCATGATTTGGAGTTAGCAGTTGTGGTCTTTGCACTCAAGGTTTGGCGTCACTATCTTTATGGTGAGATGTATGTTATCTACACCGATCACAAGGGTCTTAAGTATCTCCTAACTTAGAAGGAGCTGAACTTGAGACAGTGGCACTGGTTCAAGTTGCTGAAGGAGTATAACTGTGTGATTGAATATCACATTGGCAAAGCAAATGTGGTTGCTGATGCTTTGAGTCGAAAATTGATGGTTGAATTGTGAGCTATGTTTGCACGGTTTAACCAATGATGGTGGGTTGTTGACCGAATTGTAGGTAAAGCCAACTTTTTCTAGTCAGATTAAGGAGAGGCAGCTAGTAGATGAGTTTTTAGCGAGGAAGATTCGAAAAATGAGGATGGTAGTGATGGAGATTTTGAGTTGAATTTTGATGGCATATTAAGTTTCCGTGGGAGATTGTGTGTGCCTATTGATGAGGAACTTAGGCATGCAATCCTTACTGAGGTGCATAGTAACCCCTATGTTAGTATTAAGATGTTTCAGGATCTTAGGGAGTTGTATTGCTAGCCTAGATTGAAGCATGATGTTATCGTCTTCGTCGGTCGTTGTATGGTATGTCAAAGAGTGAAGGTGGAGTTCCAACATCCTTCTAGTTTGTTGCAGCTGATACAAATTTTGGAATGAAAGTCGGAGAGAATCACGATGGATTTTGTTTTTGGTTTGCCATTAACTATAGCCAAAAAAAGATTTGATTTGGGTGATTGTTGATCGATTCTCGAAGAGTGTACATTTTCTAGCAGTGATACTAATTACTCGATGGAGAGATTAGTTGAGTTGTACGTGGTGAAGATAGTTCAACTTCATGGTGTACCAGTTTCGATCATCTCTAATAGAGATCTGTAATTTACCTCGAGATTTTGGAGGAGTCTTCAGGGAGATTTGGGGATGAAGCTTAACTTTAGTACGACTTATCATCCTCAGACAGATGGTTAGTCGGAATGGATAATTCAGATACTCGAGGACATGTTGCGTAGTTGTGTCATTGGGTTTGGTAGTAGTTGGGAGTGATATCTTCCTTTAGTAGAATTTTTGACAATAATAGTTACCTGTCGAGTATTTAGATGGCACTGTTTGAGGTATTGTATGGTAGGAGGTGTAGAAATCCTCTTTGTTGGTCAGAGTTGGGTGAGAGACGTGTTGTGGGTCCAGATTTGATTCGAGAAACTGAGGAGATAGTGAAATTGATTGGTGAAAGACTGAAAGCCACTTCTGATATGCAGATGTCTTACGTAGATCTGAAACATCGTGACATCGAGTTTCAGGTCGGGGATCGAGTGTCCCTTAAGGTTTCACCTTGGAAGAAGGTCTTGAGATTTAGGCGTAAAGGAAAGTTAAGTTCGAGATTTATTGAGCCTTACCAAGTTATTGAGAGGATTGGACCAGTAGCATATCGACGTAGATTGCCAGCTGAGTTAGATCGTATTCACAATGTTTTCCATGTGTCTCTATTGCGAAGGTATCGATCTGATCCATCGCATGTTGTTCTGATTGAGGAGATCGAGGATTAACCTGATCTTACTTATGAGGAGGAACTAGTGGAGATTTTAGCCCATGATATTAAGGTGTTACGTAACAAGACCATACCTTTGGTAAAGGTTTTGTGGCGTAATCAAAAGATTAAGGAAGCTACTTGGGAAATCGAGGATGTAATGAGACGACAGTATCCTTATCCATTCGGTTCATGTAATTTCGAGGAAGAAATTCTTTTTAGAGGGGGAGAGTTGTCACATCCTGAAAACCAGGTCAAAACTTTTGGCATTAAATCATAGATTAAACATAGAGTAAATAAAAATTACATTAGAAATAAGGAGTAGATAGGAGTAATAACTAAAGTAGAGAATTTCAAGAGGTAAATTAGGACAGCTAGTTAGTAGGGGATTTACTAAAACAAGGGTAAAACTAAGAGGGATTTATGAGATAAATAAACCAATTTTAGAGAGAAGTTTGGCTATATAAGCCATCACTGTTCATTTTCTTCCTCACGTACATTGAACTTTAAAAATCTATTGCATATAACAATTAGTATTTTCTCTTAGTTTTTTGCATTCTTCAATTTTCTTAGCATCCAAACACATTTTTCTTCTTCGTTTCTTCAAAGAAAATCATTCATTTAACTTTTAAATCAGTTCGATTCTTATGTGGACTACTTGACGACGCGAGAGATAGCGAAGTTGAAGGTAAAAATTTATTTTCTTATGTCAGATTTGCATTAAATATTTTTAGTTGAGTTCTATTAAATCTAAGCATGAAAGATGAGTAAACTTTGGTTTTAAATGGTTCTGTTTTGAGAAAATGTTAAGTCAAGGTTGACGAAGCTCGTACATGTTCTTTAAAATGATTTTCAAATTATTTTCAAATCAATTTTGAATAAATCAAGAGGTTTTATGATCATATTTAACAACATTCTTCTGGAAAATGCATAAATTGTTTGATTGTGTTCTTGAGGAAGATGATCAATAGTAACCGTTTTGAAAGATAAGAGACAAGTTAGATCACACTTAGGCTGTGTTTAGCACAACTTTTCTAATGGACTTTTTATCAAATAAGTCCTTTTAGCTTTAAGCTTAGCTAAACAAACACCATTTGGGTGTTTTTTTTTTAACTTTTAAACTGGGCTTTTTAATCCATCAGAAAAGCTGAAATTTTGGTCAGTGGAGTTCCAAATGAACTTTTAGAAAAGTGAATTACTTTTTTAACCTCTTACACAGTACATCAATTGCTTCTTCTTTTTTCTTCCATTTTTTCTGCTCTCTTTTATTTCCTTCCTTCTCCCCTTCTATTTTATTCTTTTTTTCAATTTTCAAGCAGGGTTTTTGCAAACTCGGCAGCCTCTCTTTGGCTTATATTTTATATATTATGTTAATATCTAATATGAGTTATATATTCAAATTAAATTTTAAAATAAAATAATACAAATGTATTAAAATCATTAATTAAAAATTTAAAAAATATTTTATAAAATAATACAACTGTGCTAATATTTAAATATAAATATTTAATGACTATATTTAAATATTTAAAATATAGTTTATATAATCTAATTAAATTTTTAAATAATTAATATTAATTACTTAGAAATATTTAAAATTAATATTTCATATATTAAAATATTAACAATAAGTTATAATAAATAATTTTTATATTCTTACTAAAATATCATAATATTAACTAATTTGAACATTATTTAAATGTATAATTATTATTTTATAATACCATGTCTAAAATAGACATTTCATTTCTCAAAAGCACTTTTTGATAGCAATGCTAAACAACCAAATCTTTAACCAAACTTTTTAAAAGTACTTCTCAAAAGAACTTTTCCACCAAGCTTTTTAAAAGCACTTTTCAAAAGCAATGCTAAACTAGCCTTTAGTTAATAAGCTTAGATCTATTAATACCTGTGAGGTAGGAAGGTTAATTGATACTAGATAGGTTAAGTAAATAAACTATGCGAGCTTAGTAGAATCGCATAGGTTGTAAGTTGTAGATGAGTGGAGTAAGTGTAAAACTTTTTATGCAAAGCTGTGAACACTGGTGGAGCATCAACTAGCAGAGATAAAGGCAAACAGAAGGTCACTTAGTCGACGTAACGTGGTGAACTAAGGTGAGTATACTATATATTTCACTTGAAAACGATGTTGCGCGCTACTGGAAGCTAAGTAAGACGTGCAAACCCCTATCTTAATGTTGCGAACTAAATACATGCATATGCAAACCCGCTTACATTTTGTGTGGACCCTGATAATATATATATATGCTGTGTGTGAACTTTAAAAGTGGTTTGCGAACCCATGTGATATGCGAGATTTGCTATGCGGTGTGCCTGCAAACTCATATTACATGTGTACATATGTCATTTGTAAACTATGGTATTTGATGCTTGATGTTTTGTTTTTGCAAGCTTAAAGCTTTGCGAACTGTATTATAATGTATTGAGAATTGAGATAATATGGCAAACTATATAACCAATGTGAATTGTATATTGCGATCTCTTTTGAATTTTGTATTGCGAGCTCTATTGCTAGCGAAAAATGTCATGCCATATATTGCGTATTACAAGCTTTGCTATATTGCGAGCCTAAAATGATTTGAATTTTAAATGCGTATATATGTGTTATATTGGCATAGTGAATTCTGGAATCATTGGATATAGTTGACATGCTATAGGATTGTGACGTTTCACATATGTGTATAGTGATAGGGCATTTGTGGCCCTTGTAAATGAGTGGAGGGATAAAGGAATGTTGAACAATGCTCCATTACTGGCGAAATGTATGGCAGTATTTTCGGAGAGTGCGAGCATTCATGTTGCACTTATATGGTGAGTCGAATGACTCTATGAGTCCTAGACAGTATGTCCGAAGATCCGTTTATCCAATGAGTGTAATTGTATGATTTTGTATCCATTTCACTATTTGACAATATATCACTAAACTGTTTATATGTGAACTGATTGTATGCGAACTGTTTATGTGCGAGCTATTTGGTATGTCAATCATTGATGTGTTTCCTGGTGTTATATGCATTTGTATTCACCGAGCTTTTTCGGACTCATTCCTTTATTTCCTTTTTCCCTTCCAGATAAGTAGCTTGTGGGATAGTGAGAAGGGTGGCAGTTCAGTGATCCATCGCACAAACTTTTCTTTCCTATTGTATGTGCGTCGAGTTTTTAAAACCCCATGAAGGCAATGTGGGACATTCTCGAGGTAAAGAACTAAAGCCGGACTTAGATAATTTTGGACAATTTAAAAATAGTTCTTTTAAGGGTTGTAATTAGACTTTTTGGTTTGTTTAATTTTTGGGACTTTTAATCTTCATGTTTGCTTGTTTGCTTGAGTTTACTGTTTGAATTATATGATAATATCAATATGAATTAACGAGACATTTTGCAGCTAGTGGAGCCTATCGAAATTCAAGTACTCCTTATTCCGCTTATTTTATAACTTGTTCTTTGACTTAGAAAAGCATGCTCTTAGGACTGAATGCTTGTATGAAATATTCTGTATATATGTATGGTGTGTATGGATAGTTGGTGTGTTTTGTTGTAGTTGGTCGGAAAGTCACTTCGATGGCTAATGTGTCGCTCGAAATTCGGGTCGAACTGTTCTGGTCGAGTTTGGGGTGTCACAAAATCCACTTAATCACATATTATAATTATAATATATAATATAAACTTAAAATTATTAAACTAAACATGATTAGTTAAATTAATTAAGTGTTAATCTAAGTGTGTATATATTCATAAGTGGGAGATGACAACATTATCATTTTTCCCTTTCGATTTAGTCGTCCATACCCTAAGAAGAAGAAGGAAAACTTCTTTGTTTTCTTCCCCATTTTGATCCAAAATTAATCAAGGTAAGTGAGCTTTTTCTGTATGAATTTTATAGATTCTTCATCACCTAAGTTTATTTAAGCCAACCCAAATGTTTAAATTTTCAATTATTGAGATAATATCAAATTACCATTGTTGAGTTTAGTGATTTTGAAGCTTAGAAACTATGATGTGATGAGAATTTTGTTTAGATTTTTGTTACGGATTAAGTTAAAAGTTAAGTTAATCCTTATAGATAATTGTATGACATTAGAGACCAAGTTGAATAAAGTGAAAACTTTTAGGAAATTATGCTATAGATTAAAATTTTAAGGCCTCTAATGAAAGAATATGAAATTAGATTTAGATTTGATGTTAAATATCGAAAAATATGAGTATTTCAGATATAGGGACTAAAATGAATAAAATGGAAACTATGTCTGATTATGTGTTTTCATGTGATTGGGTGAAAACTAATATCGTTTCTATTCTTGAATTATTGTACATAGCTAAAGATGATGTTGGGTCGTCTCGAGAGAAAGAAAAGATGAGAGTCTAGACAAGTAGCTAATATGATTTGTGCTTCCATTATTTGAATTAGTATGTATACATATATTCTTATGACTTGTTACAAACTAGCTTGATTGAGGTAATGTCCTTACTTTTCTCATGAATTTGGTAAGTACTACATGGTTGGTAACTTGTGAAAAATGTGGAAATATGTATGTGATGATATGAAATTATATGAATTGAATTAAGCATGATATAAATTGATATTATAGGAAACTATGATATGTGATCATGAATATATATGCGTTTAGAACATTGGTTACCCTATTAACAGACTCGGGTAGAGTCGAGTATAGTTGGCATTGGATTAATGGACGAGATTTTACTTCAATTTATACCGATGAGACGTGGATCACAAATTATACTTTGGATGTTCCGATGAGGTATAGAGCACACATTACTTTAGTTTATATAGATGAGACGTGGAACACATATTATGCTTCAAACGTATCGATAAGACACTAGGTGCTAGTTATATTGGTGTGATGGTTGGATGATTCGTGTATTCGTCTTGAGTCCGTGTCCGATTAATAAGGATCATAAGACATATACCTTGCTAAGTGATATTTGATATGAAATGTTAATAATAAATGGTGTAATTAGCATATTAGTGATAAAGTAACAAAAGATGACATGTGAAATATAATGCAAACCGGTTTATGTTAGGAAATGTGCCCATATTGTAGTGAACATGTAATTATTTTCTATTTATTTAAATGATGAATAAATAAATAAAATTAATTTCACATTTCACTATCATGCTTTTGTATTTTTTGTCTTTCATATTTTGCATGCATAGCGAAATTGTGACAAGTAAATATTAGCTCATTGATTGTCTAAGTTCAAACTAAAGATAAGTGACACTGTAAGAATGTTTACATTGCGAGAAAGACAACTTACTTTAGTAGATAATCTAAATGAGTCCGTAATCTCGTAAAAGAATCAAAGTGAGCATTTGATTCAAATACTGAGAATGATTATTATGTCATCTACAATTCCAATTGGGAAGATGGTTAGTCTTGGCTATGAGAGCAGTTGACTCCATAGGTAGAGACATAGATGTATTCATTGGTAGAATGATACATTGGACTAGACCCAAGATGAATTAATTCTAAATCTTGTGACATTCATGGTGTGATTTTCCTAAATCTTGAGTTAGTCACTGACTATGCATATACAACTCATGTGCTTTGATAGAAGTGGAGGCTTATGCTTTAAAGATGATTGAACCCATAATCGATATGTATGGATTGATAAAAATGGAACGTGGCCACGAGTTCAAGAAAACACAATGATGATAATGAGATAAAATAGGATTTGATTGAGTGAATGGATTTAACTCAAAGGAATCAAAGATATCATATGAAGGTAAACACACATGACGAGGTCATTGGACAAAGCAGTTGGATGAATTGCTTTCATAAAGAGAATTCAATAAGAAGTTTTCAATCATGGTACTTCTTGTGGATTGAATCCATGATTAAGTATTTACGAATTATCAGAGCGATGCTTCTGGACATAATTACAATTACTAGAGCCTAATTGTATATGTCTAATTGGTCCCTCCGCTAGCTCAACAAAAACTCAATCGGATTGCAGTGAATCAGAAGAAAAATTCTACGACTGAAAATAATTAATTGAGTCAATTTATTCGATATGAAATTAAATTTAGGTGGTCGTGAGAATTGTTCAACTAGATAAGTTGATTAAAGAATTTTCTTAAAAAAATTATTTTGAAAAATCTAAGTGATGTTTGGAAAATTAATTTTTATCAAGTAAAATTAAATTAATCAAATTAATTAAAATTAATATGATATTTTTAGAAATTAATTTTTTATGTCAGACAATTGGCCCAATGGGTAATTGAGCTTGTCAGATTAACTATTCCAAAAATAATAATATTTTAATAGTTTAATATTAAATTTAATTTAATACTTATTTTAATATTATTTTATTAATTTAATAGTAAAGTGAATATCTTAATATTAAATTTAATCTAATATTTTTTTAATAAATATTATATTAATTTAATATTAAAGTGATTAAGTTTAATCATAGTAGAACTCTCTAAACTCTCCCTATATAAAGAGATCTTTGGGTTATTATTTTACACACACTTGAATTCAAGAGAAAGTTGTAGAGAAAAAATTCTCTAAAGAGAATACTTTAGAAAATCTCTAGAGATATTTTTCTGATTTACAACTTGACACAAAAGTTTAGAGAAATTACGAAATTACCCCACTGGTAATTTTTGTGAAAATTTTCTGATTCGGAGCGAGCACACACTCACCAAGCGTGAGCTTAAGGATAGTGGAGAAGACTACTCGATCGAAGTATTCATCCTAGACAAATCGAAAAGTTACAGTTTTGATTAAGTGTTTATTGCTTTAGATGTCACAACCAAGATCTTGTTTATGAAAAAAAATTAGAACTCTAGTTTTTCCCTAAATTTATTTTCTGCTGCATTTTTTAAACTTGTTTTTCCAACAATTTAAACTAACCCTCTATAAAATGAATCAATAGATTTGAGATGAAAATGAGAAAATGAAATGAACTTTGTGACATGTTATGATACATATGAAATGTGATATGATGATAAATGAGATTATTTGCTCATATATGATATGCCAAATGGAATGTGGAACGAGATTATGCATATGGGACATGAAATGCAAACTTGATCCTAGTTGATAATTAGATCACAAATTAATTGTCCTCTTTATATTGTTTCTATTTGAATTATTGATTCAAATCATGTTAGCACCACTGAGCCCTACTGCTCAGCATACGATTTGTTTATTTTTGTGCGCAAGTATCGAAGATCTTGAAGCAAATAGTTGCGCCCAATGCTTATAAAAAAGTTTGACATCCAGTGTCTCATCGGTATAACCGAAGCAAAATTTGGCACCCAGTGCATCATCGACTCGTAGTCGAAGTAACTCTGAACTCTTCCTATCCTATGACATGCCAACTATATCTGACTTTGCTCGAACTGTTAATAAGGTATTCATTACTGAATTTATTATCAACCAACATCTTAATGTACATATGTTTTCGTAATTAAAGCATTCATCCATACTCATTACAACATTAATAATATCTATAAGCGGTTAATTACATAAATATATAAATATATACATTTTCACATAATTTCAATTTAGTCCTCCCTAACCTTATTCAATTCGAATCAATCCAAAAATAACTCATCATATCAAAATGTCTCACCTTATATTCTTACCATGCACAAATAGTTCAATATGCAGCAATTTACAAGTAGTTTAGATTATAGAAACAGAAACCGTAAACTCCAAGCTAATCGTTGACGACTTTGTCTTTTACTTTCTTTTTCGAGGAATCTGGGTCGACGTTAGGTACTGATTAAAACAAACAATATATTTCATCAATACTCAACCATTTTCACATTCAATTCCTATTTTATATAATTTTACATTTTATTCAATTTTATCCCTAAAACTAACTTAACTTTCAAATTTAATCACAAATTTTCATGCTAATTTCATGCTAAGCCTAATTGAACTTACTATTTTCTCATTTCTTCCACAAATTTTGAAATTTGTGCATTTTAGTCTCAGTTACACAAAATCTATCAAATTGACACCTAAAGCTTCAACTATTCAACAATGGTAACATCCTCAATCACTAATAGTATAGAAAAAACGGCATGAGTCAGCTAGATTAAGCTCCCGAGATTCTGAAAAACATAAAAATTATGAGAAAAAGAACTAAATTGAACTAACCAAATTGAAGCTTGAAAACTTGGAAACCCTTTCCTTTTGTTCTTCTCCCTTTCTTCTTTGTTTCGAAAGTTTGGAAATGTAAAGGGAGATTATCTTTTCTCTTTCGTTCCACTAAGTTAACAAACTTTTATTTTATTTAATTACATTTTCATTTTGTATTTTTAATTACTAATATTTTATAACATAAACTTACATACTTAATAGATCAATCGACCACCTATATATATATTCTAGTGTATAATTACTATTTAAATCCCTTACTTTGAGTTCTAATTATAACTCCTTAAGCAATTTGCACCTTGTCACTTATGAGATTTAGTCTCTACACTTAAATTAATCCCTAATTCGATAGAATTACTCGAACAAAATTCAATTAAATTCTAATATAAATCCGTGTACATGCGTAAGTATTTAATAAAAATATTTATGATTCTAGTTTACAAAAATGGGGTTTCAAAATCACATTTTTCGACACCACTAACTTTCGGGTCGTTACAAGTTTTATAATGTTTAAAGCAAGTGGCATGTACTTAAGGTTTGAGTTTGCTTTTAGGTCCATTTTGATTTAGGTCCTCATGGTAGGAATGTTTACCTTTTTAATGTGCATGTGTTTATTTGATGGTATAATAAGTTTGCTTATTCAAGTTATGTAATGTTATGAATTGAGATTAGAACGTTACTTGTATCAAGTAAATGATTATGATTCCCAATTATAGAATGAACAGTATGTACTTAAGATCATGCATTAATAGGTGAATGATATGATGTAAATGATGAAATGGAACTTGAGTTAATGACTATTATGTGAGAAGTTGAGTTGTTTGGTCACTTAGATATTTTGAGTTTTACACTTGGTAGGTTCAAGAAGAATGAAGTAAAATTTTAGGGAACTACCTTCATAGTAGCGACACTACCCTGTCAGTAGTGTCATGACATTGAGTTCTCCTTGCCTTCGAAGTCACGATGTTCCCCTGTTGAAGTTACGACGTCGAGATCTTGCTTTCCAGGTTGCGAGACATTCTATATGATGTCACGATATTAGGCTTATGCATTTAGGGTTGCGACATTATTCCTTAGTGTTGTGACAACACACCTCTATTTTGATTATTTTACGTTTGAGTCCCTCATTCATCATTGGATTAGTATGAGAGCTTTTGTAAGCTCAGACATGGCACAAATTTGAATAAATAATGTACTAGAAGATGTTATATTAAATTGCTTGTATAGTTTGTTTTTTTGAATATTGAAATGACATCGTAATTTCTTCGACAACGAATGTAACATCTGTAACACCCCAAACCCAGACTAAACATTATACCGGAATCCGGAGGCATAGATTAATTTGTTTAAAAACTTTTATTTTAATCAAACTTAGTTGAGCGTTTCAAAAACATAAAACTTGTCAGAACACTCACAAATGTTCAGAAAAGCTTAAGTCTGAAAAACTTAATTAACTAAAAATAATCAAGCCAATTTAAGCGTAATACCAATCAAAGCTCCTGCACGTCGTCCGGTCCTAAGTCTGAAGGTTACCTAAAACATAAAAGATGCTAGTAAGCTAGAAGCCAAGTGAGTGACCTGACCCACAAAGAAAATTTTCTTATGGGTTTTGCATATACAATAATCAAATCCTAATTTCGTATTCTATTACATATCAAAGCATACCGTAAATCAAAACATGTCAAATCATATCATAACATAACGAATCATATCATAACATATCATGTCTTACCCCCATCCGCTACACATCGTCTCCAACCAGCCAATCACACCAATATGAAACTACAAGAGTCCATCCATCCAATCACACTAATATGTGGCGGTATGCCACCCATATAGTTGCATCTCAGCTGCCATATATAAATTTGCGGTCTAGCCACCATAACTGCAGTGTATACTTCCATATAATACTTCCTCCATCATATCATAACCCACCCCAATGCATATGCAAAGTCACATTAACATACATACTTATCACATAGGTTGTATGGCATGCCTACCCAAATAGACATTAAACGGAACATAACTTACGCATAACTTATACAAATCATAGTATATTATATTACATAATCGAATTGTATAGCTTATCAGAACATATAATATAATACGTATAACATACATGGTTTATAGAATAATCATGCTTAACTCACATACCTACTTATAACAAATCACATTGCATTGTTATACTTATCGGAACTTATTAGACATACTTCCTACACTTATCCATGTTTAATTACTGAAATTCATGCTTTTTTAGGCCTACATAATGCACACAGACTCAATTTTTGAGTACCTTAATCGACCTCTAATTGAGCCTCACAATTGACCCAAAAGGCCCACACGGCTCAAAAAACTAGCTTGTGTGGTCCACATGGTCTACCCACACACCCTGCATGATTCCACACGGTCTATCCACACACTTTGCATGATTTCACACGGCCGTGTGGTCCACATGGTTTACCCACACACCTTGCATGATTTCACACGATCGTGTGGTCCACACAGTCTACCCACACACCTTGCATGATTTAACAAGGCTGTGTAGCATTGGGCAGTTTCGGAGAACAACCTAGTTTCATGATTTTATCGAGTTTTTAACGAGTTTTTGGATCGATTTCACACACCTGATGATATTTTTTATTAACTACTGAATCGGGAACTCACAAATCCTACAAGAACCATGAAATTGCATCGATTAATCATCAAGAACCATTCAAGAAAGACATTCTTTTGCTAAAATTATAGTCCCTAAAATGAGGTTTGTAAACTTACTGCTCAAAAATAGTATCCAAAATAGAGCCTATTCTGTTGGAAGACATCGGTTCTCACAACTTACGCCTAACACAAAACTATAAAAATTCTTAACATAAAAATGAACAAAAACTAAAACTTGAACTCAACCTAAATAATGAACGAGTTAAACACAAAAATAAATAACAGAGAAAAATATATTCAACAAAACTTACGCCTCGAATAAAATATGATCCCAGAGCGACACAAACATGGAACCATGATATCACTCAAGAATCAATCAAAAGAGAAAAAAAACTCAATGGAAGAACAAAAAGAAGAAAGCAAAGAGAAGAGAGCAAGAAGAGAGGAAAAACAAAAACTGAGGTGAATAGTTTTTGGGAAAAGTGGGTGGTTGGTTTAATGAGTGAAAATAGGGATTTATTAAAATGAAAAAAAAATAAAATCGGAGCAAAAATATTCCAACTTGCACAACACAAGACCAAATGGGTAATTTAACACCTTACCACTAAACCAGCAAGCTCATTCTTGACATCACTTGAGCAAAAATAATATATAAGCTACAAGTTCAAAGATAGGGGTTTAGGCAAAATAGTAAAAATTAAAGGGAAATGATTCAAACCCAGAACCTCACACACACAAGTACAGCTCTTAACCACTGAACCGGATTAATTCACTTGATAAAATATTCACAATCTTAACTCAAAAATCTAAATGTGACCACACTTGATTTCATACCATCCCTTAACCACAAAATTTGAAATTTTCTCATTCATACTGATCATCACGCTATCGTTGCGCAACTTTGATTTTAATGCAAATCCAAACAATATTTTGAACGAGCCCCCTACTCAATAACTCGGACTATCTTCAAATACATTTTAAAAAACTAACACTAATGATTATGCAATCCCAAAAGCTCAAAACTCCAATGACAATAAAAAACTTAGGTAAAATCCAAATACATAGTCAATGCGATGTACAATTGACATAGATCGCAAATGTACATGTATTGTTGCTAGATACGTCTCGATGTCTAAAAGCACAGACCAGTCTTCGACTAAGGCAATGTTATGAACAGTCCCTAACTTGATGCTTAATAGATCTGTATCTAAGTCACACTCCCCTTTTCCTCCAATACTCACCTAGATAACACAAATCACAAAAAAACACAAACCGAAACCTATCATACGCTCACAACCACCTCAACTCACTAAGGCCTAACTATTCTAGTCTGTTTCCTAAATTGCAGATTAAGTCCTCAAAACCAAAGCTCTTCTTATAATGTACTTATTCATTTCTTTTTCCTCGCTTTTCAAACGATTAAACAATTAATCCCTTTTGCTACCTCGATCTTATCCAAACGAAGTAGCTTGTTCATAGTCTCTTGACTCATAGATACAAATTGAGCCCCGAACGACCCATTTTTGCAGATATCTAAACATATCTTGGAACACAGCATGGTCTCCAGCTTACCGATTACCGCCATCAGAAATGGGTGTCTCCACACATTAGCTAATTTCCAAATTTGGACATATTGTCCTAAGAGAAGAACTTGGCGTGAGTCATTTGACAATGTCCACCATGTCCTCACGCATCGTGTCCACAAGTACCATGTAGACTTATTTTACTAAACTTCGGTTCAAGAATCTAAAGTTTAGTTTAGGTTATTAAAAATCATAAGTCTTATGTTTAGCAATAGGGCTTAGTTATCTTAAAGCAGATAATGTTTTATTTGATAATCTCTAAAGTTCATCAAACTAAATGAAGTAGCTAAAATACAGATAACCAAAGTATGGGTAACTTACTTGGATCGACGTCGGAGCCTCGGATTCACATTTTCAAAACTTTAGTAAATTTTGGTGCAAACTCGCCCACATTAAATTTCTAAACAATTTCTTAAAAAGCAGAAATTTCAAAAACACATTGTGAATGAAATTTTAAACCCAAATTTTACAACTTGGCTTTGATACCACTAAATGTAACACCCCAAACTCGACCTGGACATTATAGTCGAATCTGAAGGCATTACATTAATTTGTTTAAAAACTTTTGTTTTAATCAGACTCAGTTAAGCGTTTTGAAAACATAAAACTTGGCAGAACTCTCACAAATGTTCTAAAATGATTAAGTCTGAAAAACTTAATTAACTAAAAATAATCAAACCAATTTAAGCGTAAAACCAATCCGAGCTCCGACACGTCATCCGATCCTAAGTTGGAAGATTACTTGAAACATAAAAGACACGAGTGAGCTAAAAGCCCAGTGTGGGACCCAACCCACAAACACAATTTTCTTATGGGTTTTACATATACAATAATCAATTCCTAATTTCATATTCTAATACATATCAAAGCATATCATAAATCAGAATGTGTCACATCATATCATAACATAACGAACCTTATCGTACCATGATGAATCATATCATTTCATATATAACATATCATGTCCTACCCCTATCTGCTACACACCATCTCCGACCAACCAATCACACCAATATGGAACTACAAGAGTCTATCCATCCAATCACACTAGTATATGGTGGTGTGCTACTCATATAGTTGCAGTTGAGTTGCCATATATGAATTTGCGATCTAGTCGTCATAATTGCAGTGTATACTGCCATATAACACTTCCTCCATCATATCATAACCCACCCCAATGCATATGCAAAGTCACATTAACATACAGACTTATCACACAGGTTGTATGGCATGCATACCCAAACAGACATTATACAGAACATAACTTACACATAACTTATGCAGATCATAGTATATTATATTACATAATCAAATTGGATAGCTTATCATAACAAATAATATAATACGTATAACACACATGGTTTACGAAATAGTCATGCTTAACTCACATACCTACTTATAGCAAATCATATTGCATTATTATACTTATTGGAACTTATTTGACATACTTCCTACACTTACCCATGTTTAATTACTAAAATTCACACTTTTCTGGGCTTACATAATGCCTCCGGACCCATTTTATGAGTACCTTAATCGGCCCTTAATTGAGCCTCACAATTGGCCTAAAAGGCCCACACGACCTAAAAAGCTAGTCCGTATGGTCCACACGGGCTACCCACACACCCTGCATGATTTCACATGATCGTGTGGCACTGGCTAGTTTTGAAGAACAACCTCATTTCACAATTTTATCGAGTTTCTAATGAGTTTTTGGGTCGATTTCACACACTTGATGATATTTTTTATTAACCACTCAACCAAGAACTCACAAATCTGACAAGAACCATGAATTCACATCAATTAATCATCAAGAACCATCCGAGAAAGACATTATTTTGCCAAAATTTCAGTCCCAAAAATGAGGTTCGTAAACTTACTGTTCAAAAATAGCGTCCAAAATCGAGTTTATTTTGCTAGAAGACATCGGTACTCATAACTTACGCCTAACGCAAAACCAAAAAAACTTAACATTAAAAAGAACAAAAACTAAAACGTGAACTCAACCTAAACAATGAACAAGTTAAAGACTAAAATAATAAACAGAGAAAATATATTCAACGAAACTTACACCTTGAATAAAATACGATCCCAAAGCGACAAAACCATGGAATCATTGCCAGCACTCAAGAATTAATCAAAAGAGAAAAAAACTCAATGGAAGAAATAAAAAGAATAAAGCAAAGAGAAGCAACACTCAAGAATCAATCAAAAGAGAAAAAAACTCAAAGGAAGAAACAAAAAGAATAAAGCAAAGAAAAGAAAGTAAGAGGAGAGGAAAAACAAAAACTGATGTGAATAGTTTTTGGGAGAAGTGTGCAGTTGGTTTAATAAGTGAAAATAGAGATTTACTAAAATGAAAATAAAATAAAATAAAACCTGAGCAAAAATATTCCAACTTGCATAAAAAGGATTCTAACACAAGACCAAAAAGTAAGTTAACACCTTACCATTAAACTAACAAGCTCATTCTTGACATTACTTGAGCAAAAATAATATATAAGCTACAAGTTCAAAGATAGGGGTTTAGGCAAAATAGCAAAAATTCAAGTTAAATGATGCAAACCTAGAACCTCACACACAAGCACAACTCTTAACCACTGAACCAAATTAATTCACAATCTTAGCGCAAAAATCTGAATGTGACGACACTTGATTTCACTAACCCAATTTTTTCTAACCTAATTTTTGGGATGTGACAATGTCTATTATCTCGGATCTGACAATCGAGATGTAACACTTGTTAATAGTGTCACGACATTGGGTTCCCCTTGCCTTCATAGTTACGACGTTCACCTGTTGAAGTTGCGACATCGAGATTATGCTTCTTAGGTTGCGATACATTCTATATGATGTCATGATATTGGGCTTCTGCATTTAGGGTCACAACATTATTCCTTGATGTCATGACAACACACCCCTATTTTGATTATTTTACGTTTTAGTCCTTTATTCATCATTGGATTAATATGAGAGCTTTAGTAAGCTCACTCTTGGCACAAATTTGAATAAGTAATGTACTAGAAGATGTGAATTTTAATTGTTTATATAATTTGGCTCACAGTAGTTCGCATGCTATACACCCGGGTAGCACTAAGATGTTTAATGATTTGAAGAAAATGTATTGGTGGTTGAGGATGAAAAGCGAAATTTCTGAATTCGTAGCTAAATGTCCGGTCTGTCAACAAGTGAAAGCTGAACATCAAGTGTCGTCCGGGTTACTACAACCTATTACTATTCCTGAATAGAAATGGGAGAGAATTACGATGAATTTTGTTTCGGGGTTATCGATGACACCTAAGAAGAAAGACTCAATCTAGGTTATTGTTAATAGGATGACAAAGTCTACTCATTTTATTCTGGTCCGTACTAACTATTCACTGGAGAAACTAGAAGAACTATATGTGTCAGAGATTGTTAGACTACATGGTATACCACTACCTATCATTTCTGATTGGGATCTGAGATTTACTTCAAGATTTTGGGGTAAGTTTCATGAAGCTCTGGGCACTAGATTAAATTTCAATACCGCGTATCATCCGCAGACAGATGGAAAATCAGAGCAAGTAATTCAAATTTTGGAAGATATGCTACGATGTTGTGTATTGGAATTTGAAGGTAGTTGGGAGAAATATTTACCCTTGGCAGAATTTGCATATAATAAAAATTATCAATCTAGTATTAAAATGGCACCATTCTAGGCTTTATATATACGGTAGAAAGTGTAGGACGCCAATATACTTGACAGAGATGAGTGAACCCAAGTTAGTTGGTACTGATCTGGTTCGTGAGACTGAAGATAAGGCTCGGATAATTCAAGATCATTTGAAAGCAGCGTCAGATCGACAAAAATAGTATGCAGATTTGGAAAGAAAAGACATAGAATTTGCTGTTGCTGATAAAGTATTTCTGAGAGTCTCACCATGGAAGAAAGTATTACGCTGGGAGGAAAGGAAAGTTAAGTCCAAGATTTATTGGGTTGTACGAGGTATTAAAGAGGATTGGTTCGGTGACTTATCGATTAGCTTTACCCCCAGAACATGAGAAGATTCATAACGGTTTTTATGTATCGATGTTAAGGCGTTATCGGTCAAATCCATCGCATTTAATTACTCCTTATAAAGTAGAAATACAATCAAATCTGTTATATTCTGAGGAACCAATAAAAATTCTAGCTCGTGAAGTAAATGAGCTTAGAAACAAAAGAGTACCTTTAGTGAAAGTGTTATGGAAATGTCACGGGGTCGAAGAAGCTACATGGGAAATTGAAAACTCGATTAGGACATAGTATCCAAACCTATTTCCTGGTAAGAAATTTTAAGGATGAAATTTCCTAATGGGGGAGAGTTGTAACATCTCGATTTTGTGATACCGGGAACAGTGACTTAAGGCCACGTATTTCGATGAATTTTCTAGCAAATTTTAAATATTTCAATATTTATGAGAGCTGGGTAGTGTTATATTAAATTTTATTTTGAGATTTAAATGAAATAATAGTTAAGTAAGTTAAAAGGGTTTAAAAGTAAAAGTTGTAAAAGTCGATCTCTATGAGGGAAATGATTGATTAATTATAAAGGGAAAATTTAGAGATATTGATTAATTATAAAGGGAAAATTTAGAGACCAAGATCACAATTATGCCATGATTAGGAATTAGTAGAGAAGTTGGTAAGCTACTATAGATATGAGTGGTGATAAAATGATTTAGAATAATAATATTAATAAAAGTTAAGTGGATAGAAAAAGGGGATGAAAATTTGAGAAAATTCATTCTTCTCTTCTTCATCTTCTCTCACGAAAAGCGCAAGAAATTGGGGAAACAAGAGTTTCAGCTTATACAAGCTTCATTTGTAAGATTTCTATGAAATTTCATTAGTAATTTTTGTTATAATTAAGCTTATGTTAGTTTAATCTATCTAAATGGGGGATCTATTTGTAAGGTCATTGACAGTTTAAGGTTTTGCCATTTATGATTTTTAAACATGATTTTTGGTTGCCATGAATGAATGGTTAATGTAAGGATTTAGATATGAGTATTTTGCAAGTGACTTGTTGTGATTTTGAAAGCTAAGGACTAGAGTAGTAAATAATAATAGTCAGAAGGAGTTACTGTGAAAGTGGTGAAACTCTTGTTGTGAAGGTGTATATATGAATTTGAATTAGCATAAACTTATTTTGATTTTCTCATGTATTGTGGGTTTTTTGAGTAAACATATTATTTATGCAAAAAGATTAAGCCATTGAAGGTGATTTTGTAAACTGCCCGAAAAGAAGGTTATGAAAACGAATCAATTATTGAAGTAGAAATTTGAATGCTAATGGAATGAAATTGTTGTTTAGATCAAGAATCGCGATGTGTGGAGGACATACGAGGTAAGGGCAAAGCTGTCGATTAGTCTCAGTTAGTGGAACTCCTTATCATGTAAGTCTACTTATAGACTTACTTCATTTTAATTTTGAATGTTGCTAAATATGTTATTCATACGATGACATATATATATAATAACATGTGTAATATGAATACGTCCAATTGAGAAAATATATAAGTTGGTGAGCGGAAACGCATTTATAAACTGACGAGCATAAACGTGTGCAACCTGGCGAGCGCAAACGCATATATAAGCTGACAAGCATAAACGTGTGCAAGCTGTTGAGCACAAACACATATATAAGCTGACGAGCGTAAATGTGTGCAAGTTGGTGAGTGTAAATGTGTGTAAGCTGGCGAGCGTAAACGTATATATAGCTGATGAGCATTAAACATGTGCAAGCTAACGAGCGTAAACGTGAGCAAGCTGGCGAGCGTAAAACGCAATGAATACATATATTGATCCTTCTATAATAAACTATTGAAATGTTACATGAATGTGATCTTGACTTCAATGAAACCTAACGAATATTGGAAATTATTACGAAAGATGAATGATTTGCATTAGGTTTCTTGGAAACTATTACACATTCGCCATACTTACTTGTTTTATTTGTTTTGTAGATTTTTGAACTTTTGATTTCTTCATGGGTTGGATCATCGGAGCAATCACATCTTCTTGCATCCATCTTCGGTAGTTCTTGATGCTCACTTTTGGTTAAATATGACATTTATATAGGATGTCTCATGTTGACAGCATAAATTAGGCTATGATTAAGTTTGTAAATCATACTCACCTTAGTTCTTGAATGATCTGTTGGGATTTTGTATGTATGTTATTTGGAATGAGTTTATATGAGTTTATCTAATGAATATAGAATGCAGATCTATGCTCATTGGAATGTGAATTTTGGGTATTTGGTTATACGTAAAATTAAATGAACGTGTATATCATAATTGTAATACTTCTAGGTGTATTTTAAGCTATGGCAAAGTGTGACATGATTTTGTTTAGGCACTTATTTTAATAGGGGACGTTTTGAGTTCGATTTTAATTATTTTTGGGCTTACACGTGCTATACACGGGTCTGTTCCTTGAGTGTGTAGTTGCAGAGTTCACTTGGGCTGTGGCCCAAGTCAGAATAGGCACAGGGCCTAGTACATGGTCTGGTACACGGCCATGTGCATTTTTAATTTAGGTGCAGTGGTCACACAATCTGGCACACGTCCTGGTACACCGTCGTGTGAACCAATTTTAAAGTCGCACACGGATTGACACATGATCTACAACACGATCGTGTGTCCCTATTTCAAGTAGGTACACAGGCAAGCACACGATCGTGTGCTCCTATTTTCTCAAAATTTTCAACTTTTTCTTAAACATTCTGAATTGTTTCAAATTGATCATTGATTGTTTGAAAGCTATTTTTAAGGCCTTGAGGGCTTGAATTAAAGATTGAATAAATACACTTCATATTAAATTGGTTTTGTTGGATTTAGGCATCAAACGCTTAAAGAATGTTATGATATGTACAGTAATTCTCCATGTCCCTACTCAGGTGATAAAAATGGGATATGGGTGTTACATCAACTTCGTGGGATGTTTAAACCCGGTCACTATCTCCCTTGATGAAAATCTCACTAGTATGATCCCGCCAAGATTCGCCAATTTCTTCACGAGAATCTGAATACATCATAGCCAACTTGTCTTCCCAACTGTACGCCAAAACGACTCCAACCCAACATGCACTTTGTGTTAAAAGCGAGTTAACTTTCAAAGATGAATTTGTACTATCCCAATATTCCGGAGAGATGGTGAATGTCGTACGAAAGATTTTTAACTCGGATTCGTTTCTCACGATTCTTGACCGGAAAGTACACCGATCTAAAGCCATATTGGAAGTTTAGTGAAGCATGAATTTAATCCTCCTCTTGTTGGATTATGGAAGTAGCTTTAATGGTAATGGAAAATGTGGAAAGGAAAAGGGAAAGGGACTTGAAGAACAATTAAACCAACAAAGAAATTAATAGGAAATTGGAATTGAAAAAGGCATAATGCTACTGACGAATGGAAAGAATAAAAGAAAAAGGAATAATTGCATTAAACTCTATCAATTTCAAGTGTGTCTTTCAATGTCACCACCAAGCCCTATTTATACACAATTAATTTGTTAAATATAGCGTAACCACCACTCACAAGATAATAATTAAATAATAAAAAAAAAACAAATTTTCTTCTAGTTTAAGCTTTACAAGGTCAAATGAAATTCTATTAAATCCTTGACTGTTTCCAACTTTTTGATTTAGCCCTATTTTGTTAGTTATGCTGTAATTTGGCCCTTTTCAACTCATAGCATCCCAATTGAATTCATGTCATGATTAAAACATAAATTTCCAAATTAGCAGGGATCAATTCAAGATTTACCCAATTTAAGCACAAAAAATCATGCAAATTTAATGTGTTATCAAATCCCCCTACTTAGCACATGCTTGTCCTCAAGCATACTGTTTATTTTACATTAAAGTTATCCGATAATTTTTTCGAAATCAAATTTCCTTCCTTAACCAAGTGCCATGTAAACAATTAGGAAATAAAAAATAGGCAATTGCTTATTCCAACCAAAAGCATTTTATAAACTTTCAAACATTATGTAAAGAAAATTAATCACTTCAGAAAAATTAAAGCCTAATTAAATTTGCTAAATAATCGTACCCAACTTTTACATATATATATATATATATATATTCTTTTTCTTTTTCTTTCCCTTTTTTGAGACATAATCAAATCTTTTTACGCAAATTGAGATGACAAGCCAAACAACTTAACCCGATTACTCAATTTGAAATGTCTTTAACTTATTTTTCAAGGCTGCTCGGTTAGTGGAGTGTTACAAGCTTCTGTCCTTCACTCAAATCTTTTTACGTGAATTGATATGACAAGCCAAGCACCTCAACCCGATTAGTCAATTTGGTCACATTTCCGAATCTTCACTCTTAACCAAGACACAATTTTATTTAATTACATCCGAATTTTATTTATTTACATAATTTGAGTACTTTATTAGGCGAGTTTACAAAAATTCTAATTTTATGAAGTGTTCGACTTTTTCCATAATATTTTCAACTCTACAAAATATGTGTCGATCAAAATAAGCAAGCATTATTCATGAATTCCTAATTATTTAAATGAACCAAGCATCAGAAAAAACATGCAATTGCGAAACTAATTATCAAATAGCATTAATATATGAATAAGCATATATGCAAATAAAAATAACATGGCATGCATAATGAATTCCCCTTACTTAACCCACATTGTCCTCAATGTGTCAAATTTTAAAGAATAAAAAAGATAGGGCAAAGTGTACTCCCCATGTTTTTTTAATGAGGCGGAGGGTGGTGAAATTGACCATTTCGTAGAATTTCGAGGATGCTGGTCACATCGGCCTTTATCGAATCGATTTGAGCTTCCATACGATTTAATCTTTCGTCCATAATCGAAAGTGGTTGTTCCTCTTGTTCTCTAGTTGTGAAATTGTGGCTTTGGCGAAAGCCTCTATTTCTATGAGCAGTTCATGTACCTGGAGGAACAAAATAATAGATAGTAAGGGTGCCGACAAGCAACCCTATAGAATCCAAACAATATTCGTCTAGAGCATCCATAGTATATGCACATGTAAAAGAGGATAAATCGACATCAAAGGGGAAAATATGCAAGATTAAATTCGTAATTTATGGGCCAAGTATTAGTAGACGATTAGAACATAAAACAACATGAAAATTTCGTGCAAACCAATATCCTAAATTGACTTTATAGCAAGAATGCATGCACCACAAAAAGAACATTTTTGTCTTGGTCAAAATAGATGATGAATCATTTTAACCTGAATAGCTAAAAGTTGGTTAATGCAATAACACATCTTTAGAGGTCTTATGATTGTAATTATGGTTCCTAGACTGAGTCAAAGTAGTAAAAGCAGCATTAGCATCGAAATCATTCGGTATATCCAATAGAGTATTATGGTAAGAATCAGTTTGAATGTCGTTAGGGTCAACGAAACCCATGGTGACGTTAAAATCTAAAATTGACATATTAAAATTCCTACCAAGCAACCAAAAACAAACAACATATTAAGTTTCAATAGTTCATAATGCATTAATATTGAAGCTAAATGTCGCATAAAATTCATAAACTAATTCATAATATGCAACACATGAGATATTCGCAAATAAATTCCAGCCAATAGCATCAAAATAGCTTAACACGACATCACGTAAATTAAGCATGTTAAGAGTGTTGAAAGAAATTTTCTTACATATCGGGAGTGGCCGTTGTCGTATCGTATGCAATGCTCCGAAGTTGTGAAGTTCAGAGACCCACGAAGATGTGCGTTTGTTGGAGTAATATAGGTACGCCCTCACCTATTACGTTGACTGTCTCGAGGAGGTCGATAATCTTCTTCAAGTGAGTTGGGTGGTGGACTCTTATTTCCAGTAGCTTCAGTAATGCTGTGGGTGATGTTACAGGTTCATCAAGTGGTGTTCAATGTTCTCGAGCAGTGGACTACCGTGCTCGATGTTGAAGAAGTTGTTCGCTTTTGTTCGAAGTCTCTTCTCCATAGTCGTTAAAAGTTTCGATCTCATCTAAATAATACGTTAGTAAAGGCAAAGGAGATTGTTCGTTAGAAATAAACCTTTTAGACACAGCGGGGCTACTGTGCGGGTATATTATTTCAATCGAAGTTGGACTTCTTTAACGGTGAGAATATTTTGCCTCTATTGGAGTTCGGTTTCGATGACGGCGATTTCTGGACGATGCGATTATTTTCCTTGTATGAGTTGGAGGTGGTGGTGGTGGTGAGTCCTCCTCGCTTAAATCGACGATCAGAAGTGCTAAAAATCTATTTTGGCTACGATTAAAGGAAGTCAAAAAAGACATGTCGGCTCTTTGGTTCTTAGTGCAAACCATCGCTATTTTTTTCGAAATCTTTTCACTGTGGTGGTTCATTATGGAGGATGACGGTGACACGTGGTAGCAGACAACGTCGAAAGTGGTGGCGAATGGCGTCGACAGTGATGGTGCACGTTGGGCAGTAGTGCTACTCATAGATCGGGGTCTTTAGGTACGGCTCGGTGTGATGACACGTGGGTCATATGGGTAAGAGGGAGTCGAACGACAGTAAAACCCGTGGCGGTGCCGGCGGACGGTGCCAATAGTTTGCGTTTGACCAGTGGTGGCATTTACAAACTGACCTTCGTTGGCGACTGCTTGATGTAGTGGTGTTTGGTGGGAGAAAGGAAGGTGGAGGTTTTTAAAGTGGAGAGGAGAAAATAAGGTTTGCGGGCACGACGGTGGCGCATGACGGACGTGTTGCATAAGCGGTAAAGAGGTGATGTTTATAGAGTACGAAGGAGTTATGGTAGTGGTGGAGGGTCAGCGATGACGGCAGCATTGTTTGGAGGTGGTGGGTTCATGGTGGCAGCTTCATTAAACCGTGATCGATGCTAGCGAGGCACGGGGCTGATGGCAATGATGCAGTAGCGTCGGTGGCTCGCGAACGGTGGTATCTATAACTCCCCTAACTTGAATCCATCACCGATTCAGAGCTTAAAAGTATTACTAGACTAGTTACACTTACTTTCTCATTATCATAACAAATCAACTCAAAGATATAATCACATATACCAATATACTTCAAACAATCTTCATTAAAACATATAATAGCGATCTTAAGAATAAACTATAAACAGTTTGGAACCAATTTTAATCAAGCTAGAAAACTGAGAAAAAAGTTAAAAAATTTTGGAAATAGGGGCACACGATCGTGTATCAGCACGTGTGCCCGCCCGTGTACACATTCGAACTAACCCTATTGTCCTACCACACACGCCCGTGCAAGGGACCGTGTGTTAAACTGTGTGCCTATGTGAAAATGGACCACACGACCATGTCCCAGCCCGTGTGTCTACTCGTGTACCCTGCCCTGTACTTTAAAAGTGGCACACGATCGTGTGACAGCTCGTGTCACAAGCCGTGTGTTTCATAGCTTACTTTTACCACAATTTATTTTTCCACAACACATGCAGGATCTCAAGCCATCGTAATAGCCTATTTCACCAGTACTTAGTACTTGTTACACATTCACCGAGCCTGCTAACATTCACGGGCTTAATGCCTGCTAAACATTTACCGATTTAAAGCCTGCCAAACATTCACTGACTTAAGGCCTGCTAAATATTCACCGGCTCGAAGCCTACTCATTTATCTCTTATTTTCTACCAACTAATCAATTATGACAACATTTGATTAATTTTACTAATTACATATATAAATATATATATAATAAACATAAATATTTATAGTATAGAAGTTCATACAAACTTACCTCGAATACTAAAGTTTGAGAGTAAGATTGACGGCTAATCTACGACTTTAACCTTCCCTCGGTCTAAGCTCGATTGATCTTTTTTTTTATCTAAAATATATGATTTAATTTAATTAACATCTAAAATACAACTCAATTTTTCTACTTCATTCATAATTCATAATTTTACCAATTTACAAATTTTCCCCTAAACATTTAAACTTTTAACAATTTACTCCCTAATACTTTAGCTTGAATCTAGAAATTTCTTTAACAATTCTAGCACATTCGAATCTCTACTTCAATCCCAACAATTCACATATTTTGCTTATACTATAAAAATATACACATAATCCATTATTTTAGCATCTTGTTATTTATCTTAATTTTTACTAAAATCTAATTAATCTATCATGATCTATAAGCATTTAACTCATTAACTATCTCATATCTTCCAAAAATACATGCACATGAATCATTACAACTCTCTCAACTCCTAACCATTCCATAAATTAATTCCCTATTTTAGTAGATTAGACCAATTCAAGCTTAGAAACATAAAAATCATAGAAAATAATGATCAAAAGTACTTACATGCAAGACTTGCTCTAGCCAAACTTCAAGCATTCAAAAATGGAGTTTTTCTCCTTGATATTTTCATGAGAGAGATGAGGAAGAAGAGAATGTTTTTTTTTCTTTTACCTATTTTTACATTTCATGAGAAAAGAATATTGTTATTTACTAGTTTAACCTTATTACCATAAATTTTTAATATATTTATTTCCATCAAATCCCACTATCATTAAAACATGTAAATTTGACATGCAAAACCAATATTTTTCTACTTTGTTCCTTTTAGTTCTTTGACATTGACCTTAAATCTTTTGCACTCTTTTCAATTTAACCCATTTTTCTTATACTTTAATAATTAAACATTAATTCTTCTATTACTTTTTTATATACTACTTACTAATTGCTCTAACACAATTAATTAAAAGTAAGCTAATAATTTATTCATCAAAATTGTGGTCACAAAATCACTATTTCCATTATCGCTCTACTCGGGTCGTTTTTGTATCATCGTCCAGTGGAGGTGTTGAAGGATGACGAGGCGGTGGCAACGACTACTGTTTGAAAAAAGGTGGTATTATTTTTTAGGGTTTTGGTGGGGAAGATGGTTGAAGGAGAAAAGGGTAAAGTTTTAAGGTTTAGTGGTGGTTTTTTTTCTTTTTTCCTTGCTTTGGGCTGTCGGATTTGGGTTTTGTATGGGTTAAAATTTGGGTTTATTTTTTCTTTTTGGGTCTGCTGGGTGTCAAATTGTCTCTTATTATTTCTCTTTTTTTTATTTTTTTTATCTTTTTCCTTTCTTTCTTTCCCTTGGGCTGCTTGTGCCGTTCGACCCAATCTTATCCTTCTCCCCTTTTTTCTTTCTTTCTCCTTTGTTCGGGCTTGGGCAATTTGTTTGGGGATATTGGGTTTATTTGAAAAGAAAAGTGAATTGGGTTTTGGTTGTTGTTTGGGTGTTTGTTTGGTTTTGAAATTTATTTTGGTTGATATTGGGTAAGGGGTAGGACTTGGGTTTTGGGGAATTGGGTCTTGTTTTTAAGTTTAATATGTATGGAATTTCATTTGGGTTACGGGTGCTGGGTAGGATTTTAAAAATGAAATACAAAATCGAGCTTGACGTGCCCATGCCATGATCGATACCCGATTTTGAAAAAGTCACAATGCTCACTGAAAATGACAAACGAAACGAATTAAATAACAATCTTTATTCAACTTAAATTGAACTAAAAATTAAAAATTAAATAAAATAAAATAAAAATAAATTTGGGTTGCCTCCCAAACAATGCTTTTGTTTAACGTCGTTAGCTTGACAACATGAAAATTTATTCGATCGGCTCTTCAAGCACCAATTCCTCAACCACGTGCACTTGAAATTTCTCATAAAACTTTAAACGTTAACCATTCCCTTTGGAAATTTTTTCAGACTCTTCACTTTTATTCTCGATTGCACCATGTGGAAAAACGTGAGTAACAACAAAAGGTCCTAACCATTTGGTTTGGAGCTTACCTGCAAAAATTCTCAGTGTAGGGTGATAGAGTAATACTTTTTTCCCAACCAAAAATTGTTAACGAACTATCTTTTGATCATGAAATGCCTAAATTTTATTTTTATAAATCTGGGCATTTTCATATGCTTCTCGTCGAATTTCCTCAAGTTCCTAAATGTGTAATTTTTTATACTTACCTACAGCGTCCAACTCCATGTTTCATTGCTTAACATCCCAAAACGCCTTGTGCTCTAACTCTACAGGAAGATGACATGGCTTGCCAAATATAAGTCGATAAGGAGACATAATTATATGACCTTTATAAGTTGTGTGGTACGCCCACAGTGCATCATTAAGACACAAACTCCAATCTTTCCTATCTGGCTTAACGATCTTTTCCAAGATTAAGTTGATCTCTCAATTTGATACTTCTGCTTGACCATTTGATTGAGGGTGATAAGCTGTAGCAACTTATTGCACTACCCCATATTTTTTCAAAAGCATGTCGATTACCTTATTACAAAAATGCATTCCCCAATCGCTGATCAAGGCTCATGGCATGCCAAACCTGGAAAAAATATAACTCTTTAGAAAATCTACTACAGTTTTGGCATCAGCTCGACGGGTGGCTTTAGCTTCCACCCATTTCAACACATAGTCTACTACAAGCAAAATATAGACATTACCATATGATGAAAAAAGGGACCCATAAAGTCGATGCCCCATACATCAAAAATTTCACATACGTGTGCAAGTGTTAGAGACATTTCATTTTTGCGGATCAAATTCCCTACCTTTTGACATCTTTGCAAGTTTTAAAGAAGAGATATGCATCATAAAAAATATGTGGCCAATACAGTCCACATTCAAGTACTTTATGTGTTGTTCATTTAGGTCCAAAATGTCCCCCACGTGCGTAAGAATGACAAAATAATAGAATTGAGTTTACCTTAGTTTCTAAAACTTACTGTCGAATTACTTGATCGGAATAATATTTCCAAAGGTAGGGGTCGAATATAGTATCCTGACTCTCATTTGATCTTATCTTTTTCAGATTATGATAAGTTGGAAGAAATTATACCTGTATCAAGTTAGTTTACCATGTCTGCGTACCAAGGGAATACTATCTGCGCAAAAAACAGAGTCTCATCCGAGAAATCATCTTTAAGCTGTGTAATATCTTTTGATGGAGGTATTTGGCTCAGATGGTTAGCTACCAAATTCTCGCGTCCTTTCTTGTCTTTAATCTCGAGCTCGAACTCTTGTAAAAGCAATATCCATCTAATAAGCCTTGGTTTTGCTTCTTTTTTCTCGATCAAATATTTAAGAGTTGCATGGTCAGAGAAAACTATAATTTGAGTTCCTAATAAATATGATCGAAACTTTTCTAAAGCATACACTATAGCTAGAAACTCTTTCTCAATGGTCGAGTAGTTGCTTTGGGCAACATCCAAGGTCTTTGATGCATAGGAGATAACATGTGGTTCCTTCTCGATTCTTTGCCCAAGGACCACTCCTACGTTGTGGTCACTTATGTCGCACATTATCTCGAAAGGATAATTCCATTTGGGTGGCTAAACTATGGGTGTCGAAATGAGTTTGTGTTTGAGTGTGTCAAACGCATCTTTACACGTTTGGTCAAACTTGAACTCCTTATCTTTTTGCAAAAGGCTACAAAGCAGTTGCACAATTTTTGAAAAATCTTTGATGAACCGCCTGTAAAAACCTTCATGACCAAAAAAGAACGGATCTCCCTTATAGTTGTGGGGTATGGAAGTGAGTTAATAACATCGATCTTTGCCTTATCAACCGATATACCTTTAGCAGAAATGATATAGCTTAGAACTAATCCTTTATCAACCATAAAGTGACATTTTTTGTAATTAAGTACAAAGTTAAATTCTAGCCACCGTTTTAAAATTTTGGCAAGATTCAATAGATATGCTTCAAAAGACTCACTATATACAGTAAAGTTGTCCATAAATACATCAATTATTTTATCGACGTAGTCAGAAAATATACTCACCATACACCTTTGAAATGTAGTTGGTGCGTTGCAAAGTCCAAACGACATTCGTCTATAGGCGAACATGCCAAATACGTAAACATCGTCTTCTCTTAGTCCTCCGATGCCATTGGAATCTACAAAAACCTGAGTAACCATCAAGACAGCAGTAATGAGATTTTCCAGCTAAACGTTCTAGCATTTGATCAATAAACGGAAGTGGAAAATTATCTTTGTGAGTTAAAGAGTTCAACTTCCTGTAATCAATGTAGACACTCCACCCATTTTGGACTCGAGTGGGAACCATCTCACCAGTCGAATTTTCAATTACGGTCACACCAATTTTCTTATGCACCACATGGACTGGGCTGACCCAATTACTATCAGAAATGGGATGGATCATCCCAGCATCAAGTAACTTCTGCACTTCTTTTCTTACCACCTTCATCATGGGCAAATTTAAACGCTTTTGAGCCTCACTTTTGGGGATCACGTTTTCCACCACTGGAATTTTGTGCATACAAGTCGAGGGACTTAAACCCTTTATATCAACAATCATCCATCCGATCACCTCTTTATAATCTCTAAGAACTCGTACCAAATTTTTTGCTTTTATCTTCGAGAGTTTACTCAAGATTATTACAGGCAAGGTATTGCCTTCGCCCAAATAAGCATACTTCAAATGTTCCAGAATTGGTATGAGTTCCAACTCTGTGGCTTGTAAAATGGATTGTAAAAACTTAGTTTGTGAAGGGGACAATTCAGAGTTTTTACTTGGATTTCTCTGAAATTGTGATGCTTCCATGTGAGCAACCCTTTCGCGAATTGACTCCTAGACTATCATCCACTCCTCTAGTTCTTTCAAAGTATCCAAATCTAAACTTCTACAAAGAATAGTTTGTAATTTATCTTCATCAATATATTCAACCTGCAATTCAATTAAAGGTTCAATTACATCGACATTAGAAACATTAATAATTGTGCTTGGGTGGTTCATGGTCTCATAAACATTAAATTTCACCACTTCTCCATCGAACTCCATAGTGAGTACTTCACTCCGCACATCAATCTTTGTTTGTGCAGTACTCAGGAATGGTCTCCCAAGTTGTCATAAGAATTGGCCGAGTTGTCGTCCTCCATGTCAATAATGTAGAAATCTGAAGGAAAAATTAACTTAGAAAATTAAGGTTTAGGGGTTAAAAGGGTAAACACGAGTGTGGGCCAAAAAATAGAGAAACAAAGTCTGAATGAACACACGTCAGGCACATGCCCGTATGTCTAGGTCGTGTGCCACTTTAAAATTTGTAAAAATAAAGCTCCAGTGGTCACACAATCTAGCACACGCCCGTGTCTCTAGGCTGTGTGTCATTTCGAAATTTTATTTAAAAATACGCCCAATTACACACGGTCTAGCACACGCCCGTGTGTCTAGGCCGTGTGTTGTTTCAAAAATCATTTAAAAATACGCCCAGTGATCACACGGTCTGGCACACGCTCGTGTGTCGAGGCTGTGGGCCTCTCTTCACTTCTCCCACGCCCATGTGCAAAGCCGTGTAAGGCACACGACCGTGTGTCTAGCCCGTGTGTGAATTATTTTTTTCATTTTTTATTTTATTTAAGTGATAAAACCTACAAAATAAGTCTAAAATCATAAGAATAATAATAAATAAAAGAAAATGAAAATGAACATAAATTCAAACATTCGGGTTGCCTCCCGATAAGTTCTTGTTTAAAGTTTAAGCTTGACTTCCCTGTTTAAAGTCACGGTTGAGGAGGATCTTGAAGCCAAAGCTCCTCTATCACATTATTAAAATCACCACCAATATAAGGTTTGAGTTGATGACCGTTTACCTTGAATGAGTAGTATTCAAGATGTGTTGCCTCTATTATACCGTAGGGAAAAAACAATTTTTACCATAAATGGGCCTGACCATCTCGATTTTAGCTTCCCAAGAAACAATTTTAGCCTTGAGTTGAATAGAAGAACTCGATCCCCAATTGTGAATTGCTTAGGTTGCTTTAACCGAGAGTCATGGCGTTGCTTTGTTAACTCTTTTTACAATCTCGAGCTCTCATATGCATTAGCACGCCATTCATCAAGCTCATTCAGTTGCAACATTCTCTTTTCACCTGCAAGTTTAAAATTAAATTTTAGGAATTTAATTGCCCAAAATGTTTTATGTTCAAGTTCAAGTGGTAAATGACAACTCTTCCCATAAACAAGTTTCTAGGGAGATGTTCCTATGGGAGTTTTAAATGCAGTCCTATAAGCCCATAGAGCGTCATCGAATTTCAAAGCCCAGTCCTTTCTATTTGTCTCTACTGTATTCTCTAGGATACGTTTTAGTTCTCGATTTGACACTTCAACTTGACCACTAGTTTGAGAGTGATAAGGGGTAGTTGTTCTATGATGTACACCATATTTCTTAAGGATTTTATCAAATTGAGCACTACAAAAATGTGTACCCCTATCGCTAATAATTATCCTAGGTGTTCTTAATCGAGAGAAAAGTTTTCGTACTACCACCCTAGCATCATTAGTTTGTAAAGCTTGAGCTTCCACCCATTTCAACACATAATCCACTGCTACAAGTATATATTTATTTCCATATGAACTAGGAAATGGTCCCATAAAATCAATACCCCAAATATCAAAGATTTTCACTCACAAGCATACAAGCTTGAGGCATTTCATCATGTTTGGAAATATTACCTGTTCTCTAGCATTTATCACAAGAAGTAACGTACTTGTTCGCATCTTTGAACAAAGAAGGCCAATAAAAACCTGATTCGAGGACTTATGTACAGTTCGAATTCCACTATAGTGTCCTCCTATTGGTCCAGAGTGGCAATGCTCTAAGATTTTGTTCCCTTCGGCATTCGAAACACATCTTCGAATCACTTGATCTGTACACACACAAAAATTAAAAGGATCTTCCCAAAAATAATTTTTCACATCAGCAAAAGAATCACTTCTCTAGATGATGGGTCAAATCTTTTGGTAAGGTGTTAGCAACTAAATAATTCGTAATATTTGCAAACCAAGGACCATCAAAATCAATTACCACCAAAAGTCGTTCTTCAAGAAACGAGTCATTTATCATACCTTCATTAAGCTTCTCAAGATATGGATTTTCGAGCCTTGAGAGATGGTCAGCTGCAAGATTTTCAGCTCCTTTCTTATCCCTAATTTTCAAATCAAATTCCTGCAGTAATAAAAATCATCATAAAAGTCGAGGTTTTGGATTTTGGTTTAGCAAGATGGTAGCGAAAAGCAAAATGGTCATGTACATAATAACTTTAGATAATATTAAATAAGATCTAAATTTATCAAATAAAAAACCACAACTAACAATTTTTTCAGTAGTAGTGTAATTCGCTTGAGCATCTATCAAAGTCTTGGTAGTATAATAGATCGGTTGAAAATGCTTGTCCCTTCACTGTCCAAGAACTGCACCTATTGCAAAATCACTCACATCACACATTAGCTCAAAAGGTAAAGTCCAATCAGGCACAACTACAATCGGGGCATTAATTAATTTTTCCTTAAGAATGTTAAATGCCTCTAAACAATCTTGATTGAAATTAAATGGCACATCTTTTTCTAATAAATTCGTTAAAGGCTTCGCTATTTTAGAAAAATCCTTAATAAATCTTCTATAAAACCCAACATGTCCTAAGAGACTTCTAATAGCTTTAACCGAATTAGGAGGAGGTAATTTTTCAATAGTTTTAATTATTTCTTTATCAACCTCAATCCCTTTACTAGAAATTTTATGGCCCAAAACAATTCCCTCTTTACCCATGAAGTGACACTTTTCCCAATTAAGCACAAGGTTTGTTTCTTCACATCTTATTAGAACACATTTTAAATTTTTAAGGCATAAATGGAAGGAATTACCGAATATCGAGAAGTCGTCCATAAACACCTTCATAATATCCTCCACTAGTTCATCAAAGATGACCATCATACACCGCTGAAAAGTAGCAGGAGCATTACATAATCCAAAAAGCATTCTTCGGGAAGCAAACGTACCATATGGACATGTAAATTTTTTCTTTTCTTGATCCTCAGGAGCTATTGGGATTTGGAAGTAACCAGAAAGTCCATCCAAGAAGTAGTAATACATGTGGCCAGCTAACCTCTCCAACATTTGATCAACAAACAGTAGAGGAAAATGATCTTTCCTTGTAGCATCATTCAGCTTCCTATAATCAATACAAACTCTCCATCCCGTGACTGTTCTTGTTGGAATCAACTCATTTTTCTCATTAGCCACAACAATCATGCCTCTTTTCTTAGGAGCAACCTACACAGGACTTACCATGTACAATCAGAAATAAGATAAATAACTCTTGCATCTAGAAGTTTAATTACCTCAGCCTTGACAACTTCCTTTATATTGGGATTTAATATCCTTTGAGCCTGCACACACGGTTTATATTTATCTTCCATTAAAATTTTGTGAGTGAAAAAAGAAGGACTAATCCCTTTAATATCAGAAATTTTCCAAGTCATCGCTCGTTTGTGTTCCCTAAGCATTTGCAGTAACTCCTCTTTCTCATTCAGGTTTAAATCTGAAGCGATAATTACTGGCAATGTAGAATTATTTCCCAAAAGTGCATACTTGAAATGATTGGGCAATTGCTTCAATTCCAATTTAGGAGGTTCTTCAATAGATGGTTTCAATCTCAATTCTCTACTTACCTTAATGGTCTCAAAATTTTTCTGTCTCGATGGGGATTTATTAGCATCTAGATCATTTTTCATCTCATTAATCACAACATTATCTCCATCGATCTCCTCTCCTTGAACAAGACACAGTTCCAAAGTGTCTTTATGAACAATTTCCTGCAATGAATTTTTAACAGCATGATCAATAAAATCAATAAAATAACAAGAATCATCTTGCTCTTGAGAAAATCACATGACATTATAAATTTGAAAAATGATCTCATCATCACCTACCCACATCAATAATTGCTCTAGCAGTGGCTAAAAAGGATCTACCTAAAATAAAGGGTACCTCAACATCCTCATCCATATCAAGTATAACAAAGTCAACAGGGAAAATAAATTTATTTTCTTTTACAAGCACATCTTCAATAATTCCCTTAGGATATTTAACATATCTGTCAACTAATTGAATACTTATCCTAGTGGGTTTAGGTTCCCCAAGACCAAGTTGCTTGAACATTTTATAAGGTATTAAATTAATACTAGCATCCAAATTAGCCAATGCTTTCTCAATATTTAAACTACCAATAAAACAAGGGATAGTAAAACTCTTTGGGTCTTTCAACTTAGTAGGCAATTTATTTTGGAGAATAGCTCCATAGTGGACAGCTCTTCTAACTTCCTCTTATTTGACAGCAGCTCCTTTGAAAATTTTGCATATGTAGGCATCTGTGAAAGAGCTTCAACAAAAGGTAAGTTAATATGTAACTATTTAAAAAGTTCAAGAAATTTACCGAATTGTTCATCCTTGTGGTCTTTCTTCAACTTTGTTGGATGCGAAATTGATGGTTTATATTCCTTAAGCACTGGTACTTGAATTTCTTCGGTTTTTATCACCTCATCATCTTTCTCATCGGATTTTTGCTTCAACTTCTTTTCCGGTTAAATCAACTCTTTCCCACTCCTCAATGTAACTGCTTTCGCATGTTCTTTTGTGTTTGGTTCAGTGTTACTAGGTAAACTACCTTGCTGTCTTTTCAAAACCAGTTTAGCAAGTTATCCGATTTGATTTTCAAGACCATGAATTTGATGCCTACAGATTTTTTAAAGTTGTCTCATCGATTTGAAATCTCACTTCAGACGCTGAAATAATTTTAGCAAACATGTCTTCAAGGTTCAATTTTTTTTCTTGCTGTTGAGGCTGCTGAAAACTCGAAGGGGGTTATGACATTTGGATTTCTTGACCACCTAAATTTGGATGATTTCTCCAACCTGCAATATAAGTATTACTATAGAGATTATTTTGAGGTCTAGAATTATTACCCAAAAAGTCTACTTACTCATGGAAATATTCTGAACTCATCATCCTCGCTCCATTTTAATTGCATTGCATCACCAGATGTACTTTTTTAGAAAAATTTAAACCATCAATTATTTTATTAAGAGTTTCAACCTGATGAGTCAACATAAAAATGACATCAACATCAAAAATCCTTGCTGCCTTCATAGGTTTTACTCTTGTAACTTGGCACTGATAATTATTAAGTGCCATCTCCTCAATAAATTCTTGGGCTTCTTCTAATGTTTTGTTATTCAAAGTTCCCCCAACTACTGAATCAATCATCTGTCTAGTCGAGGGATTCAAACCATTGTAGAAAGTTTGAACTTGGAGCCACAAAGGTAATCCATGCAAATTTTTGAACCTCCCATGCTTCATAAAGTGTCTTAAAATCAAACTGAGCAAAGGAAGAGATGTCATTCCTCAGCATAGTTGTTTTAACCAGTGAAAAATATTTTAACAAGAACTTCTTAGTCATTTGATCCCAAGTAGTGATAGAACCTCGTGGTAAAGCATTTAACCATAATTTTGCCTTGCTTCTCAACGTAAACGAGAACAACAGTAAATGTATGGCGTCATCAGTAACACCATTAATTTTGAAAGTGTCATAAATCTCGAGAAAATTAGCCAAATGAGCATTCAGATCTTCATCTTACAAACCATCAAACTGAAAATATTTTTGTACCATCTGAATTATGCTTGGCTTGATTTCAAAATTATTCGCTTTAACATTCAGTTTGACAATACTTGATTCAACTCCAATCAGAGTAGGCTTAGCATAATCATACAAGGTTCAACGAGTAGGAGGATCAGGAAGAGCAAGAAGTGTAGGAGCAGGAGGAACCTGATTATTTCGATTGTCACCCATCTCCACAATAATATTTTTTTTCTTTTTATCATCTACTAAAGTTTTCTGACTTTTCCTAGCTTCTCTAACCTCTTTACGATTTTTGTGAGCAGTCTTTTCAATTTCACGATCGTTAAGAAGTGATCCCGACGGGTTTTCTCTAGTCACAAACCAAAAGAACCTATCAGAAGCAAATAAAAGAGAAAAAATTAAAATATAAAAATTAGATTAAAAATGCAAATAATAAACAAAAATAAAAAATGGCTAAAGTAATAAAAATAAAGTTTTCCTAATATTTCAGTCCTCGACAACGGCGCCAAAAACTTGATTCAATCGAAACTAACTAAAAATATGACTAAGGCAAGTGCACCTATCAATTAATAGTATAGTTACGGTGAGCACAAATATCTTTCCCACAAGGACTAAAAGTACTAGTAATAAATGTCTTCCTATTATTTAACCAATCAAATGAAGTGATTGTTTAAAACTAAAACTAACTAAATTAATAAACTAAAAGTATGACAAAGAATAAATCAAAAAATAGCAAATGTTTAATACCAAGAAGCGAAACAATACCCAGGAAAGAATCCACCTAAATTTCATTTGTCATTATCAATCTGAATTAAGAAATTTATTCACTTAGTATCTTGATCCGTAAAAATCCCTAAAATATGTTAATTCCTCTATTCAAGCATAAAAGCAACTGACTCTAGGTTGATTAATTGAAATTTCTTTCTAATCAAAACCCCTATTGTCGCATTAATTTGATCTATGGATTCCTCTATTAGATTTGACTCTAATCTAGTATATTTATGTCATCCTATTTCTAGGATTGCATGCAACTCCACTCAATTATGCTAGATCTACTCTTAAACAGGGTCTATTCCTCCTCTGATTTAAGCACATCAAACATTAATAACCCGAAAATACTAAATCAAGAATTAAGAACACACAATTGAAAACAAAATTTAAGTATTTATTGCGTAAAAACATAAATCAAATGACAGAATCCATCATATGGTTCAACTCCCCTAGGTATTTAGAAAATTAGTTCATGCTAACAAATAAAAACATCTCAAAGACAATATATCCGCAAGACGAAGAAAAACTCATAATGAAATCAAAAGAAATTAAAAAGAGGTCTTCAATATTGGTGGAAATCTGCTTCAAAGACGGCTTCAATGGTGTTTCCCAGTTGTTTTCTTGAATAATCTCTGAAGGCCTGCTCCCCTCTTATCATATCTGGTATATATAAACTTTGTAATTAGAATTAATAAGTTTTAACCTTAGACTCGATGAACTCTGGTTCCCTATTCGATCCTTGAAAATGTTTTTTCTCCTTGAACAATAAGCTGGTTATAGCAGATAAGAACGTCCTAGCCGTCAATTCTTCCTTTCATAGTTGGTTTCGGTACGACCTGGAAACCAACCCTTACCGGTTGTCTAACTGCGATACACGCGTTCGCAATTCAAGATCTTGATAGCCTTGAGTTCTGAAGAACCCAACTAGGATTAACGGCGTCAACCGCGTGAGACGTTTAAACCCGATTATTATCTCCCTTGACAAAAATCCCACTAGTATGACCCGCCAGGATTCGCCAATTTGTTCGTGGGAATCTGAATACAGCACGACCGACTCATCTTTCCAATTGTATGCCAAAACGACTCCAACCCAACGTGCACTTTGTGTTGAAAGCAAGTTAACTTTAAGGGACGAATTTGTACTATCTCAATATTCCGGAGAGATGATGAATACCATACGAAAGATTTTTAATTCGGATTTGTTTCTCACGATTCTTGACCGGAAAGTACATCGACCTAAAGCCAAGTTGGAAATTTAGTGAAGCATGAATTTAATCATGCTCTTGTTGGATTATGGAAATAACTTTAATGGTAATGGAAAATGTGGAAAGAAAAAGAGAAAGGGACTTGAAGAACAATTAAACCAACAAAGAAATGAATAGGAAATTGGAATTGAAAATGGTAGAATGCTACTAACGAATGCAAAGAATAAAAGAAAAAGGAATAATTGTATTAAACTCTATCAATTTCAAGTGTCTTTCAATGTCACTACTAAGCCTTATTTATATACAATTAATTTGCTAAATATAGCCTAACCACCACTCACAAAATAATAATTAAATAAAATCAAAAATTATATTTTCTTCTATTTTAAGCTTTACAAGGTCAAACAAAATTCTATTAAATCCTTGATTGTTTCTAACTTTTTGATTTGGCCCCATTTTGTCAATTATGCTGCAATTTGGTCCTTTTCAGCTCATAGCATCCCAATTGAATTCATGTCATGATTAAAACAAAATTTTGCCAAATTAGCAGGGATCAATTCAATATTTACCCAATTTAAGCACAAAAATAATGAAAATTTAATGTGTTATCATTCATCAACTGTGAGAGATTCGCGACAATACAAAATTATATCTCTAAAGGTTGAATAAGACAAGGGCAACGAACAAAGTAGAATTAACCCTAAATCTTCTTTATTATACTGAACCTCTATGGCCTTTAAGTCCGAGACAATTTTTTTAAACACAATTAACTGTTCGAACACAAACGCACCTTCCTCTAAATGATTAGAATAAAGACGTTGCTTCATATGCGACTTGCTAGTTAGGGTTTTCAACATGCATAGTTGTTGCTGCTTTGCCCATAATGCAGCGGTTATCTTCTCTCCTTCAATACATCCTGTAGAATTTCATTTGACAGATGCATATGTAATTACATTAAAGCTTTCGATCTTTATGTTTCTTCTCTTCATCCATCAATGTCAAATGCATCTTATCTAACCTTACCAGAGCATCTTCAAAATCCATCTACACAAGAACTGTTTGCATCTTTACCTGCCACAATGCGGATCTAGTCTTGTGATCCAACAACGGAATATCATACTTCAATGTTGTCATTACCATGATTGAGACAAGCAACCCGAAAAGTTATGATATCAGTTTGTTAAAACTAAGATAATGACAATAGAAACGATCGAAAAACAATAAAAAATAAAAATAAAACACACAAATTTTATGTGGAAAACCCTTTCGGTTTTCAAGAAAAATCATGGGCAGAGGAGAAGAAATTCACTAATGTTGAATTCGAATGATACAAGAGGAGTTTAACTACATCTATTTAAAGGTTGAAAAACCTTATTCTAATCAATGTCAAATAGAAGAAGTGTAGTTCTATACGAATTCTACTTGTGCCATTGTATTTTAGTTTTTTTACAAAAATTCAAGTCACTCAACTCTAACAATATGGTTGACGTGGTGTTAGGCGTGAAAATACCAACATTAATAGATTAATTTATTTTTTTAATTATTTTATGACGACTTAATAGATTTTCAAAAATTATAGAAACTTTATTAAACATTATTAAATACTATAAAAAATTATGAAAATTTATAAAGAATATAATGATTATTAAAATTTATAAAAAGAGTGGTATTTTTTAATTTTTATAAAATATAATAATTTATATAATTTTATATTTTAATAATTTTTAAAAACTTTTAATAAAAAAATACTAACCCTTTATGTTTCCTTCACATGATGTCCTACATCAAAACTTAATCTATCATTATCAACTTTCCTCACATCATATTTTCTCAATCAAAACCATTACTCATCTCACACTTTACGCTCAAACACTAACGATATATTTGGTTCCATGGAATGAAAAATGTAGGAATTGTATTCCGTGGATAAAATAGAGAATAAGTAGTATTACGTAGTTTGATTCATTGAATGAAATAAACTAGTAAAAGTGTTGCATTGTTTAGTTAGTACGTCTAACAAAATAACTAAACAAATACATATAACATGCTACATATATATCATATTAATATACATAGATTAATTTTTAACAATAAAAATTTATGAAAATTTTAACAAAATGACTCGTTTACTTTTTGACCTTACGTACATGAATTAATTTTTTTTATTTTTTTAATATAAAAATAAAATACAATCTAAATCTTAATATACAAACTTTCATATTACTTTTACGGATTAAAAATTGAAAAAAAAAGATACAACGTAAAAAAAAAATTGTATGAAATAATAACGTCACATTATATATATCTTTTTTTCAAAATTTTAATATCACATCCGTAATTTTATCTTAAAATTTAACACTTTCATCTTCAAAATAAATCAAATTTGAATGAAAATTCTGAAATTATTTTAATATTATTTTAATGATTGAGTTGTAACTGGCGGGACCCAAATGTGAAAAGTAGATACGAAAACGAAGTCGCTCTCAAATTGAGCTGTGTGATTAGTACCGGTGGTGGTGTCCCCAGCTGTCATGATTGGGAGCCGCGCCGCATATTGCTCCGTGATTTGCACTTACCAGTTAACACTTTTTGCAGCCACCCTTCCATCCCTTACCTTCCTCTGCTCCCTCCATCCCTACTTGTCGTCTACTCGCATGCCCTTTCAATTTTATTAGTTTTTTTTTTTTTAAAAACACCTCGAAATATTTTTTTATAAATTATAATAAGGTAAAATTCGAAAAAAAAAGTGTAATTAACGAAATTCGAATTCAAATTACATTTAAAGTGTTAAATTTTTAATCTTCAAAATATTTTTTAATTGTAGTTTTTAATCTTTAGATTATTTTTAATGTAAAATATAAAGTAAATTGGGTGAAAAAAATTCGAAAGAATTTATTTCACCTTTTTAGAATATTTTATTTTTATGTTATTAAAGAAAAAAAACCCCTTATCTTCTAAATTAAATGCATCATAATTAATAAAAAAATGCGTAATGTGAATTACAAATATTAAAAAAAATTATCACATGCGTGTAAAAATCATGTATTTAAAATAAAAATTTATTTTAAAGATAAAAAAAATAAATAATAAAATATAAGGTTTGAAACTAACAATAATAACACATGCAACATTAATGAAATTAAAATAAAAAAATAGATTAAATTTTGAGTAAAAAGAAACTTAAATAGGTAAGTAAATCATATTAAAAATATTAAATACATTCCAATTATTTATCATGATATTGTTATTTTTCTTGAGTTAATATCGAGTTAACTTGTGACAGTAACTCAATTAATGACATTATCAATATAAACAAACAATGTGGGTGAAACAATTTTTGAAATAACATTGAAATGTAAAAAAAATGTCTAAATAAAACTTTAGTTGAAATGGTAAAGAAATTTTTTATAAATGTTGGCGACAAAGGTTCAAATATTAATATTTCTATTAGTTTTTTGAAATAAAAAAAAGATAAAAATATTCTTAAAATAATATAATTTATTTAAAATATGTAAAAAAATTTAATAATTTCATGATTTTGACTCATACACACATTTAAATAATAATATAGATGACTGTTAAAATTTCATGTAATTTAAGTAATTTAATATTTCCATTGATGAGTGAAGATTTGAAAAAAAATATAAATTAAAATATAAAACTAAAATCATAATGTTTGGTATGATGGAAAGTAATATTTTTTTTGAGAATTTAATTAATTGTAAAGTGATTATAATATTTGATATATTATAATTTAAGTAATTTAAGTAATTTAAGTAATTTAAGTAATATTTGACTGTTAAAATTTCATGTAATTTAAGTAATTTAATATTTCCATTGATGAGTGAAGATTTGAAAAAAAATATAAATTAAAATATAAAACTAAAATCATAATGTTTGGTATGATGGAAAGTAATATTTTTTTTGAGAATTTAATTAATTGTAAAGTGATTATAATATTTGATATATAAAACAAAATACCTTCTTTGGCATCGACAATATGATTCTTCTGATAAAAGATAAAAAAGTAAAGGTGCGTTTGGTTTCAAAAAACATTGATCATTTTCATTTTCTTGAAAATGGAAAATAGCGAAGAAAACATGTTTGATTAAAAATTTTGAAAACGATTTTTTAGAAAAGAAAATAAAATTATGTGAAAATTATAAAATAAAATTAACATGTTTTCATTATTTTTAATAAAAATGATTTGGAAAAATGAAAAAAATTGGAAACCAAGGATTATATAACCTTTAAATATTTTTAAATAAAAAAATATTTTATTTTAGTATTGCATTGCAATTTTAAATAACTTATACTTTAATATAATTTATTTTTTCATTTTTGTTTTAAAAAATACATACCAAATACGTTTTCACTATTTTTATTATTGAAAAAAAAAATTCTATTTTCATTTACCAAACATATTTTTCAACTTTTGAAAAATAAAAAATGAAAAATATTTTCTAAAAAAAAAAAAAATGAAATCAAAGGTTATTCTTTGAAACCAAATGCACATTATTACAAGAAAACGATAAAACCCTAACAACAATGTGATTGACGTGACTCGAATCCATGCACACCTGAAAAAGGACCACCTTTGATTAGCAGACTAACACATGAAGTTCTTAATTGTTTTTCTTAATTTTATTTTCGATTAGCATTTCTAATATCTACATATTATATTTATTCTCTATTGTTTTCATCTCTTTTCTTTTTTGTATATTAATTGAAATTTCAATTTCATTATAGTAATATTCATTACAAAACAAGTTTTATATATGAAGGATTTTATATATGAATTATTATATTTAGAAAATACATACAAGATAGATTTGAAATAATTTGATTTCAATTAAAATTATCAATTAAAATATTATTAAACATTTAATCCAAAGATTTATTATTAATAAAGTTTATCGTAAAATATTAAATTCATTAATATTATTTTAATTTAATACGAATAAATTTGTAAATTATCATTACATTTCCAAAAAAATATTTAATGAACCAAATATAATAATATATTATTTTAATAATTTTAATCAATACTTTTTAATATATTCCAAACATTATAAAATAAATTTCCTAACAATCATATTCTCAATAATTATATTCTATTAAAATTATAAAATAGGAAAGCAACAAAGCTCCAAAGGTAAAATGCAAATATCAATGTCTCTACATATGATACACTCCATTTTGAAAGGAAAAAAAAATATAGTAATAGGAGTGGTCACAGAAAAGTCATTTTAATCTTTCATTTAATTTTTCAATTTTTAGTTTATAAATTTGTGTTGTTTGTCACCTTCAAAATGGATGAAAAAATTAATGTTTGTTAATTTTACTGATGTGGCCTGTATGTGGATTGCCACATGAATGTCATGTCAATAATTAATTAATTTTTTAAAATTTAAAAAATACAAAAATGTAAAAAAATATTTTTAAATATTATTAAAAAATAATAAAAACATAAAAATATATTTTTAATTTTTAAAAAATTAATTAAATGCTAAAGTTGCATACATGTAGCAATCCACATTTATACCATGTTAGTAAAGTTAACAAATGTTACTTTTTCATTCATTTTGAATGATTTGATAAAAAAAAGTAAATTTAAAGGTGAAAAGAAACTAAAAATCAAATAAGGGGCTAAAATAACTTTTTTTTTAAGTTGAAACGCTAAAAAAATAATTGTTCTTTTAAAAATAATATAATTTTAATTTGTATAATTAATTTTAAATGTATATTATAAAAATTAATTTTAGATATATCATACAAATCATTCAATATAATTAAAATATAATAACTATTGAAATTACAACAATAGAAAAGCTTTTAAACAATACTTAAACTTTGAATGCATAAAATAATGAAAATTTATTTTGTAGAATAAAAATATTAAAATATTAAATTTTAATGCATCTATTTTGATAAATTTTAACTTTGTATTACTGAAATACCATTAAAAGGTGTAATACAAAATAGAATAATTTAAATTAAAGTGAAAGTGTAATATAACAAAAACACAAAGTGTAATTAAAAGATTTTTTTGTCAAAATCTAAGGTCAACAATTTAAATAAAAAATGTTTCCAATAATCAAAATAATCTAAGATTTCCCCACTCATTACAAATGAATTATCACTTTTAAAGAAAACTGTATAACCTTTAAAATTCTTTATCTTTTTCATATGGTTAAGATAGAACTTTTTCCTTAGTTTTTACAATAAGCTCTTAAAGATATATACAAGAGAGAAAAAGAAAGAATAGATAATTTGAAGCTTTTCTCTTGACTTTGATGTTTGGATGTCTTTCTCTTGAATCTTGAAGTGTATTTATATCAATGAATAAATTTGTGGACATTTATGGTCGTTGGAGATAATTCTAGCTGTTGAAAGCATTAATTTTAAACTTAAAAATTGTCCCTACAACTCATGTCTCTATATTTATCAAGTAGGTTGCGATACTTGGTAGCCGTTTATACCCATTATAGGGCTAAGTCTCGAGATTTATAACCCAAATCTTGAGACTTGCAATCCCAAGTCTCCATACTTGCCTGGTAAGTCTCCATACCTTAGCCTTTTAGAAAGTGATGTTTACTATTGTCTAGCATGTATTGATACTTAGACCCAAAGTATCAATACTTGACAACCAAAATGTACATTTTAAGCACATTAAAACACTTTGGTATTGACATAGAAACATTTGAAACATTATGAAACAAATATAGAACATGTTTTTGAGTTTTTGTAGGTCTATAGTTTCACCAAATGATTTAAGAAATATAATATATATATATATAATTTATCTTAAATGTTTTATATCAAAATCTTGAGACATCAACGCTAATAATCTCTCCTTTTTATATAATAAAAATTAAGAGAAATTTGCATTTTGAAAAGGACCTTCTAAATCATCTAATCATTTTCAAAATATAACTCCCTCTTAGACAAGACTTATGAATATTGAATTTCAATGAGATATTACAATTAAGCATTAGAGAAAGTCAATAAAATCCAAGACTTTCAAAAAACTTTAGGCATGCACTTAAGATAAAACATTATTGGACTTATATGCATAAAGTACCTACTAACGTCATGCATTTAAATAATGTATCGAAAAGGCATATATGTGTGAACATTAATTCATTTTCATAACCATATGAAGATATGCATTCAAAACAAAGTGCATATGTAAATTTCATCCTTTTCTCCCTTTTTTGGTATATTAAAAAGCATTTGAAGAATGATATCAATTTTAAAGATATTTTTAAACCTAAAATTTAGGGAGAAAAAAGATTGATGCAATTAAACACCAAGTCGTAATATGTTTATGTAAAGATCATTTCAATTATACAAGAATTTCAAGAAACAATGGTACGACAAAGAAGCATACTAGAAATCCATCTGAAAAGAACACTTTATGAAAATTCTAAGGATAATGTAAATAAGTCCTAATAGTATAAAAGTTCAACTAAATTCACGCCTAATGAAAGATACCATTTTATACTTAAACTATGATACTAATTATTAACAAAAAATGTGATCAAGTCATGAATCGAGAATCAAAGAATTTCATGCTAAGGGTAATTCAATAAAGTCACAAGCAATTTCTATTTCTAGTACTCCTCCTTACTAGATGAATATCTTAATGATATTCTCCCTTTTTTTAGATACTAGAATTTATTAAACAAAATAAGACATGAAAAACATAATGACATCAAAACCTGAAGGTTTTCTAAATCATAAGACATGAAAAAGGCATCCGTTCAATAATATAACAATGTCACCATACAATGGATACCAATGTGAGTGTGACGTGAGGAAGGTGATCATGGAAAAATTTATCAAATAATAGCAAGATACCAATTAAAGGAGTCCTAAGTCCTAGTTCCTATATCATAGGCCTAAGTTTAATCCAAATTCTAATTTTAATTCTAGTTTTCATATATAATTCTAAACTTAATTATAAGTTTAATTCTAATCCTAAAACTAGTTCTAAATGCTAATCCTAAGACCAATTGTAATTCTACAAGCTAATCCTAAGTCTAATCATATTCTTAAGCATATTCCTAAACCATGTTCAAGTACCGTATACATAAATTAAGGTAATGGGGTAATAAAACCTTAAGTGAAGAGTTTAAAAACTTTATACTATGTAAAATGGCCACTAAAGGTTCAAAATAAGATTAAAGCAAATTTTGATCGTCTTGAACATTTTCAAAAATGTTTATGAGATAAAGCAGAGTTGTTCAAATGATCTTATGACCTTAAGTTCAAGAAATTAAGAAAAATATATCTTTATGCCTCATATTTTCTTGAAAATTGTAATGATTTTCAATATGGATTATTAAGGTAAAAAGAATTTTTTTTTTGTTTCAATTTTATTGAAAAATTCAAGCTAAGATACTCCCCTAAGTGTATGCATAAATATGACTTGACCATACAACCCTATATGCTCTTAGGAATGTAAAAATTCATCTAGAAACTACTCATGGCAAGATATCTCGAGACATTTCCCATAAATCTCGAGACTTCAAGAACAAAATGACCAAATGATAATTTTTTGGGTTGATATCTCAAAGCCAGAATAGCACGTTCCGAGCTGCAGAAATGTAGAAAAATGTTCACAAACCAATCCTAAAAGACTATAAAATCAATCGCAAAGCTCAAAAAAATTCTAACAAATGTATAAACATGTAAATAAGTATAAAATACTAAAGAAAATAATGCAAACATGCTTGAATCTCAAAATCCCTAGGTGACTTCTTTTAGTGACCAAAAAGCATCTTAAACATAAAATACTAAGTGATCTTAAATATTTCAAATGAGGTATATATACTTGGTACATGGTATATTAGGCACATGTCACATTTCAAGCATGCTTTCATAGAAATGTACTTATATACAACCTATATGAACCTAAAACTATATATTAACACCAAATATACACTAAAATTTACACTATTTACATTGATCAAACAAAGCTTAACTTTTAAAACTCATTTTTGATTTGACAATGATCATTAAATAAGTAAAAACCTGAAAAACACAAATTTGACTAACTTGAACCTTTACAACAATTTTTAATCAATGAAACAAATTTGTCCAAGTGATCAAATGGCATATGTAACATCCCACCCGACGAAGCCATAATGTTTGGATATTGTTTAAGGAAATAAGATTGATAAGATAAGTTTTGATTGTGTACAGTGTTAGAACTAGACTATGTATAAGAACTCCTTGAGCACGCTTGTGACGCCTCGAAGTGGGTAAACACAATGTCGGTCACATAGTGGTAAAGAAGGATTCACCCAAAAGCCTACAATGGCGTTCAGAGTGGGCAGACTCCATTATAGATAAAAGGGAAATGAAACTTATGATACGAGTTTACATCAGTAGTACGGTGCACTCTGTAATGATGGCCTTGAGCTAGTTAAGGTGAAAGGAAAACTAGTTAGGAAGCCATGAGGAACTCTTATATATAGGGCGTATTTGATATCCTAAAAAAACAAAGCTTATAGCTAAGTCCGAGGAAAGGTGAGTCTAGCGAATCAAGGAATAATGATAAGTACGTATATATATATATGAGTATGATGCAGAGTTAAAAGAAGTGCGATTGGAGAAGTAGTGTTCATCCCAAAAGCCTATCTTGGCGTATATAATAGACGAACTAAGAGCGTTTTGCCTGTAAAGACCTCTATAATAGGAAAGGTTAAGGGATCATAAGGAGGTATGATTGATGAAGTAGTAATCGCCCAAATGCACCCTTTTCGTGAACGGGCAAACTCCAATATGAAAATAAGTAGACAAGGACTCCTAGTTAGATTATGATAATAAGAGAACTTTAAGTGGTGAATACGAAAAGAATGGTTATGAGGTGTGAGTCCACGCTAGTGATATAGTACACCTCGCGACCAATGTGGTCTCATGCCAGCCAATGAGTGAAGTGAGCTGGTTAGGAACTAACCTAATGTGAATTAGAAGAGTTAAGGGCTAAATAAATAGTCAAGTAAGTTTCTTGAAAGTGGCAAATTTGAGATAAAGACAAATCAATATTGATGTAACGTTTACTAAGTTCCAATAGAGACTTGATTTAGGTTAAAAGGACACTCAAGTTTAGTTTTCCTTTACTTCTTCAAGAAGTATTTTTCTGTTTAAAAATGAGAGGATTAGAGTAATTCCTCTCAATCCCTTAAGCTAAGTCGAGGATATGGATCTTAGTTCCAAGATGCCCCTTGTTAAGGCAAGACCTACAACTTTACTTATTGTATTGTGAATGAGCAGATTTTTTTAGCTTGGTAAAGTTTTGTTTAGATATTTTGGTGTCAAGGAAAGACAGTCGCAAGGCATAGCCAAAAAGACTCCACGTCGCGACTAGGAAACATCCAACTCACGACGTCACGACAATTTCTTACACGTATTGGCTAATATGTTTTGATAATATGTTTTGATATAAAAAATTAAAGTGTTTTTGAATAAAAGTAAAGTTGAACACATTTTTGATGTCTGAAGGACTTTTACCGATACTTGGTAGGATAAGTATTGGTAGAACTCAAGGTAGAAAGAGCTTAAGAACTTCTACCAATACTTGGTAGGACAAGTAACAAGTATTGGTAGAGCTTAAGAAAGCTTCAAAACTCTATTGGTAGAACTAAGACTTCTACCGATTCCTTGAAAACTTCTACAAAAACAAGCCAAGTCAATAGCCAAATTTTAGTATTCCCTACACTTCTATCGATACTCTGATGGGTTCTACCGATACTAAATGAAACTCTCATAGTTCTATCGATACAAGGAAGCGTCTACCAATAGAACGACTCCAACAGTCATATTTTGTAAAGTATTCTACTGATAAGTATGCTTCTACTGGAACAACGAAGCTGCATACTGCATTTAATGCTGGTTTTTATGGCTGCAACGACTACATTTACTTTCCCAACAACCACAACGGTTGAAAATCACTTAGAGGGTATAAATACTATCTTCCAAAGGTCTAGCATCAAGAAGAGCAATGTGCAAAGCCTAAAGATCAATCAAAACAACCTAGAGCTTAATTCTTTCATACATTTTATTGTAAACACTTGTGAATTTTCATTGTATTCATTTAGCTCAAGTTTTCTTCTTTGTATTTGTGCTTAATTAGCAAACATCCTGATCTTGTAAGGATTATTTCTTTGTTTGCTTATTTGTTTCTCTTTTGAGAGAGGGTTTAAACTTAAGGTTTGGGTAGAAACCTTATGAGAGTTCTATCTTAAAATTTTGGGGTATAAGTCTTAAAAGAGATTTTAAGGCTAAACCTTGTCCTTAAAGGTTATAAAAATCTAGTGGATTTGGGAAAACCCTTACTTGTGGAAAGCTAAGGTAGTGGATTAGGCAATTGGGGCCGAACTACTATAAATTCTTGTGTTCTTTGTTGCACAATTTTTATTACTTCCACCACAACATCTTAAAGGTCGATTCAACTCCTTTACCAGCATTCTCGAGTTAATCTTCTTGAGCTAACAATTGGTATTAGAGCTAGTCTCTAAATACGATTTAAAAACCAAGAAAAGATCTTTGGAGAAGCTCAAATAATCATCAAGTCATCCTACAATAATGACGTCTTCAATAATGGCATTTACTTTCAGGTCAATGTTCTTGGGAGGTGGAATGACATTCCACCGTAAGACCTCCTCTTTTCAATGGCACCAATTATTCATATTGGAGAACAAAAATGAAGCTATTCATACAAGATAACGATTATCAAGTATGGAGGATAATTAAAAATGGGTCATTCATTACAATGAAGAGGGTCGAAGGTATTAGTGTTCCAAAGGAAGAGAGTGAATGGGATGCTAATGATATCAAGGAGGTGCAACTAAATAAAAAAGCTATGCACACTCTATTTTGTGCTCTTAGTGCTAATGAGTACAATAGAGTCTCCTTGTGTAACAATGCCAAAGAAATATAAGACAAGCTTGAGGTCACCCATGAAGGAACAAATAGAGTTAAGGAGTCAAAGATAAGTCTTCTCACCCTTGATTATAAATTATTTAAGGCAACACCGGAGGAATGAATCAAGGAGATGTCTGATTGCTTCACCGACATCATCAATGGTCTCAAAGCTATGGTGAAGAAGATGTTGAATAGTCTCCCAACGTCTTGGAAACCAAAGGTGACGGCTATAGAAGAATCAAAAGATCTCAACTCACTCTTTCTTGATGAGCTCATATGTTCTTTGCCTACATATGAGATGAAGCTTAACAAAAGGGGTGAAGAAGAAAGACTTATAAAGAAGAATGTCGATAAAGCTCTTAAATCCACCACCATTGAAGAGAGTGAATCAAGTGAAGAGGTGGATAAAGACAAAGAGATTAAGAGGCTTGTTAGAAGATTCAAGAGATTTATGAAGTCCAACAAAGGAAGAGAGTTTCACAAGAAGGAATGACTCAAACTTGAATCAACTAAGGAGAAAGATCCCATTATTTTCTTGTAGTGTAAGAAACCGAGACACATCAAGTATGATTGTCTTAAACTTAAAAAGAAGGGGTCTAGCAAACAAAAGACCTATGTTTCTACTTGGAGTGATGAAAATTCATCCAATGATAAAGTAGTCAACTTATACCTTATGGCTATCGATGATCCTAAGGAAACTTCTAACTCTTCTACTTTAAATTATTATTCTTTTGATGAGTTGCAAGATGCTTATGATGAGTTGGTTTTGGAATTGAAAGTCATGATGTCAAAACACAATAAAAATGTTTCAAAATTGAGAAATGAAAATGACTTACTTTCCAAAATCAATGATGAACTTGAAGAGAAAGTAAACAAAATGCAAGAAAAATATTAATGATTTTGAAAAGAAAAAAATTATACTTGCATAGTTTACTCTCAAAAGTTCATGAGGATCATCAAAAGCAACTTGAGTTGCTTAAGAGTGAAAAAGCTCACTTTAACAAATTTTTGAAAAAGGAGAAAATTAAAAACAAAACTTTGTTAAAAATGGCTTTAATTTCTATAAACATAGAGGTCCCTCAAGATTTTACAAGGGAAAACTTGTTAAGAGAATATGGGTCCCTAAAGACTTTGGGTACCAAAAACTTTATTTTATGTTTGTAGGTAAGCTGCATTGCTTCAAGGTGAAAAAATGCAAATTCTATGTGATTGCACCTTAATTTTGATTGGTATGGTGTTCATTGGTTCTTTATGTTTAATATTTATCTTTGAACTAACCACTTTCTTTTCCTCTTGAGAGCTTTATTATTTATTTTTATATAACAAAAAAGGGGAGAAGAGAAAGGTAAATTTTATGGTTGATTAATTGCTTATATGCCAAGATTAGTGACAATTTTTTCAAAGCAAAATGTAAATCAAATTTGAGCTTATTTCAAATTTTTATGCTCCAAATCTTTATACCTTAAAGTGAAAATGATTTTTATATAGGGGGAACTAAAATTCAAAATGTCTTTTATTAAGGGGGAGCAATCTATTCAAAAACAAATTTACAAAATGTTTTGTTATATCAAAAAGGGAGAGATTGTTAAATTAAGCCTTATTGATAATAAGTTTTGATATAACAAATTAAACTGTTTTTGAATAAAAGTAAAGTTGAACAAATTTTTGAAGTCTGAAGGACTTCTACGATACTTGGAAGGACAAGTACTGGTAGAACTCAAGGTAGAAAGAGCTTAAGAAAGCTTCAAAATTCTATTGGTAGAACTAAGACTTCTACCGATACAACTTCAGTTCTACCTATACCTTGAAGACTTCTATCGAAACAAGTCAAGTTCGTAACCAAAGTTCAGCCTCCCCTGCATTTCTACCGATACTCTGATGGTTCTACCGATAGTAAATGAAAACCTCAGAGTTCTACCGATATAAGGAAGCGTTTATCGGTAAAACGACTCCAACGATCATGTTTTGTAAAGTCTTCTACCAATAAGTATGCTTCTACCAAAACAACAAAGCTGGAAACTGCATTTAATGCTGGTTTTTATGGCTGCAACATCTACATTTACTTTCCGAACAACCACAACAATTGGGAAATCACTTAGAGGGTATAAATACCATCTTTCAAAGGTCTAACATCAAGAAGAGAAATAGGAAAAGCCTAAAGATCAATCAAAACAACCTAGAGCTTAATTCTTTCCTACATTTTCTTGTAAACACTTGTGAGATTTCATTGTATTCATTTAGCTCAAGTGTTCTTATTTGTATTTGTGCTTAATTAGCAAACATCTTGATCTTGTAAGAATTATTTCTTTATTTTCTCATTTGTTTCTCTTTTGAGAGAGGGTTTAAGCTTAAGGTTTGGGTAGAAACCTTAAAGGAGTTCTATCTTAAGATTTTGGGGTATAAGTCTTAAGAGAGATTGTAAGGTTAAACCTTATCCTCAAAGGTTATACAAATCTAATGGATTTGGGAAAATCCTTAGTTGTGCAAAGCTAAGGTAGTGGAGTAGGCAATTGGGATCGAACCACTATAAATCCTTGTGTTCTTTGTTGCACAATCTTTATTGCTTCCACCACAACATCTCAAAGGCTGATTCAACTCCCTTACCGACATTATCGAGTTGATCTTCTTAAGCTAACACTATGATTTTAAGGGAAATTCAGGGACATTTTAAAACTTTAAACCTTAATTGCTGGATTAAATAGAGGGGCACTTTGGTCTTTGGACTCCACACTATATAACCAACATCATGATCAGATTTAAGGAGATACAAATAGGAACAAAGTTCAACATATTTCAATAGAGTAGTTAGTTTTAAGGTTTGGTTTTCTTATATTAATTCTATAATATTTTCTTTATTTTTTTTTATGTTATTTAAGTTGTATATTAAACTTGTATTTTCCGATTAAACGATGCATTCGGAGAAGATTTGAGACTTGGCGATCAGCCAAGAATTATCAATAAGACTTTCTCCACTAAATCTTGTCTTTATATTTTCTTTTCTCAATTATTTGATCAATTGTGTGTATATTGATGAGAATGAGTCTATATGAATTGATTAATCAATTATCTGATTGGGTTTATAATTTGATTCAATTATGAGTTGTTATTCTATTTTGCCAAATTGCTAAAACCCTAAAATTGATGACTCTAGGTAGAAATCTAGGCAGATAAGACTGAAAGGATATTCTATTGTGTATCGATTTGGTCAAGTTGTGCCCTTGAGTGAGAAAAAAAGGGTATTTTAGTGGTTAATTTTAGTCAGGATGAGACCAAAAGGGTAGTTCTGGGTAAGGGTAACAATAATTTAATCAGGTTAGGGTTTTAGCTTAATTAGTAATTAATTAATTAATTGCAACTTGCATTGTTTAATTGGGAAATAGGAATTCATTTAGTAATTAGTGAATAAGAATTAGTTTTAGGGTCCATTTTTTTGATTGAAAATGGTTTCCGGAAAATGATTTCTGGAAAATGAATTATGTTTTTGGAAAAGTTAATATTTTCTGGTGTTTGGATGAATCTGTGTAAAATATTTTCTGTTATTTGGCAGATTTCCTAAAAGTATTCCAATAAAACTATTTTAAATGAAACAAACATACATTTGAAAATTTATTATTTTTTCATTATTTAATTGAGTTTATTTTATATCTATTAAATTTATATTATACATTGTTTTTACATATATTGTAACAATTTATTTATAAATAAATACATAAAATTAAATATATTAATAGTCATAAATTGAAAACAACCAAAACGATTAGATGATTCCTAATTGTGTTATAAAAAAACAAAAAAAAACTGAATAATGATAAATTAGCTTCCAAACCACAATTAATATTACAAATTAATAATATTATCCAAGTACATAATTAGTAGTACACCACATGATAACTACAATATTGTCCAAATGCATAACTAGTATTACACCATATAATTAATACTACACCACATTAAAGCATATATATCTTCAACCCTGAGAAAATGTTTGAAACCAAATTTTTCTATGCTTCTTAATTTTGGCTAAGAAAGATTTGGCCTCAGATTCCCGACCCATAAGATAATCAAACACACTACAAAGGAAGTCGTCATCAAATCCTTCCACCTCCATCGACATCACTTCTTCATAAAGATGTGGTGTCTTATTCGCAGTAAATTGTTCCAATTCATTAGCAATCTTACCAAGTTGTTCACCCACAAATTTAATTTGTTCATCAACAACACTTTCTTGAGCATTTTTTCTATTATGTTTTGATGTGCTAGATGAAGATACATTTGTTCATACCTCCTCAACCTCCTCATTGTCACAGTCTACATGCATTGAATCTTGGTTACCATCATCCAAGTCTATGTCAACAAATGTTTTAGCAAAACTCTTTGTTGTCATATCTTTGCCAACAACCAAAGCCATCTCATCATATTGATCAATGCTTTTGTTTAAGAATGGCTCATACTTCTTGTGTGCCTATTGGATATTATCCACAATTAGAATTACAAGTAAAGAATACAATGTTGAAATATATTTAACATATATATAAATATATTATCATCACTGCCGCATCATATGTCGATCTATCACATGTGATCATTTTCATGTTATCATCTCATCCAAAACCACTTTAGGTCCGAATTGTGCATATAATTTGTCATTGGTTTTTTACTATCCTCAAATGATTTTCCACATGCTTAGCATCACATTGAACTTGGAATATTTCAGAAATAGCTGCAGCAACTCGATTAATAAAAATTGCTTTGAAAGTGTTAGAAGACTTATTTCCTTTCTATGCCTTCTCTGCTAGAATTTCGAGAAAAAGATGTTTCATCAGTTTTGTCCACCTAAAATGTTTTATTGTCCTTTCTTTGTTGCCCTTACCCATTTTACATTAATAATTGCCATTTTAAATAATTTCAATATCCAACAAGCTTAAAACATAATAATTTCAATATCCAACAAGCTTAAAACATAATAATTTCAATATCCAACAATAATTTTAATATCAATATCCAACCAACATTTTAAAAAAATAACAATTTTAATACTAAAACATACACAACATAACAACATTAACCCTGAGCCCTAAACCTACCTAATGTTCCTAGCCATATAATCGGTCCACATAGTTTGTGCAATTTCCTCTCTCTTAGCAGATCATTCTCTTGCTTATTCTCTTTCTTCTTACTCCGTAAGAGTTGGTATTATCAAATCAGACTCAGACTCCTCATATAATCCTTGATTAAGTAAATCATTAGGATCAACTCTCATTATATGATTATGAATGATACAACAAGCCAAAACTATATCTACTTGAGTTTGAAAATTCCAAAATTCTTCGGCATCTAACTCATGAAACTGTTTTTTCAAAATCCCAAAAATACATTCAACAGTGATTCATAATGATGAATGACGAATATTAAAAAGTTCCTTTCCATTTTCTAGCCCTTGATCACTAAACTCTTTTAAATGATATTGAACGCCACGATATGGGGTAATATATTCATTTTGGATGCCTGGATGCCATATCCAGCATCAATAAGAAAATATTTACCTACAATTTTACAAAATATAATGATTATTAATAAAATATGAGCTTACTTGAACAATTTGGTGTTTAATGTTAATTCTTACCTTCTAGAATTCTTAATCCTGTTGGGCATGAAAGTGCATCACCTAAAATACGAGAATCATGTGCACTACCTTCCCAACCAGCTAAAACATAGAAAAATTTCAAATCAAATGTCATGTCAGCTAATACATTTTGTGTTGTCCCCCCTTTACGGCTACGAAATCTTCCTTGAATGCTAAGTGGAACGGATGCACGAACATAAGTTCCATCTAATTCTCCAATACAATCTTTAAAATAAGGATAAAACCTTGGATTATTTCTAATTTGACTAATCAGGTAATCTAATAACTAATTTATACAATTTCAAAATAGCTCTCAATATAACCCTAAAGTAACCGTGAATTGTCTCAATTGATCTATAATATTTAGATCCAATCACTGGAAACCTTACATTATATAACTATTTGCTCCCTAATAATATTCACCGATTTAGTTGATTGTAACAAATTGTTCCTAGTAAGAATGTCACACAAATTAAAAAAGGTAATCGGTCTCATCTTTACCATATCAATACAATGCTGGTCACCTCTATATAAAATACTATTAACATAATTCTCTCTTTCATAATCTCGATTCACACGAGGGTGAGAAGCAATTTCTTTCCTAGTTTTTACTTTTTTAATCCAAAGAGCCCTAAAAGCTAAAACTGAAGCCACGAATCCAACAATTGCATTATGATCTTGATTACGATCCATCTACACAAAATAATACCACACAAATATTTGATCATTACAAAAAATAAAAATGTTACAAATTTGGGTAGAAAAAGTTAAAACACAAGTCTCTGTTAATATGAAATACAATAGGCATAATGACAAAATTAGCTCCTAACGTTTAGGTGTTTGGTCATTTTGGTCATTATGGTTTTTTTGGCTCACTTTGGCCTCTAACTTTTTTTTTTGGTCAAATTTATCATTTTTTAACGGTCTTGCTGACATGGCCATTAAGGGACTAATGGCGCTGACGTGGCAATTTTTTTCCATGTGGACACTGCCACGCATGCAACTGCTAACGTGGCATATGTTAACATGGCATATAAGACCAAATATGCCACGTCAGTAAAAAATAATTTTTTTTAATATTTTAAAATTAATTTAAAATTATATTTTAAATATAAAATTATTAAAATCATCATCATCCTGAATCTTTTTTTTCTATTCCCCCTTCCCCTTCCCCTTCTTATTTTCCTTTCGGTGGGTTTTTTTCTGGGTTTTTTTTTCTGTTCTCCTTCCTCTTCTTATTTTCCTTCTTCTTATTTGCCTTTCCTAGATAGATTTCAACAGGCTTTGCTTATTCTGATCTGGGTTTTCTTGTTTAGGTCAAGATTCCTTTTTTATTTTTTTATTGAGGTAAGCAATTAATCATGGGAGTCCTTGACTATTCATGATACTTATTTGTATTTGTTTCAAGTTTTGGTGAATAATTCTGATCTGGGTTTCTATCTTTCAAATCTCTAGAGTTGATTCTACTTTCATTTGAAGCCATTTCATTTTCAAATATCTTCTATCACCCCGTTTCATTGTCTATTGTTGAACTTGAATTGATAAAAAATATGGGATTTTGCTGTTAAAACTTTACAGAAAATCATCTTCAGAGGACACATTTTCTTGGTATGGTGAGAAAGAAAGCTTATATTTTTTATGGTCATGGAAATTATTATAACAAAGAGTGGAATCTTGCTGAAGGTAGTGGCCAAGAGTTTTGTTGGTACCATGTAGAACTTCCAAGAGGGAAACAAAAGCTGGTGTTTGGTTGATGGAAAAATATAATAAAATTTGGGAACTTCTTGTTGTTGAAAAAGATGATGATGAAATTGGAAATAAAAATTATTTAATTTATAATAACCCTTTTTTTTCAATTGGGTGTTTATGTAATTTGGTTTCTAATGATTCTGAGTTGAAGCTTTTGATTGTAAGGAAAATGAGATTGATTGTTTGAAGAATTTCTTGGATTCATTTCTTGGAAGGAGAAGGGGAAGGGAAAGGAGAACAGAAAAAAAACTCAGAAAAATTTAATGATGATGATTTTAATAATTTTATGTTTAAAAATAATTTTAAATTAATTTTAAAATATTTAAAAAAATTTATATTTAAAAAAATAATTAGTTTTTTGCTGACGTGGTTTATTTTGTCTTATATGCCACGTCAACAACTGCATGCATGGCAATGTCCACGTGGAAAAAAATTGACACGTCAGCGCCGTTATTCCCTTAACGGTCACGTCAACAAGACCGTTAAAAAATGATCAATTTAAGGTTGATACGACTTTGTGCTAGATCTGATAATAGTTTAGTTGTTGCAATGGAGATAATTAAGAATATTTTTCAACAAATAGAATCCAATTCTGAATGTAACCAACAGATGCATTCATGGCCTTAACCTCTAGAAATTAATAAGCAATTCATATTTCAATTATTAGCAAACAACATAGGACTCAGAGTAATGATAATATGATGCAACTAATTTCAAGGGTTAGCGATAAGCAAAAAATCAATTATGCACAATTACACATCTCCAATAGCAATCCTATTGGATTTATTCAACCAGCATTATAAAGCCTAATATTTTGACAATTTGTTGACTACTCATGCAAAATTAACTGCTCACAGCATATGCTACACCAAACAACATCATCTTTGGAATTATTGGTTATAAAGGATATTTTTACTATGTATTGCTTGCAAATTTCCTTAGGCGTATATCTATGTGCTCTTTCATCTCAAAACACAAGTGTTCTCAGTTTCGAAATTCTCTGATTTCTACACCATTGTTCCTATTTAAAGGTTTTATGATCACTAAGGCACATGCAGCTGATCTTCGCAATTATAGAAATCCAATTGCATCAATCGTTTTAACTCTTTAATGAAATTATTAACAAAATCGATGTCCATATAATTCCTACTACTGTTGCTATTAGTTCTACACCAGTAACTTTCATCCCACCTCTGCACTAAAAGATTACTAATATCATCCATAGTTCTATACAGGTTCTATTAAGTAAAACACTTGATTCCATCCCTTCCATAGCTTGAATTTCAAGTTCTATGAGATATGAAAGCTTAGAAATCTAAACCTAGATTCAAAAATCAATTCCATTTTGAATATGTGTTGCTTTCTCTTGTAACTAGAAAATCGAAAAGAAAATGAAAGAGAGAAACTTTTTTTTAGTCAAAACTTTTGATTCAGTAAGAAAACAAAGCCAAATCACGATTTCGAAATATTTTTAAAGTGTTAAGAAACAAAACTCAAATCTCAAATGGAGCAAATTTTCATTTAAGATTAGAGAAAAATCTCAACTTTAACTATAAATCCAAAAATTTAAGCTAATGAATTCATGTATCAAAGTAGTAATTTGCGTACCTTCAACGTATCTCTCTTCTACATAGAAAAGAGAAAAAAAAATTTCTCCAGAAGAGCCTGAAGAGTGATGGAAGAAGCAAGAAGATATTGTTCGAGGCAAATAAAAAAACAATTACAAAAATATTAAAATCCCAATCACAATTCTTAAAACCCACAAAATTAAAGCTAAATCAAAGCGACACACATAACAAAAACTCACGAACATACAAGTGAAATAGATCAAAGCCAGATCCCAAATAGTAAAACTAAATCCAACAAAAAAAAGTCAATCAATCAAACTTACAGAGACAAACAAAGAAGAATAAAGATGGGAAGAGAGAGCAACCTTGAAGCAGATGAAAACAGTAGGAGCGATGGCAAGCATTGGGTCTGTAACGAAAGGGGAAGGAGAGGGAGGGTTTAACAAAGTGTTGGGATGTGAAGAGTGGAAAGATCTGAAAATGTCTTACAAATGTAGGTATATTTTCTCGTGTTTAGCCTGAAGAGTGATGGAAGAAGCAAGAAGATATTGTTCGAGGCAGATAAAAAAACAATTACAAAAATATTAAAATCCCAATCACAATTCTTAAAACCCACAAAATTAAAGCTAAATCAAAGCGACACACATAACAAAAACTCACGAACATACAAGTGAAATAGATCAAAGCCAGATCCCAAATAGTAAAACTAAATCCAACAAAAAAAAGTCAATCAATCAAACTTACAGAGACAAACAAAGAAGAATAAAGATGGGAAGAGAGAGCAACCTTGAAGCAGATGAAAACAGTAGGAGCGATGGCAAGCATTGGGTCTGTAACGAAAGGGGAAGGAGAGGGAGGGTTTAACAAAGTGTTGGGATGTGAAGAGTGGAAAGATCTGAAAATGTCTTACAAATGTAGGTATATTTTCTCGTGTTTTGTAATAGCTTTTACACTGAGAAATTATTTTCAACCAAACAAACATTAGAAAAGGCTGAAAAGCTTTTCCGTAAAATCTTTTACAGCCAAACAAACATAGTCTTAGTTTAATTAGTTTTATTTTGGTTTAATCTTGAATTTGCATCTCTAACTCATAACTCGATTAGACTAGTACTGTAATACCCTAAACCTGACCTAATCGTTATGGCCGAATTCGGGAAGCTACATTGGCCATCGAAATGACTCAAAAATTTTTTGTTGGTTTTCAAACATACTTTTTTTAAACCATTTGTGTAAATTGTTCAAAATTAGTGAAATCAAATATTTAACTTAATCTCGAAAAAAATATGAGAATTTTAGAAATCAATAATTTCAGTATTTGTAAAAGTTTGATCATTGTTCAAAACTTTCGTAATTTCAATCATATTTCAAAATCATTTATTCAAAACTAAAAATTTGGTTATTCATTATTATTCAGGAAAAACATGTTAATTTTAGAAATAAAATACCTTTAGAAATTTCGTTTGTAATCATAAGTAATTTTGAAAACGAATTCTAATTTTATAAAAATTCGTCTCTCAACATTGCAGCAGAAAATTGACATATTTTTATAAGAATCTCAACAAAATTTTTTACCAAAGTCGTATTTTGTTAAAAAATCAACATTTCATGTAAATTCAATAAGCTATCAATAAACATGTGTAAAATCTCAAAAACCAAGTTGTATTTTTGTCTAAAACTCATTTCTCATTGTCCAAGCGGAAAAGAGTGTTTTTGTCAAGTTTTAATAAAAACCAAATTTGATGAATAATCTTATTAAATACCAATTTATGCAATTTTTTTTAAATTTAATGTCATGCAAGCAATTCATGCAATCAAAATGAAATATTCTTAAATTAATATACCATGCCACAATCCATACTCAAAACTTATTACAAACCCAAAATATTAAAATAAAATTTAATTACTTTAATTTAAAAAGATTTTCGAGAAACTCCTCCAAATGCCTTCATCGAATCCTAACCTCGCAATTATCTATAAAATCATAAAACTAAAAGGGGTGAGCTTTTAAGCTCATTGTGAGTCTTATAACAAGTTAAATAACAATAAGCACATACATATCGTACAACATAATCAATATTATGCATATGATCATGATAGTGCAATTTTTGGAAAACAATTATGCAAATTTTTATAAAACATCCTACCCATCTAAACTCCAAAAAGAGTTCCCAAAACTCGTCCATCCAAACACTCCAATTTGTGAACAGTGTCATAGTAACGCAAATAAACTCCCACTTTATAATATTGTGGACAAGCCACCACTTTTGCAGATAAACTGTCACTTTGTAATATTGTGGACAAGCCACCACTTTTGCAGATAAATTACCACTTCTTCCACCTTTCACATATCCTATCCCATGCATGTGATATGGCCACAAAATCACTTTTTCACTTTAAAATCAATTTTTCACTTTGGCATGTGATACACGCTCAATAGATCACTTATCAAATAAAATCACATAGGCATAATTAACATGCAACTCACATATATACGTAATATATCAATATTTCTCATTTATAATTCATGCGAAATCCACATATGCCATAACATCACATAACATGAGAATGAGACTTTCATACATTTTGTTTCAATCAATAATAATCAAGATCATACGACATACAAATCACAAAATCAACGATTTAGATTCACTTACTTGGATATTCCTCTTCGATGGGTATTTATTCTCTCATTTTTTAATACTTAAAATATTCGCATAAAACAATAATCAAGTAATAATAATTTATTTTAGCATTTTTAACGATATATATTTTTGTATATATAACTTGAAATAAGTTAGACCCACACCCGATCTAAGCAACTCCAATATGAAAAACTCCTTCTAACGCCCACTTCCAGATTTAATTAGATCTATCTCGGATCTAAACACAAAATGAATAATCAATCATTAAATCATCACTTAAGTTATTTTTTTTAATAAATAACGACTTGATCATGAATTCCAATACCACACTTACACTTATACGACTAGAATTGGAGATGTGATTCACTTCCCAAAAGTCAAAAGTGTTCCAAGTTGTTAGCAATCGACCCTTAACACAATATCAATATACGAGATGTTAATATCAAAGAAAAAAGATGTCTAACACTAAACTACATTCAGATGTTAATAAAAAGATTAGAAAGAAGTGATGATTTAGTACCCAATATCATCTCATACTTACGTTATTCCTTAATCGTATATTTGTTGAATCAATCGATCAAGAGGAGAGCAAGGATAAATCAAAGAAATAATTGATAACAAAGGATCTTTTTAAGATAAAAGAAATAAAATTCCAACAAGATTTTATAAAAAAAATAAAAAGATAGAGATTGAGGTGGAAGTGGAAGTGGAAGTGGCGAGTTTTTTAGAAGAGAAAAGAAAATTTGGAAAATTGGTAGTCACGACGGTGGTCCTATGGTGGTTCAACGATGGTGTGGTTAACTAATGGTGGTGCAAGGTGGAATAGAAGTGGAGAAAAAGAGGTTCAATGGTGGCTCCAAGAAGAAGAAAATGGAAGAGAAAGGAGCAAGGGAGGGGCAATGGAGGAATTGGTTAAGAGAGGAGGAGGAGATACCAAAATGAGAGAAAAAAAAGTGAATAGTGGCTAATTTAGGTGGGATGGACGGTTCAAGCTTGGTAAATGAGAGAAAATGGAAGCTTTGAGGGACAATGGCATGAAAAGTGGATCAATGGGGAACATGTGGAGTGAAAAAGGGGTTTATGAGGGAAAGTTGACTAGCTAAAGGAGGAAAGAATCTTTTTTTTTTGCATGGTAAATAGGAGTCGACAGTTATGAAAGCTTTGACCAAAGTTTTATGAGTCAAAAATAAAAGAACATGAGACTGTTGAGAATTGAACATAGGACCCTTAAGTAATTAACTAAGCACTTAACCACTAAGTCAACTCACTTTCTTTTTATAATTCCTACAATATTTATTTTAAAAACATGGTATGACATTTGCTAAGATTTGAGAAAAAATTGCACCACATAGAAAATAATGTGAGGGAAGAGATTCGAACACAAGTCATCAAGGAAAACTCCACCACTATTCAACCACATACTTGATTTTTATTAATATCAAAAGATCATCTAAAATAAAAAATAAATAAATTTGGGTGACCGCTCTCTCGGTTCATTAACCCAATTTCTACTAATCCGATTTTTGAGATGTGACAAGTACTTATTTTCGAATAATTGATTTAGCAACAATGTTCACCAATTTTGTCAATCCTTGGGTACGATTCTTGAAATACTACTGTATTTCATTATAAATAAAACTATATTACAATTTGACCTCTTTACTTTCAGTATACCACATTTTACTATTCTTAATTTGTATTACTTTTTATAGCCTCGATGTACGTACATCGAGGCGTGGTAAGGTTGTTGTCACCATTGCCGAAGATTACAGAGGTGAAAATTTTGTTAGTAATTTGGTTTTTTTAGAAAAAGAATATTAGTCGAAAGATGAATAAGCTAGATAGTCCTTTGATTTTCAGATATACTTATTTTTATTTTTCGCTTTTATTATTTTGTTTATTTTCCTTGTTGACTATTTAACTTAATCATGGATAATGATGGATATAGGTGGTATGATGATTAATAAATATACAATGACGGATCGAGTTGGTCTAATAGAGCCTCGACGAACCAGTGGAGTTATGTTGGAGAATAAGGAGAGCATGGGTATTCATACGAACATTCCTACAATTCGTATGTATATGCGACCGAGAGAGAGGGATGCAACCGAGGATGGTCCAATGGCTACCTAACATATAACCCACAACACCAGTATTACTATCCAAATTGGAGTGAGGATCATAGCGGATATAACGAGGACTTTGGTGTGATCCAAAGTCCAAGTTGCGTGGAAGGCTTTGGTAGGCTTACACAAGAATGTTGGAATCAAGCCCAAACTAAATAGGAAAAAGTTGGGTCGAGTCCAACTCCCAAGCGAGTTCAAATAATTCAGATTTTGGACGAATTCTTTAAAGGGCCCAATTGATTTAATCATGCCAATTTTAAAGACTTTTATTTATTTTACTAAGTTTGTGTCTTTTAATTTAAATGCCACAGATGTTATCATGCATTTTTCTATGTTTTTGTGTGTGGTGTGTTGTTCACTTTACATTGTGTGTTTTAATACATGTTGATTGTAAATATCTACATATATGCGTGATTATCACATGTCTTTTATAAATTGCTAAGTTGTTAATTAATATCAGCATATATGCGCGCGTGTGTGTGTCTTGTGCTTACATGATATGTGTGTATGAGTATGTGTGAGTGCATCACATGTTTTAATCCCTTTATGCGAGCAAAATCGAGTTACAAAGTGTTTTGCATTGTGTAATGGGATTGTGTTGAATTGTTGTCTTTTTATATGTGATGTAGGTGACTATTTGTATAGGCCAAGTTTGACCATTCATTGTTGAATTCATGCACAATAAATGATCTAGAATATTCAAGAAGCCAACCATCAATGCTAGTGCATGTCTTCAAGTTTACCTTAATGAAGAAGGATACATGGTCATAATTGAAGGTGCATGGACGATCAAGGAAGAAGATTCTAGAAGCATGTCACCTTCTTTGAACCAACATGCTCATAATTTCGTATTTAAGAGAGATGCATGAGCCATGCATTTACATTCTGCCAAGGGGGATTTTTGGGAGATCAAAGGCTGCTCAGTCATGCACTTAAAAGCTAAGAAAGCATGAATGCACCTAGTGAAGCAACATCACCATTCGGCTAAGCATGCACCAAGCCATCAAAGCATGAACCGAATTTAATTCCTAGTGTGTGAAAATATTGATGTCAAGTGTGAACAAGTTTAAGTTTGTGTGTGAACATTTTAAGTGCTAGTGTGAACATCATTAGGCTGAATTTGAGTCGTCGTTCTAAGAGCCTATAAATAGCTTTGTAAAAGGATATTTGGATAGATCACTTTTTTAAATACAAAAATATATTTGTGACCTTTTTCTCTCCAAGCTTCTTGACTAAACTTATAAAACTTCTCTCGAACTTGTGGCGTTCACCCCCTAGTCTTATCACATCATTTACCACCCTGAAGTGTGACGACATCATTATACCAAGGTTCGAGTTTTTGTCAAATTTACGTGGGTCAAGTTCAATTATAACTTCGGTTATGTAAAGCATTCAAGTGTTTTAGGTCGTGGTTTCCACCATCCTTGAACATATTCAAGACGATCCTTCTTTCAAGCAATTTTTTAACTTTCTAAGTCTCGAGAAATCGCGTCAGACTCATCTTTCGATGCTCGTCTTAGTACTGTAAAGGATAAGATGTCCTCGTGCGAAGCTACGATGTTGTCCATGTCTAATCAATTGGCGAAGCTATTCGAATACCTCTAGTATCAACCAGAAAAGAATACTCCAGTGGAAGAGGTCGTGCATGTGTTGGATCTGGTGTTCGGAGTGTAGTATATTCATTTGTACACTTGTAATTATTTCTAATAGATTAGTTAATAAAATAATTAATGAATTACATTAATATCCTTTGTATAATGTCCACATGTGTTTTTTTCATGTAAAGCAAAATAGAAACAATTATTAGCGTACTGGTTGTATAATATTTAACTATTAATAAGCGTTATTATGTGGTCAAATCGTAATACGAAAAGACAACTTAAATTAGTAGACGAACCTAAACATGTCCTTAGTCTAATCGGAAATGAGCAAATCGATTGAAAGACTAATATGTCATCTATCAAGTCCAACTAGGGAGATGCTTTGTCTTGGGCATTAGAGCAGCTGACTCTTAGAAGATAGAGAAATAGATGTGATTGACTTGACTAATAGTACTTCGAACTGGACCAAAAAAGAATAGATCCTAAATCCATTTATGGATTTATTCACTTTTGACATTCATAGTGTGGCATACCTTTATCTTGAGTGGATGATGGACTATATATGCGTGACTCGTATACTTTAATTTAAGTAAAAGCCTAAGTTTGAATAGATAAGGAACCAAAAGCTGATGTGTTGGGTATACGACTTCTGCAATATGTAGCATCATTCACAGCACTGGATTTCATAGCCCAAGACATGTGTAAATGATATCCTCTCATTGGCATTACATGATAGATGAAAGTAAAGGTTGTCACAAGTCATTTTCCTTTGTGATGAATGAATTAATTACTATTTGATAGTAGTTGACTTTTAATGAAGGAAGATGTAATGGTTACTATGAGAAAATAAGATAATATTGGGAGAATGAATTTATCTCAAAAAGATTAAGGATATCCTATTGAGGTAACACACTTATGATAAGGATAGGGAGAGCTTAGTCATAATACTATAGTGGAATTTGTGACTAAATGAGTTTACAATTAAAAGGTGAAAACTTAAATTTAATTATAAATCATTTGAGCCCTAATCACATATGTCTAACCAATCCCTCTACTAGCTCATTGAAACCGAAAATGAATTGCATGTTGAATCAAATGAACATAAATTGATAGAAATGATAAAGTTAGAGAAATGAGTAACATTCATAAATGAATGCGGTTTTCTCACCAAGTATGGAAATGACCAGAGAATCAATTTATGGTTTTTTGAAATATTTATTTATTTATTTAATTAAATAATTGAATTTTGAAAATGAAATTAAATTAATTGGTCGTTGTGAATCCATTGAATGTAGAAAAATTAAATATATTTTCTCATAGATTCTTTAACGGTAAAGTTATCATGATTTTAACTAAATCATAATTGGTTTGAGAAAATTATTTAATTAGAAAATTAATTAACTTAATTTATAATTTTTATTTTGGGAAATAGATCAGCATGTATTGGGTTGAATTGAATTATAAAGTATTGGGTTAAAAGTCCAAGAAGCACTTATAATTGGACTCGATACAGGAGAGGCCCAAAGCCCTTCATATTGAATACAAGAGGATGAAAAACCCTAGTATTTTAACCAAGGTTGCCACCCCTATCTCTCCTAGTTCAACTAGGGGACTGTTTTTCTATTAATAGGCATTAAATGCCTTCTACTAATTCAAAAAGGGTTTCACTTCCTTTCCCTATAAATAGATGGTACCGGTAAATCTAAATATATAATAAGTTACATATAACTTTAAGATATTGTTTTTTTGCTCAAAAATAGTGAGATTTTATTTCTAAGTATAAATTCTATTTTCTTAAAATTACAATTCTACTAGTTTCTTTAACAGAGAGAGTTTTACTTTCACACTAAAAGTAAGGAAAATATTTTTTGGTTCTATTTTTGATTCGAAAGTGTTGGAGCTCACACTTGAAGCAGTTTGTGGTATGAGAATAATGAAGAAGACTGTTCAGTTGAAAGCCAAAAACAAAAAGGATTCGTTTAGCCTAAAACACAAGTGTAATTTTGGGAAAATTTTATTACTATGAAACTCAAAAGCCGACTTAATAGTCAAGATTTTATTTTTTCGCATTACAAAAAAATCGTTTTCGAACCGGATTTTTTCCAACAGCATAATGTTCCCAACTCTGACGATAAGAGCCACTCTACCATTGTTGATCATATTGAGTTGAATGGGGATGTTTAATAAGAGGTTGGAATTGGATACCATGACGAAGAATTGAAGATGGAAAATAATTTCTCCAATCTAGTTTGTAACCCCTTATACCCGACCTAGAAGATATGACCGGATCTAGAGGGTCACTATTATAATTTCACCCTCACGTAACCTCAAAATCCATAATCATTCATATATATAAATATAAGTTGTACTTAAATTAAATAATCAATAAAACAAATCATTTCCTGATATTATGAATAATAATAAACACTTAAATAAACATTAAAAATCTCAAATTTAAATTGACTTTACAACCTCAGAATAATATAATAATAAAATAGTCTAAGAATCCCAAAATAGCCTATACTGAGTAATAAAAGAAAAAAAAACGAATAAAATTAAAGAGTTTCTCCAAGTACCAAGTCGCCTAAGTCCACTTTATCTGAAAGAAAAACTATAGGGGAATGAGCTAAAAAGCCTAGTGTGTCTCTAAGTGCAAGCAATCACAAAACACAGTATCACAATAATTTCACAAAAGCATTTTAGAATAAGCATACATTATATCTCAACTCAAATGCAATAAAGTCACAAGCAAAATGCAATGCACCCAATCCTCCAACACACCAACACAGTGGAGAGGTTTCCCAGAACCCCTCCCCATCCAATCGTCACCAATCAGAGTAGTTTTACTATCAGCCATTTGATGGGGTGATTACCAGGACTTCCACCGTACAACTCAACCCATGTACACAAAATGGTATGATGTCACAATAATCTCAGTCACAGCACAATCTCATGATAACATATATCAGAGTACACAATGCTTTAAACACAACATTTAAAATGTCTGCAGTCTGATAGATATGTATCAATACTAAAATGCGAACACACAACACAGCTCAAGATCATACCAATACACTCATAACAATATCACACAAAGAGCATTATCACACATCATAATATGGCACAAATAGAAACACATAACAGTATATAGCACAAACAAAGACACACCTCAAATGGCAGAAGTTCTAACGTCGAGGAGAACGCCTCCCACACTCAAATCTAACTCCAATTCTAACTGAATTAGAACCTACGAGAATAAATTCTTTATTAACTCTATCATAATGCCACCTACTAAACACAACACTAAACCGAAACCTTTAACCTAGTAAACTTTAAACTCTAATATTCTGGTCTATACTTAATCTTTTCGCATGAAATGAATTCTGTTCATTTACGTATTTACCCATGATTGATTTCCAACCTTTAAACTATTTAAAACTACACATTTTAAAATGCTAAATATTTTTTTACAAATAATGGCTATAATAACGATAATTCATTAAAACTCAAGAAATACTTAACGAAACTTCAAAGAAATTTTAGAAACCTTCTAATTATGTTAAAACAAGTTGGAAAACACTTTAAAACCAAGTTTTAATCCACAATCCCGAAATTCGCCATTAATGATCCAATTTTCGATTTTTATTTAAAACATGCGTTTTAATGGCTAAAAATTCAGTTTAAGAGACTAGATATCATTTAAAACTAATAGAAAGATGATTGATTATCCTTGATGGAAGAAAAATGAGCTTTGACACAAATTCGAAAAACCCATATTTGGAGAAGATGATGAAGGTGATGAAGGTTTTTTGGTGTTTTCCTTAGCTTTTTATAGCCATTTAAAGTTTTAGGGTTATTAGAAATCAAAGGAAATTAAGAGTTAGAAGTATAAATCAATTAAGAGAGATGGAAGAGCAAGGATGAAAAACACAAATACTTGGGGTTTTTAACTTGAAAAATATAAGTGAAAAAAATGATTTTTAGGTTGATTTTTAAAGTTTGGTCAAATTGCTTCATAAAAACTCACATTTTAACTTTTTTACAAATTAGTCATATTTTAAAAATTAAAGTTATTTAAAACTCATTTTCAGAAATTGATTTAATATCCTAATAGCCATCGTTGAAAACATTACTAATTACCAACCTTACAAAATTTTGAACATATATATGCTAAAATTCCTAAAATACCCCCAAAACTTCTAGGCTCAATTTTGGGCTGTGACACAGTTAACATAGGCATATGAGTAGATGTAGAAGTAGTTGCTAACAGTGAGCCTAAATCATACATGAATAAAGGTTTAAAAGAGCCTATATGCCTTCTAGCCATAGTTGGGGAGATGCCAGCTGAGGAAGTCAATGAGTTTGTTTCGTTCTCATTCTAAGAAAGTGGCAAAACTCGAGTAATCAGAGCCTCATACGGCATTGGGGTGATGATGCGCGAGATAATAATAACCCAGAATAAAGAATGGAATTATCTCAAATTTAGTGTGAAAAGGCTCGTAATATGGATGTTGGTTTATATTTCTCAATTGGACAGGAAACGAATAATTAAAGTTTCGAGAAATAATTAGAAGTTCTTCTACGGTGGTTATACGGATCGTCCCAATTTTTAAAAGAACTTCGATGATTTTCTTTAATTTTTGCTTTAATTATTTTTTCAAATTTTCTTGCTTGTTTATTTTATTTTAAGTGTTACTTTTAGTTTCTTTTATTTGTTTTTTATACCAGATGTTGATATTGTGAGTGACAGAACCGAAGAAGTAAAGAAGTTTGAAAACTAGGTGCAACATTGCAACATGTGTAACATAATACACATAGGTAAGTTCATGAGAACTTAGTGAGATAACCACCAGTCACCTGAATCGTATTTGTACATCGTATCTGGTAATTCAATTGACCATCTCATTGTTCTTTATTCTTCAACTTGTCTCTAACAAATACCTTTCTAAAATTCCATAGATGTCGCCCTTTACTTTGAAATCATGCCTTACCTTACACATCTTCAATATATTACTCACATTCTTCACTCTAGACTTTTGTGATCCCTTGACCAACCCCATTCTAGAGGTCCATACAGACAAAGTACTATTATTCTTATATACACATGCTTTAAGTCATTGTTTTTTTCGAGATTCATGAATGATTTCGTACATAAATAGAAGATACACTCTTCAATCTACTAGACATAACCCTTACTCAATTTTGTTCTTCCAGTCCCACATGCTCTAGCGCATTCCAGTTTCTCTATTCTTGTCTTAAGACCATGCAAAATACACCATGAGATTTCATACGGAGTTAGCTACAAAGGAAGTTCATTAGAATACCTTATCGAAGGTGTAATAGGATACACCGTAAGGGCTTTTCTTTCAGAGTTCATTATACCTATCGTTCCTTCAGAGTTCACTGTACATACTATTTCCTTATATTTCGTCATGAATACCATTACTTTCTTTCAGGGTCTGCCACAAAGGCATTTCCTTCAGATGGTTTCCACAAAGGCTATCATTTCAGTTCAACGCCATAAAGGCTACTATGTCAAGATCCGCCATACAAGTTATTCCTGCATAGTTCGCCACAAAGACTTCCATTTCATAGACTACCACAAAGGCTTCCATTTTATAGATTTTCACAAAGGCTTCCATTCCTAATGTGTTTACGACAGTGATTTGCCTAGACTCACATTTCGTGAGGTTTGCCCCTCATCGTCTTGGGACGCAAAGAGAAGTAGATTGGGTAATCACCTTCCTTTAGTTTTTTTCATATGATGCCATATCCTAACTATGATCTTACACAATATGGTTCCATATAGCCATGGACTTTTCCTTCCATAGATCATGTTTCAAGTCTTGACGAATCCTTTTAGACTCCACTGCGGTGAACAGACACAAACTCATTTAACAGACGTTTCACGCAATGACACCATTTAAGACTTAACACACTTCATTTCATATCATCTCATACATTTCTAGAAGCACCTATACAGTCTTATTTCATCATCACAATATCCATCACATGCTTATCTTGTCAGTTACCACATGAACTACACATGCAATACTCATCTAACATTCATACCATAGCATCACTATCATATCATGCTTTCCTAGTTTCTGATTCGTAGTGTGACCAATTTCTATAGAAATATCTCGAATAATACCATGCATCCAAGAGTTGGCTTAAGGACTCACCTAACACCCATGAATAGCAACTTGATCTCCAAAACCAACCATTCATTCACAAAATCTCGGCAATCACTTCTTATAAGACATAAAGATACCGTTAAAACTCATTCAAATAACTTTTATCATCATCTGAAACCCAGGTAACCTCCATGCAAAGCCTTACTTCCTTATCTTACAGTTTGTGCACATAAAAAAGATTTACTCTTTTAAAAGTCAACATGCAAGTCCATAATTCTTACCGAGGATATAAAGCAACATTCTGCATGAACTCCGATCCTTAGGCTTAGCTTAGCAAGAAAGATCCCTGGTCAACTCCAAAGCAAGTTAGCAATGGTGTTTTTCAAATCGAATGGAAAAGATAAACCCCTATTTCTTCCATCAATATATATAAAACTCATATTCTCATAGTGGAGCTTTGATACGTGTCATCAACTTTCAATATTGCCCGCTTAATGGTTTACAACTGCAGAAAGTATCCAAAATCTTTACGTATCCTTGATTTAACTCTTCGTTCATTCTTGACCATTTCGTTAGAATGTAAATTGCATGGTAACTAGACAAACTTGACGTACCTTACCTTTGGTGATACCTTCATTACCCAAGAACCCTCAATACACTTACCAATCTCTTCTTCTGTACCTATCCACACATTCAGAGAAAGATCATTACCTTATACTATAACATTTACTATGCACTCTAAGCATACACCAAAAGCGTTAATTGGGCAGATAAGATCACACCACACAGATTCCTTCGGCTACTCGCTCAACTCAAGACTCGCCAAAGCTAGGTGTTACAAATCTCCCCCACTTAGGAAATTTCATCCCCAAAATTACTATGATCTTGGTGATTCCCAAAACCCAGATAACAACTTTCCTCCCATATGGTATATACTACTTGAAACTCATACATGTTCAAAATACAAACAAGTTAACTTACTTGACAAACCAAAAATTGAGTGGTTACACAGGAAATTTTCAAATTTTCATTACTTTTCTCATGATAAATATCACCATCCTATTAGAGAACTTAAATAGTCGTTCCTCTCTTAACTTCTCGAGCACGATTTCCTCTATTTATCCTTATCGTTTCAACATCCCCTTTTTCTTTTTCACCTTTTTAGAACATTTGAATCCCTAATTTCTTATTTGTTCAATTCATTCGCTGCTCTCTTCATCTTCATCTATTCAAAGGTACTAATCCTTCTTCTTTTCTTTTTCACACACTTGTCATCAAAATGGTTCGAACCACTACTCGAGGGAGGGGCTGAAGCCAAACCAATCAAAATGTCACTTCTACCACCTCTATTTCATTTGGACCTCACGGTCTCAAGAATATCTTGACTGGAGTGAGAACTTAGTTGATTACCTGTAGCACCATATAGGACGAGATGACTAGGCATCTAGGAGTCTCGGGTATTCAAATCCCAAACTTCGTTTACATCTGCAAGTGACCTGAGAAAATTCGTTTGAGTAATAATATCATAGGTTTCATTTTTACCTGTAATTCTCTTAGTGGTCGGTTTCCATCTACCATTGAATTCTTCCTTTTGTTCCATCTTGAATGAGTATGGTATTCGGTCCAGGTAGTTATCAGCTTTATCTTGGTGGACGTTGGTGGCTTACTAAATTAACTATTGCATGCATAACGAACCACCTATGTTGGGGGTCTTTTAGAAGTATCAATTGAAGGTAATTCAACAAGGCATTTCTACTAGTCACGCCCATTTCAGTACACGTTCTAGGTGTGAGCCTATCATTCAGAACAACATTTCAAACTTTCATCAAAGGAAGGACAAATACTTAAGGTTCCTTTATATGCTCGAGTTTGGTTTTGGGCTTCTAACCAGATTGTCCCTTCCTCAAAAAAACACTTGCAATCAATGTCAACCATTGGACTCTAAGCTTGCTAATGTGCAAATTAAACAGTTAAAGAAAGGGCATGTGCTTGACTTAGTGGAACTTATTTCAGTCAAAAAAGTAAGTTGATCCGAGTTTACGCTAGGAGGGACAACGCCAAGGCTACACCAAAAGAGTAGCGAGACGAGTTATTATGCATATAGATCAATTTGGTAGCACAAGTAGTCAGTAACATTACTTAAGATTTACAATTTGAAATAATGTAATTAAGTTATGAGATTCTCCTAACAGTTCTTGTAGTAAAATTTCTTGTACAATAATAGTAATTCTCCACTGTTTATTCATTTATAATTTTGATTGGAAGATTCTTTTAACTAAATTGTAATAATTGAAAATTTGTATGAGTAAACTAAGCATAAGTTTGTATGTGTGATGTAATACCTGAGATTCAGATCTGGCGAATAAGATCAGGTTAACGATGTTACAACATGGAAGCATCAAAGTCGCGATATGGAAAGTGTGATGCCTAGGGAAACCCAAGTCAATAAGTGACGTCACGACATGTAACGATTCATGGTCGCGATGAGAAGGCTTAAAGTAACGACTTTGCAATCGATGTCTCGACATGAGCATAAAGACAACCGAAGACATCCAAGTCAATATGTTACATTGCGACGTGGTAAGCTCTAACACTGCAACGAATTACCATAATTTCACGACCAACCGACTGAACACGTGCATGTTAAAACAACGAATTTATACAACAATTTTGAAAGCTCGATTTTACTACAAGTGTAGAGTGTCAGTTGTAATATTTATAGTTCCAATGGAACACAAAGTATTCTAAGGGGTATAACCCAAAGGAACAGGTGATTGAGAAATAGCTAGCATACACAATAGAGTTAAGCGGCTTCTAACATTATTTTATAGTATGACAATTCATAACAAGAAACATTTGCAAGAAAATCAAATATGCTACTCTAAGGACTAAATTGTAAAGAATGTAAAACTAAAGGACTATCTAATAAATAACTAATAGGGGTTGGTTGCCTTTGATGTTGTTCATCAAACCTCAAACAAGGGGCATAAATCGCGTAAATTACCAAGTGGATCCATTTTATCTTCCAATCTCAATTTTACTACTTAGACGAATTAAGTCTGATTTATCTTTCGATCTCACCAGTTAATCCAGGACTAATGAATGGACACGTAACAAAATTACCTTTCGGTCACACTTTGCCTTCATATTCCTTCAGGGTTGTCATTACCTAAGTTCTTAGGTCTATTCAATTTAGTTCAATTTATTACGATTTAGTCCTTTGTCCAAAGATTTTAGTTTACCCATACCTCCATCAACCAACCTCCTTTGAAGTTTAGCTACTCATGCTTAAAGTAAAAGGAATAAACATGAAAATGGTAAACAAGGTAGCCATGAAAGTAAAACTTAAAAAAATATAAAAGTTGAGATTTTTATGTAAGAAAACTAAAATAGCATGAAACTAAAAGCATTTAACAAGAAAATTTGAAGCAAGGAATATAAAAGGAACAAGCTTTAATAGATTTAAAGTAAAATAAACTAAAATACACTAAACTAATGCTTAAAATGTCTTAAAAGCAAGGTACAGGGATTAGAAATGGAAATAAACCTTAGCTACAATAATTACTAACTTAACTAACATTAAGAACAACAAGAACAAGAATTAAATGAAGAAAAATAAACTTTAAACTATGGTAGAAGAAGAGAAAAATAAAAACCCTAAAAAAGTGTAGAGAAAAACTAAAGAAAATTAACCTAAAATAAGCTAATGGTTGTCTCTCTCTTACTTAACAATTTTTGTTGTTTTGAAGTGTATTCTAGTGACTTTTCGTTTTCAAAAATGCCCTTACACGAGCCTTGTGTGATTGGCGGACCGGGTAGACAAAGACTACCCTTTTGTCCAGGTTTGTCACCCTAACGAAGGTGGTATCGCGATACCCAGAAAAGGATATCACAATACCTCGAGCAATATTGAACCTTGGGGTTTTCTTTGGAAGGTGGATATTACGATACCTAAAGAGAATATCGCGATACCATTGAAGGGAGTTTTCAATCTTCTATACTGTTGGAGGTATTGCTATTCTAAGGGGTGGATATTGCGATTCCCTTGCCTTTGGTGTCGTTCTCACTCATTTTCGACCTCCAACATATCCCTACATCACTCAAACATACGTTAGGCCTCCCAATGGTGCTATCAGCCAATTTGGGTCATAAAATGAGCAAATATGAGACATTTTCACTTATTAACCATAAATATGAAAATAACGAAAAACTACGCTAAAGATGTTATTTTGCTCGAGAAAAAACTCCTTAAGTGCATCGGAAGAGCCTAATCTGCCACATCAATTTGTGGCAGATCAACGACTATATTAAGTGGTGTCATGACAAGCAATGAAGTACCATGCTTCTTTTGAAACTCTTTATCTCGTTATTTTTCTATCCACTATCAACACTTCTTTTTCTATTTTGTTGTTTTCTTTTTACTTCTATAGTATTGTGTTTCATGTTATTTGGTTGTAGTGTTTTATTTTTCCTTAGGTACTTTGTCGTCCATTTGGAATGCATGTGATCTCAATGTCGGATGATAGTAAGGATTCGAACTTATGCAAGGAAGTTTTATTGCATATGCTTTATTTATTTTACATTGAGGACAATGTATGTTCTAAGTGTATGAGGGGAATACATAGATTTTTAGATTGTTTGTGTTTTTTGTTATTTTTTTATTTTATATGCTTGGATTATGTTAATACTTAGAACATTGGTCGTGAATAGAAAATTATGTGTTGATTTTTGTCAAGCATGCAACCTTTTATTGATACGAGATAACTTAGTTATTTTTAAAGTAGATTAATTAGGTTACTTAGTTAAAATTGCATAATATACTAGAGGTAACTGTTAGATATGGTACCCTGAGTGTAGTATATTCATTTGCAAACTTCTAATTTTTTCATACAAATCAGTTAATAAAACAAATTCACTGATTACATTAATATACTTTGTATGATTTTCCTCGTATGGTTTTTGAACGTAAAGCAAAATAGAAGCAAATGTTGCTCATTGGTTGTCTAACGTTTAAACTAACACTAATTAGTTCTACGTGGTCAGATTATAATATGAAAAGACAACTTATATTAGTCAACGAACCTAAACATGTCCTTAATCTAATAAGGAATAAGCAAACTGATTAAAAGACTAATATGTCGTTTATCATGTCCAATTAGGGAGATGCTTTGTTTCGGGCATTGGAGTGGATGACTCTTAGAAGATAGATACATAGATGTAACTGACTAAACTGACAATATATCGAACTGGACACAAGAAGAATAGATCCTAAATTTGTTAATGGATTTTTTCACTTGACATTCATAGTGTGACATACCTAAATCTTGAGTAGATGACAGACTATGTATGCGTGACTCGTACACTTTGATGTAAGTAAAAGCCTAAGTTCAAATAGATAAGGAACTGAAAGTTGGTGCATTGGGTGTTAGACTTTTACAGTATGTAGCGTCATTTACAATAGTAGAATTCATAGCCCATGACATGAGTAAATGATATCCTCTCATTGGCATTACATGGTTGATGAAAAGTAAACGTAGTCATGGGTCGTCTAACCACTATCCATGCACACATGCTCCACTAATTAATCACATCCTACGAGGTTCTCCAGGTGTTCTAGTTACCCATTTTACATCAAAATGTTATATCCGTTAAAAAAATTTAACAAATCATAAATTGCCACGTCTTCTTACTTAATTTGAAGGGATCGAAAAAGTTCTTTCATCGATCAAAACCAATATTTTTAGAACCAGATCGGATCAATCGATTGGACTAAGAATTGGTCCAGAGATAGGGGTTGAATTTTTAAACTTTTTATTTTTATGAATTTTTAGTAATTTTTAAATATATAAAGAAAATAATAATTTTGTCTTTTTTTATGCTACATAGTTTAATTGGTTATCTTTTTAAAAAAAATAAACTTAACGACTTGATTAACGATAGAAGTATCAACGTAAGAAAAACATAATTTAAGTACCACTTATAACAAAAAAAAATTATTTAGATGTCAAAATGAGAAAATGATAAGTTTAGGTGTCAATTAATGAGTTAATCTTTTTTTAAATTAATGTTGAGAAGAAAATAATTTAACGTACCACTTATGATAAAAAAATATTTAAATACTAATGGATATAAATTAAGTATTTAATTTCTATACTATTACTATTCAAAATTTGGATTGGAAAACATATTTCCGCTCCAATAATAAATGAAGTCATAATCTAGTGTATTTTCTCCGATTATCTTAAAGAGCTAAATAAGACAAAGCATAGACAAAAATGCATATTATGGACTGGTTGGTTGCTCGATAAAAACACAAGCGTAGCGTTGATCCCCATAGCGGCGACGACAAGAGGACACCCCCCCGTGGTTCTGGTCCACAATTCATACATAAAAATAGAATTATGTCTCGAACAAATATTCTGAATCCCCCAAACCATCCGCCATATTTTTCCCGCCCTATCGGATCAGATCGATCACATGAAATCACACGGCAACGACCATCATGATGGTGATCATAATAATGCCCCCACTCTCAACCCCACCTCCTCTTCCCCTCTTTACTCTTCCATCCTCGCTTTAAAAGAATCTATCTGTCCTCCACTACCCGCAAATCAATGCCCTGTAAATTTTCTCCATTTTTTTTCACCTTTTCCTCCTTATATTTTTTATTATTTATTTTTGGTTTTCAAATTAAATTTCTCACTCTCTCTATATCTACTCCCAATCTACCACCACCCTCACTTGCTACTATAGCCTTCCATTCCCCTTTTCTTCTCTTCAACTCCACTTGCTAAAATGCACCAATTTCCGGTGCTTCTCAGCCTCATCGCAGTCTCTGTACTGCTGATGGTAACTCCAGTCATTGGATACCGTCCATGGCCTCACTTAAAACCCAACAGCTCCGATTTAACGTTGGGAAGCTCCAAGAAATTCGAGGGCTCATCAGAGTTCGTCCAAATGAGATACCATATGGGACCAGTTCTCACCGCCAATATCACAGTACACATAATCTGGTACGGCCGATGGCAGAAATCTCAGAAGAAGATCATCCGTGAGTTCATCAACTCAATCTCCGCCGTTGATGCCAAGCGCCCTTCTGTTGCCGGCTGGTGGAAGACCGTACAGCTTTATACGGACCAAACGGGCGCTAACATCTCCCATACTGTGCATTTAGGGGAAGAGAAGAACGACCGATTTTACTCGCACGGGAAAAAACTGACGCGCTTGTCGATACAGTCGGTGATAAAAAGCGCGGTGACAGCGAGTTCAAAGCCGTTGCCGATAAACCCCAGGAGCGGGCTCTTCCTCTTGCTCACATCCGATGACGTGTACGTCCAGGATTTTTGCGGCCAAGTATGTGGGTTCCATTATTTCACATTCCCATCCATCGTGGGTTACACGCTCCCCTACGCATGGGTGGGGAACTCGGCGAAGCTTTGCCCTGGGGTATGCGCTTATCCCTTCGCCGTGCCGAAATACATGACGGGGTTCAAGCCGTTAAAGTCACCCAACGGTGACGTAGGAGTGGACGGGATGATAAGCGTGATCGGACACGAAATCGCTGAACTAGCAACCAACCCGTTGGTGAACGCTTGGTATGCCGGGCAAGACCCAGTGGCACCGGTGGAAATAGCGGATTTATGTGAGGGTATTTATGGAACTGGAGGTGGTGGATCTTACACTGGACAGCTATTGAACGATAAAGATGGTGCCACGTTTAACATGAACGGGATCAGACGGAGGTACTTGGTTCAGTGGGTTTGGAATCATATCCTAAATTACTGTACTGGGCCTAATGCACTTGATCAGTAATTTTTATTTTGAAATTCAAATATTTTAGTGTTTCTTCGTTTTGGCATTTTGTTTTTTGAGGTTTATTAAATATGTACTTTTGTAATATTTATAATTATATATGAAGATTTGGATGGTGGTGTAATCCAGTTGAGTAGACTGGCTACGACCGAGCTTTCTTCAACTTTAAATTATAATAAGTTTGACTTAATTTTAGTGTAAGTTTGACTAGAATTTTAGTTTATTTCGAGTGTTTTGAAGTTGATGTCAAATTTTCTTAAAAAGGTGAATTGATTTTGATAAAAGTTTAATCATTTTTATCTCGATGTAGTTTGAAGTTATGCATTTCAAATTATTTTTTTAATAAAAATTAAGATAAAATTTGATTAGGTTTGTGAGATATTTTTTTTCGTAGAGAGGTTTGTGAGATATTTTTTTTCGTAAAGAGGTTTGTGAGATATTTAAATTTGATTTCAAAAAACTTTTTGATAGCTACATTAAAAAAAACTTAAAACTAGGCTTTTTTTTAGATATATAAAATAAAATAAATATTAAAATGGGAATGGTGTGGACAAAGGGATGGAGGGTGATGAAGAAGTGACACTACTTTTTTTTTACACATGTCAGTTAAAATTTAACAAAAAAAAAAGATTAATATTATGTAAGTGAAGGTTGGTTGATAGATGACACCAAAATTGATATTTTCAAACGGGTTAAATGCGGGTTTAAGGCATGTATAAACATATATGGTATGGTTTGGTGGTGCTTAGGACATAGGCGACATTAGTGGTGCCCTTCCCATTGGCGGCACCAATTAGTTTATTTAACCAGTGCTTTGTGCAAATAAAATTTGAAGATTCAAGAGTAGCAAGTTCACAAAAGGCTAATAGATATGAAATTAATTTTTTTTACTGTTTGAAAATGTATTGATAATTTTTATTTCTTTTTTAACAGATTTAATATTGAAGATGGATAATCAATTTTTTTTGTATTCGTTTATTTCGATGGAATAATTTTGATGATAATAATTGGATATATATTTGAATGTCGCCAACAAATAGCAATGAGATTTAACAGAAATGTTTCTGTTGATGATATGAAGGCAAGGATTAGTGGAAAAATTATTAGACGTTGTGGGAGAAGGATCTCGAAACTTTTTTACAAGTTTTCAGTTTCGACAGATCCCATCAAATTCATTGAGCTAAAACTTGTAGACGATGAAGATGTGGAGAAAATAATTGCCCTTTATTGTGGGAATCGGAGCGACCAAAATGCACCGACCAACTATACGAGCAGACTTGATGCAAATCAGTTAACAGGGGCAAATACATCAAATGGACCTTGTTGTTGTTTGCATTCGACAGGAGTACACCCCTTATAATGTGCATAATGTACGCTCGAGCGGTGCACATCACCTCCCGTCAGTGACATTAATCGGTAAATGCTCGAAATTGACCTTCAACCATGAAAACCTCAAACCCGCAAATTTCGACTCAGCATCATCGGGCAAGACTCCTAGTAGGTTATAGCAAAGGGCGGTCGGCTCAAAGATCGTACTTACACCCGTTACCGCACTCCCATCGATTGGGAGCCTGAGTTGCAGTGCAACATCCTCTAGAGTGATGGTGCACTCCTCACACGACAAATGAAAAGTGTGGGTCTCCAGCTGCCACCGCTCCATCAAACTGGATATTAAGTTATACCGCAAATCAAACGTCCGGATCAATGCCGCTGATCCGAATCCGACTAACTCCAAGTATGACATTAGTCATTCATTCGGCAGATATCCTAAACCATTCACAAGACCCCTTAATACGCAGTACGGGCCCTAGCACTATTAAATTACAGAAATAGTTAATTTAACTTAATTTAATTCTGTAAATGATGTGAAACTTTTTATGTAACAAATAACAATTTTATTACCATATTATTAACTATTTTCGATATGTGATCATCATCGTTAATCAAATATCTCATTTAAATATCTGCAATATTAAAAAAAAAAGAGCTCAATTAATTTGTTGCAAAAAACACATTTCTATAATTAATTTGTATTTGAACCTTTTTATCCCACTAATAAAAAAATATTATTAAGATACAGAAATGTGACCCCCTAACACAGAATTGTGAATAACACATTTCGATAACTAATTTCTAAGGTGATCCATTTTAAATAATTATCAAAACACCTAAATGTAATACAATAAATATTACAATAAATATAGTACAATAATATCATTGCAAAAATACTAAACAATTTTGCCCACATCACATTTTTAGTTATACTATTGCAGTATATAATAAACTTATTTATATTAATTCAGTAATTAACAAAATAAAAATATCTCACAAATTTCAACTCAATGATCCTATCTTTTACCTATATAAAAAATAAAAAAAATTATGTTAAAATAACATAAGCTATCAAAATAAAATAAACCTAATTGTACTATATGTTATTATTTTCAAACAACCTTCCTTTTTTATAAAAATAGTATCATGCAAAAATAATTTTAAAAAAAATCAAAATATCAATAAATCAAAAACATTTGTCAAATAATTCAAAAACAACAAAAAATTAACATTTATAAACTATAAATCACAATAAACACTAAACTAAACAAATAATTTATAAATACTAAAAAAAATACCTAAATGAAGACCTCTTTTGATATTTCTTAACCCTTTTTTAAACCTTAAACAAAGCCCTCTAATCCTTTTTGAAAACTCTAAACCAAACCCATTAATCCCTCTCTCTTTTTTCAGACACTACTCAATACTCTTTAATCCTTTTTCTTCAAACAAACTCTAACAAACCCTTTTCTTCAAACCCCAAATTCCAAATAAAATATTTTTTCCCGATTCTCCTTTCCTTCTCCTTTCTTTCTCTTCTATCTTCTCCTTCTTCACTTCTCTATTACGCTAATATTCTCTTTTTCTTTATTTTCTTCTAAATCTATTTTTTTTCACTTTAGGGATCATGGTTATAAGGTCCCCCAAACCTCGAATTCACAAGACCTTTAAGGATCTCGTCACATCACTACACAGCAACAACGATCGCATGACTCAGGGTTGACATCGATGTCGTCTATTAGGAGGGCTTCACTAGTACCGCTTGATACGCAACCTTCACTAGTTGGGTTTTCCTTTTTTTATTTGGTATTTGTTTTGTATTTGAGTTATTCGGGTTCTGTATTTGGGTATTTTGGTGCCGCCAATGAAGAGGGCTTGACTATTAAAAAATAGTTTTTTTTTGTTTAACAGAATACTGATGGTTGTCGAAAAATAGGGGTGGTGGTGCCTCTACACCACCCTCCACCATCCCAAACACCCCATTCCCGTAATTAATCGGGATGGGATATTGTTTTCAAAAAAATATTTTTTTATATTATATATGTAAAAAGCCTTAAAACTACATTGCTTGATTTACGTTTACGGATAATTATATGTAGTAAGAGTTAAATGGGTAAATATTTAATATATGTCCTTAAAATATCATAGCTTGCGGATTGATGCGTTTTCTGCAATGTTAATTGAAATTGCGTCTTAGTGGACACATTTTCGTTTTCTTAATTATTTTTTAGGGTTTAGGATTTTAAGAATTTTTAGAGTTAAGGTTTTTAGGGTGTTTTTTTGTAGGGTTTAGGTTTGGAAATTTGTAGAGATAGATGTATTTATGTTTATATTTGAGGTAGACATTGTGAAAACTTAAATGTATAAATGAGTTGACAGTGATGCGATCGTACTTGGAGGTCCATACATTTTATTTGTTGTGTTGGGACGAAACCATTGCCTTAGAAGCCTATCATATTGTAACTCGAGCTTGAAGTTCACGGTGTTTATATGATCACGGGTTGAAGTATAATTAAGGCTTCTACTTAACAAATGTTATTGTGCGGTCACAAGTTGGAATATAACTTTAAGGCGAAAAGAATGGTTTGTAAACTTGATACATAAGTTTAAGATCATAATCATAGGGAATAACAGAGGGACTTTCTAGTATAATCAGATTAATCTTTTTCTCAATCTCCACCAAAAGCAGTATTCTTAACCTTCATATTCGAAACTTGTGACAGAGTTGGATGCAAGAGGACTTGTCAGGTGGGATTGACTGTGGAGGTGGAGAAAAGATAAAATTCAAGTCGACTCGAATGTGTGTCACAACCTAAGGTAGTTATTGTAGGAACTCAAGGCATACGAGGTTAACATGTTCACACTTGGGGGAAACATTAAGAACAATACCTTATTAACACATTTATTCATTCTTTTGATAGACAATTTGTTCATTTTTTCATTGCTTCACATTTTTTGGTAATTGTGAATATTTATATATTATTGATGTAAATTACAAACTAATATAAACAAAATTTCCATTTTTTCATAGATAACATATATATATATATTTTCAAATACATTATGGATGGTAAACATTATATACAATGCAAATTAAAAGTTAACAAAGTGATCTGCCATAATTCGTTGTGACAAATTATAGTCTTTTCGGCACTTAACGAACTTGTTTTATTGTTTTTTTTTACATGTTTTTATTATCTTTTCAGTTTTTATTTGTTTAAGTTTAATTTCAGCAAAATAAGTGTTTTTACGAAATTTTTAGTCATGTGATGACCAAATGAGCCAATAAAGGCCTAGAGATGAACTAACTGGCTCAAAATGCAAAGGATGAAGAGAACATCACGACACCGAGACGTGGTGTGGCAACACTAGAATTCAAAGCCAGGGAATTTAGCCCTGAAAGGAAATGTCATGACACCAGTCCTGTGGTGTCGCGATATCGATCAACGAATCAGAATTATTTAATCAAAGGTGTTTTAGTACGCACAATAAACATTTATCAGTTTTAAGGTTGTATTAACCTAATTAGGTTAGACAATTTTTTTCCTATAAATAGGTGTGTTTAGGCTCACTTTGGGAGGCTTGGCCAAATGAGCCACTTAATTTAGTTTAGGATTTTTATTTTCAGTTTTTATTTTATTTCAATTTAATCCTTTTTATGTTATAAACATAATTTTGTTCTTTGTTTAACTTGGATTTGATTTTGATCCAAGCCTTTAATTAAGTAGTTTTTATTCATTTCTTTTTGGTTTTCAATTTCAATCAGAATTGTCTTTGCGACTATTAAAGGAAATTCGACTTTCACATGCAAATCGACATCGAAACAGATTCATTCTTTTATTCCCTTTTTCTATTTAGTTTTCTACTTTGCATGTTAAATATGAAATTAGGGATAATTGCATCTAGATCCATGAATGGCTAATTTCCTTAGGGAGATTAACAAGCGGATGTGGGAATAATTAATGGAAGAATTAGTGTTTGAGTCTGAGATAGTTGACTTAAATTATGTGCGATTAAACCTTAGGATTGACGACCCTAGGAAGTAATTTAAGATAAATGAGATTGAAAGATAAGTTTATTGAGTAAATCATAATTTATCTTGATCAAGAAGTGAGGTCGAGAGATAAGCGTGTATTGGTCGATTAGTTAATTAGTTAGAGGCCGAGAGGTAATAACTAGTTAATTAATAGCTAACTCGATAAAACTCGAGTTTTGAAGTTAATTAGGAACACTGAAGTGAGTTAATCTTCTGCCTAGTTTATTGGATTAATTTTGATTGTTAATTTGTTTTCTTTTATTTTAGTTAATTTATTTTATTTCGATCAATTATTTTTATTTTTTGTAATATAATTTTGTAGCCTTGTTAGTGTAGAAAATTAATTTTAGTTTAATTCAACCTCCCTTGGGTATGATCTTCGGAATACTTCCCAGAGTGTTTCGTTTTAACACATTACTATATTAGAATTTTAACGCATGTACTTACGGGCACCATTGTTTTATTTATTATTTTTTTGCTACAGTATTTCCAATCCAAAAATTCACACATCTAGCGACGGTCAAGTTGTTAACGTTGTTATCGAGGAGGTTTTGACATTAAATTAAAATTTTATTTTCTGCAATTTAATAGGATAAATAGGAAAATTTAGAATTATAGATATGAATTTTATTATTATTTTTATTTGATTTAATTTTAAGTTCGTAATTTTATTTTTAATTTATTTGGTTTTAGTGTATGACTCGAAGTGGAACCATCCCAATCGAGCCAAATCTTGAACTGGAGAGAATTCAGAGATGAACCCGTCAGCAAATGCAAAATAATCAACTCATGATAGCTGACTTGCCTCGAGAAAACACCTGTTTGACGAACCACTCGAACACCAACACAAATTTGACGAGAGCCATTGATGGCTTGACTAGAGCGAACATTACGTGAATATGCACTGCCTACTTTAGATGTGGTCCGAGGTAGTATCGAAAGGCCGACGATAAATGCCAATAATTTTGAAATCATGACGGTGATAGTACTAGAAAGAACATATGTTTTCTCCCTACTTATTGGTTAACTTGTCCCCAATTAGTTATCTTTAGCATATATTTTAGAATTTTTAGTTCAGTAAATTGCATTTTATAACTCCATGGGCCTTAGCCTAATTATCCTTAATTTTGTCATGTTTTGGTACTGATGTCGCTGCATGAGTATTTCTAGATTGCGCCCAAGACTATCGCTGCACCCGATGACTGTCAAAGAAGCTTCCAATGCGGATAAGAACAGAAATGTGTGAGCTGTCCAGTCTGGTATAACCAACTGGTACGGACAAAGGCATAATAATTTTATGAAAGGACACCTGTACAATTTGGAAGAATATAAATATTTACAAAGAAAGAGAAAAAAGGGAGTCTTTTTCGTGCATTATCTTCTTCAACTTATCCTTTGAACCTTTTGGCTATGGCGGCTTAAGTCTCTTATGGGTGAACCGACGTGAAAGGGATGCAGATCAGCTCTTGACGAGGTGCCCTGAGTGCGACACAAAAGGGAATTGAGGGATCAAATTGAGATTGTCTAGGAATAGTATTCTCCTCTTGTTTCTTTTATATTTCTTTTCTAAACGCTGGTGATTACTTTCTATTTCATGCTTGTATGGAAGTACACATGAATTCTGGGTTAAATGTTATTTTATTCAACATTGCTTCTACTGTTTAATCTTTGGGTTTGAATGTTTTTAGTATGGAAATGTTACTACGGTCATTGCCACTGGAAAGTGTGTCATAACATTGCCTACATAAAAGTACGAGAGCCTAGTAAGCAAAGCTAGACATGAACGACCTAAATTAATGTAGAGTCGCCACTAACCAATATGGGCTAAGTTGGTTAGCCACCTATCGTCTAAAAATCTAGAATTAATACTATGAAAAACCTTAAAAGTTTAAACTTGATCTCATCACCAAATTTCAGGTTCGGGAGTATGATTACGTGTGGGGAAGGTTATAGCACCCCACAACACCTATCCGAGGATAGTCTTACAGGGTTTTGGGAGCTATTTTTTTATTTAAGCATATTAATTTATTAATTTAGGCTAAAATCTTATGGAAATCTTAAATAAAAACTCTAAAAAATACCTCCAATTTACTTGTAACTTGACTAAGACGTGTTCACCAAACTTATCTAATTTAAAACTTAAATTAGAGATTTTTACTTCTAACAATAACCCTAAAAAATACCTATATAATTCTAGTAAAATACCTTCAATTTTTAAAATTAATTTTATTTTAGAATCTTAAAAAAACCTAAAAAAATTACTAATGAATTAAGATAAATATTAAAATTCTTCTACAATTTATTCGATCTTTTATCATTACTCCGATTTACTTGTAACTTGACTAAGACGTGTTCATCAAACTTATCTAATTTAAAACTTAATTAGAGATTTTTATTTCTGACGAGAACCCTAAAGAATACTTAAATAATTCTAGTAAGATACCTTCAATTCTTAAAATTAAATCTATTTTAGAATCCTAAAAAACCTAAAAATTACTAATGAATTAAGAGAAATATTACAATCTATCTACAATTTATTCGATCTTTTATCATTATTATTATTTTAAAAGATTTAATTAATAACGTTGAACCTATCAAGATCTTACGAAAGTATCCTATTCCTATTCCGAGTTTATGATTTATCTTACTTTAAAATTCTTGATCTAAAGTTTAAATTCGTCAAAATTCTAAAATAATATATCTTAGATGACATTTATTAGCTATCTTAAAGAGTATCTAAAATAAAATACTTAAAAAGGCCTACTCATGATTTACAATTCACCTTACAAAAATCCTTAGTTTTAATTTTAAACAAAGTTCTAAAAAATATTTACATATTAATTATCCTATACGATACTTAAAATTAGTTTAAAATCTTACTAAAAAAATATCCTACATATTATTTATAATTTTTCTAGGGTGAATGGTAGATAAGCTTTTAAAAACCAACCTAAATTCAAATGTAAAAAAAAAAACATAAATATAAATAGATATGAAAGTAAACAAATATGAAATAAGAATAAATAATTATTGTACAAATGTGAATAAATATAAAACATTAAATTAAAATACATAATTGACATCAAATATATAAAGCATAAATGCAAATAAGAAAAAAATATAAATGTAAATAACTTATTAAAATGAAAACAAATGGCATAACTTGATTTTGGGATTAAAAAAAATATGTACAAGACAAAAGACTAATGTAAAAATTAATTTGCTTTTATCAAACAAAAGGGGTACGAGTGTAAATATCGCAGAGAGTGAAGACATCATTGCAAAAAAAAATGGTATTTTTCATAAATTTAAAAAATTTAGGGGGTGAGAATAAATTACCTATTTTGACACTTATAAATAGGGAAAATATATTTTTTTTTTCTCATTTTCAACCTCATTTTAAAAAAAAAACTCTTCCTCCTTATCTTCCTCCTTCAATATTGGCCATTGCTCCACCATCGAAAAACTCAACGATTCTCTGGCTCCAGTGGTAGAACCGCCTTGTATGGTGGTCGAAAATTTCTTCTTCTTATTTTTTTTAAAAAATCAAAAGTTTTTTTTATTAAAATAAAATCACCATTTTACTTCAAAATCAAAACTTTTATTTCGAAATAGTTAAAAAAATTTAAAACTTTGTTTAAAAAATTTAAACTTTTTCTTTAAAATCATTAAAAAATAGAATTTTATTTTTTTAAAAGTCTGAACTTTCTTTCTTTTTAATGAAAATCACTACATTACTTAAAAAATCAAAACTTTTATTTCGAAATAGTTAAAAAAAATCAAAATTTTGTTTAAAAATTTAAAGACTAAAAAAACATATTTTTATTTTTAAAAATCTAAACTTTCTCTCTTTTTTTTTAAAAAAAAATCACTATTTTACTTAAAAATTTAAAATTTTACTTCGAAATAGTTAAAAAAAATCAAAATTTTGTTTAAAAATTTAAACTTTTCTTTAAAATGACTAAAAAATAGATTTTTATTTTTAAAAATGTAAACTTTGTCGTTTTTTTAAAAGAAAATCACTATTTTACTTAAAAATCTAAATTTTTATTTCGAAATAGTTAAAAAAAAATCAAAACTGTTTTTAAAAATGAAACTTTTTCTTTAAAACAATTAAAAAATAGATTTTTATTTTTAAAAATATAAACTTTCTCTCTTTTTTTTTTTAAAAAAATCACTATTTTACTTAAACATTAAAATTTTTATTTCGAAATTGTTTAAAAAATCAAAACTTTTCCCAAAATCAAGCTATTTTTTTTAAAAAAACTTTTATTTTAGCAAGTGAAAAAGAAAGAAAATAAGATTTTTTTGGGGCTCCTAGGGGTAGAGGACCAATGGTCCGATATCGTCCCCTTCATTGGAGCCCAAACCCCATGTTTCATGATATATCCATGGCAAAAAATTAAAAAAAGGAAGAGAAGATGAAAACAACATGCGTGTTGTTGTTTTTTGTTCTTACCTTTTTTTGTAAAAAATAAGAATATGAAAAAGTCTCCCGTTTTTTTCATTCATTTCATGCATATATATTGTTCATTAATCTTGTTTATTTATAATTTTTTTGTCATGTTTCATCTGATTAATAACTTGGTATTATTTTAGATGTTTGTGGATATGTGGCAAAAGAGATTTATGGTTCATGAAATCCTAATAATAATAATAATAATAATGATGATGATGATGATGATGATGATGATGATGATGATGATGATGGTGATAATTTGGGCCCTTGACAAGCCCAAAAAAGAAAGAAAAAGAAAAGAAAAATAAAAGCCTCTATTTGATCCAAATTGACTCCAACTAGGCTCGGATAAAATCGGGTGTCTACAAAGTGCAGTTATAGTTCAAGCTAACAAGCATGACAACGGAAGTTACTTGAGGATTAGTGGGATTTAATCCACTTGTCCTTAATTGTGTTCCACTGCCATCATTGGAAGGTGTGGTTAATGTGCATGTTTAAGTCTTAGATCAAATATAGAAGTTAAGCTTGGTAAGATATTCATTGCAATTTATTGCATCAACAATCACCTATATTTTTATACCTTGTGAACACTTAATATTCTGTTGAATATTCATGTTGGGAAACTCATTTTATCATTATCATATTTCATCTTTATTTTCAAAGATTTGCCCCGACAACTATTCTAACAATTTATCTTGTTTTTATTCGTTTATTGCACTGACATTGATAGACAAAAGACAACCATTCTCGTGGGATCGATATCCGACAGATTCATATCTGTCTACTATACTTGCATCGATAGTGTACGCTTGCACAATATTGCTGTGATGTTAAAAAGCCGACCAAGTTTTGGCACCGTTGCCGGGGATGGCGTTTGTTTTATGTTTATTTTTATTTTTGAACTTTATTTTTATTATATAATATTTAGTTGTTACAAACTTGTTTTCTTTTTGTCGCTATTTTCACATTTTATTTTAGGTGTTTTATGACCCGAAGCAATTCGGAGTTTATTACTGATTTTGATCCAGAAATTGAAAGAACCGTTCGGAGGAGACTTCAAGAACAAAGGAATATAGCTTTACCAAGAAACGATGCAACCATTACCCCAGTGCAGCAAAAAAATGCTAATGACCCATGTTGCCGCAAAACATGAAAATACAAAATAGGACTATACGAGATTTTGTAGTACCTGTCTTGGATGATTTACAACCGAGAGTTGTTAAGCCAGCAATCCAAGCTGGGAGTTTTGAACCCAAGTCAGTAATGTTTCAAATGTTAAATTCTAATGGGCAATATGTTGGATTGCCACATGAAGATGCACGAGAACATCTTAAATAATTTTTATTGATTTGTGCTTCCTTTAGTCAACAAGGCGTTCCTGATGACGTTTTGAAAATGCAATTATTTTGTTATTCCCTGAAGGGAAGAGCTCGTACTTGGTTCCTTGGGCTACTTGCCGGCTTAATTACTTCATGGAATGAACTAGCAACACAATTTGTTTTGCGCTTTAACTCGCAGACAATGAATGCTCGTCTCCGAAATGATATTACAGCTTATCTTCAGCTGGATGATGAGAATCTACACACTGCATGGGAACGTTATAAATCTTTGCTTCGACGTTGCCCCATGCACAACATTCAATAGGAAACACAAATTAAGATTTTCTATAATGGGCTGAATTCACAAATGAGGAATCTTGTTGACGCATCAGCCAATGGTCCTTTGGATTGTACTTATGATGATGTTGTTGGAATTCTTGAGAGAATTGCTCAGAATGATTACCAATATCCTATCTCTAGAGCTGCATAAGCAAAAGATACTCTGGGAGTTATTGAATTAGACGCAATATCTGCACTCAGTGCTTAAGTTTCTTCTCTTTCAAATATGATAAAAAATATGCAAGGGACTAGTGACGTTGCACCTATATAAGTCGCTCAACAAGTTGATGTTCCTACCTTTTGTTGTGAGATTTGCAGTGACAACCATAGCTATGAAGATTGTCCACAACATGCAGAGAATGCCTTCTATGTCAATAACACCCGCAACAATTCTTTTGGCAACTCTTATAATAATTCTGCATGCAATCAATAGTCTTGGGGAACTCAGAATAATGGACAAAATGCTGCGACATTACGATATGGGAATACATCTACTCAAGGCAATTATAATCCAAGATAAGGGAATTACAATCAACAACAGTAGAACTACAATCAGCACACCCAGATGCATCTACACCAGAATCAGACTTAGCCACAACACTCTTCAATGCAGAATCAACATGTTCAAGGACATCGACAACAATAGTACACGCAAGCTTCTCCTTTTGATTTGTTAATTGCTCTTGAAGCTTTAATGCGGGAGCATATTACACGTACGGAAGCTATTATGCAAGGAAATTCATCTTCTATTCGGGCGTTAGAGGTACAATTAGGACAACTTGCTTCGAATTTGAATACTCGACCACTGGGCACACTACCTAGTGACACAAAAAAATCTGAATCCGAGGGGGGAAAGAACATTGAAGGTTATCACTCTTAGGAGTGGTAAACAAACTAGCGAGATGACTATAGACTCTACTGTAGCATCTCAAGATATTGATGAAGTGATCTCTAGTGATAAGGTTGAATCTAAAGAGCTTGTTGGTGTACCAGACAAAGAAGTTCCACAAATTGTCAATCATATGCCTAATGTCCGACCCTTAAAACTGTCGACGCAATCAAAGGTGTCGACGTAATCTGATGTATCTCCACTTTTACCTTTTCCATAAAGATTCAGGGAGAATGAGCATGATAAGCAGTATCAGCAGTTCCTGGACACATTGAAGCAACTTCATGTCAATATTCCTTTAGTGGACGCTATTGTGCAATTTCCTAATTATGGGAAATTTATGAAGGAGCTCTTGTCCAAAAAGGAGAAGCTTAGTGATATTGAAACTATTGCACTCACAGAAGGCTGTAGTGCTGTTTTGACAAATAAGTTGCCCCCCAAAATGAAAGATCTTGAGAGCTTTACTATCCCATGTTCAATTGGCAATCATTATTTGGGCAAGGCTTTATGCGATTTGGGAGCTAGTATCAATCTAATGCCACTATCTACTTTCAGAAAGTTGGGAATTAGTCGTATGAAACCTAATGTAGTGACATTACAATTAGCAGATCGATCCTTGGCTCTACCTGAAGGGAAAATAAAAGATATATTAGTTTGTGTGGATAAATTCGTTTTTCCGGCTGATTTTATTATACTTGACTGCGAGGCAGACAAGAGGGTTCCCATAATCTTGGGACGACCATTTTTAGCCACCGATCGAATTCTTATTGATGTTTACAAAGGTGAACTGACCATGTGACTTAATGATGAGCATGTTACCTTCAGTGTTTTCGAATCTATTCCATGCAAGGATAAAAGGATAATGCAAGGATAAAAGGATAATGTCATACTATCGATGTGCTAGATGATTTAATTGAGGAAGAATTCAATAACCGAAGCACACAACTTTCTAAGGAGTTTGCGGTGATATTTGATGATGAATTTTTATATGATTGTGACAGCGTGGTTGAAGCTAATAATATTGAACTCAGGCATGAATGGCAAATTGAATCCTTAGACTTAGCCAACAGAACGACTCTAATTTTCAAGCCATCTATTGAAGAAGCTCCAACTCTGGAATTGAAACCACTACCTACTCATCTTATATGTCTTTCTTGGTGATAACAATACTCTCCAAGTTATTGTCTCCAAAAAACTGGATGTGACTCAAGAAGAAAAATTGGTCCATATTCTTAAGCAACATAAATGAGCTATTGCTTGGAGTATTATTGATATTCGAGGCATTGGTCCATCTTTTTGCATGCATAAGATCAAGTTGGAGATGAAGGCAAGCAATCGATTGAGCAACAAAGAAGATTAAACTAGAAGATGAAGGAAGTTGTTAAGAAGGAAATTACAAAATGGCTTGATGTTGGCATTATTTACCCTATTTCTGATAGCAATTGGGTAAGTTCAGTGCAATGCGTACCTAAAAAGAGTGGCATCACTATGGTTAGCAATGACAAAGACGAGTTACTTCCTACATGCATTCCTACGAGATGGCGAGTCTGTATGGATTATTGTAAACTTAATGCTGCCACAAGGAAGGACCACTTACTACTTCCTTTTATTGACCAAATATTCGATAGGCTTGCTGGAAGAGCCTATTATTTCTTTTTAAACGGCTATTCAGGGTACAATCAAATTGCTATTGCGCCAAAGGATCAGGAAAAAACAACTTTCACTTGCCCCTTTGGTACTTTTGCTTTTCGCCGTATGCCTTTTGGTCTTTACAACACACCAACCACATTACAAAGGTGCATGATGGAAATATTATCGGATATGATTGAAGATTCTTTAGAGGTTTTCATGGACGATTTCTCAGTGGTTTGCAACACACCAACCACATTTCAAAGGCGCATGGGAATGATTTTGAGCATTGTGTTGACAACTTGGATAAAGTATTGAAGAGATGTGAAGACACACATCTTGTTCTAAATTGGGAAAAATGTCATTTCATGGCAACTGAAGGCATTGTGTTAGGCCATTGCATCTCTAGTCAAGGTATTGAAGTAGACAAAGCTAAAGTGGAAATCATTGAGAAATTACCTCCACTGAAAAATGTGAAAGGTATTCGTAGTTTTCTTGGGCATGCAGGGTTTTATCGAAGATTTATTAGAGACTTTTCGAAAATTGCAAAGCCCTTATGCTTATGGCTTTAACAAGATCGAAAATTCCTCTTTAACGATGCATGTCTAGATGCATTCATTCAAATAAAGAAGCAGCTAGTAAATGCACCTATTGTTGTTGCACTAGATTGGTCTTAACCTTTTGAAGTTATGTGTGATGCAAGTGACTTTGCTGTGGGTACTGTTCTAGGACAACATAAAGGAAAAATATTTCACACCATCTATTATGCTAGGAAAACTCTTACAGAGGCTCAAATCAATTATACCACTACAGAGAAAGAATTGTTGGCTATAATATTTACTTTCGACAAGTTTTTTTCATATCTTACCGGCGTAAAGGTTACTGTATTTTCTGATCTCGCAGCATTGAAATATCTTTTTGTGAAGAAGGACGCAAAACCAAGACTGATACGCCGGATCTTACTGTTGCAAGAATTTGACATCGAGATAAAAGATCGCAAAGGTTCAGAGAATCAAGTTGCAAACCATTTAGATTGGAAGTTGGCAGCGAAGATGGAAACATACTTCAAATTATCGACGTATTCCCAGATGAGAAGTTATTTGCTGTAGATGCAACCCTTGGTGTGCGGATTTGATTAATTATCTAGTGTGTGGAAAACTTCCATTGGGTGTCACAGGCCATAAAATGTTGCAATGAAATGTTGACGCAATTTTGTGAATCAATACGATAGGTGTCAGCGCACTGGTTCTATATCTTGACGCAATTAAATGTTGCAGCAACCAATTATGGAGGTTGAATTGTTCGATGTTTGGGGTATGGATTTTATGGGATCATTTCCAAGTTCATTTGGAAATCTTTATATATATTAGTAGTTGTTGACTACGTCTCGAAGTGGGTTGAAGTTGGTGTAGTTCCAAAGGATGATACAAAGACAGTGCTTAAATTTTTTTCACAAGCATATACTCACCCGCTTTGGCACACCAAAGGCATTGATTAGTGATCAGGGTACACACTTTCATTGCAACCAAATGGTAGCCGCACTGAAGAGATATGGAGTTAATCATAGAATGGCTACTACTTATCATCCACAAACCAATGGACAAGCCAAAGTATCCAATGGACAATTAAGAACATTCTTGAAAAGGTTGTGAACCTTTCAAGGAAAGATTTGTCTTCCAGACTGGATAACGCTTTATGGGTATTACGGACAACATACAAAACTCCATTAGGGATGTCGCCGTATCAGTTGGTTTTTGGGAAAGCATGTCACTTGTCAGTTGAATTGGAGCACAAAGCAATGTGGGCAATTAAGCAAGTGAACATGGACTATGAAGCGTCTGGAAAGAAAAGGCTGTTGGATATGACTGAACTAAGGATATTAGGCGAAATGCCTATGAAAAAGCTGCAATTTATAAGGAAAAGACCAAATGATGGAATGACAAAATTATTTTGCAGCGATAATTTATCGCGAGTCAAAAAGTTTTATTATTCAATTCTAGATTGAAATTGCACCCGGGTAAATTGCGCTCATGTTGGTCTGGACCTTTTGAAGTTGTCGAAGTATTTCCTCATGGTGTGATCACGATCAGATATTTACATGATGGGCACCATTTCAAAGTGAATGGATAGCGGTTGAAACATTATTTTGGGAATATTGATCAAAAGCAGGCAGTGACCATTAAATTGACTGAAATTTTTTATAATGTAATTTTATATTAATTTATTTTTATTTTTGTTAAAGTTTGTTTTACTTCTTGTTTTTGTAGAATAATTAGGTACCATTATCGATGCACTTGGACTTTATTATCAACGCAGATCGTATGATTGTACTACCACTTATGACTTATCAAGAATGAGGGCATATTAGTGATTTCAAATTCTACCGTTTATTCAAAAGTGACCTAGCCTTCTGATCTGTCTGAGCGTGCACAATTTTTATTGGACACATTTATTCCCACCAGGTTTATGTCCCTTCAATTTATCATAAAAAATCACGTCTTTCCATATTCTTCTTTCACTCACTATAAACCTCCCCTTCACTGTGCCGACTGTAACACATACAAAGCAGCCATTTTTATTCACTTTCTCTTCCCCAAGCTCGTACCTTTACAACTTCAAACCTTCTTCACTCAAAAAAATATGGCAAGAATGAGAGGATCAGTCAAGAGAGCCACCAAGTCTGTTGAAGAACACTCGTCCTTTGCAACTCAGTTCGTGAACCAAAATCCTCTATGCTAACAGAGAAAAAGGAATCGGTGATCTTTTTAACAAAAGCGGTCAAGGATTGGTTTCAAGATAACATTTTAAAGTGAAACTTCCACCTAGAATAGGGCATTCTCCTTTTGTAACAGTAAGACTTGGGTAAGCAAGTCTACAAAGCCATCTCCAAGCTAAGGTGGGAGACTTTTTGCACTCATCCTGAAAGCTATTCTCCTTCAATGGCACATGAATTTTACGCTAACCTTTATGAAAATGAGTTAGAGTTCATCTTTGTTCGAGAAGGTTTAATCCCATAGAGTGCTAATTAAATAAATGAGCTGTGCAACACTAAAGTAGATAAGTATGAACACTCCGAGTTCATTGAGGATATTACAGACGACAAAAGAGACCTGTTGATGAAGGATTTATGTATCGAGGGAGTAGTGTGGAAAGGTTCGCATCAAAAGAATTATACGATGCACCGATGCTTTCTGACATTGAAAAGCAAAATATGGTTTCATTTTGTCAATTGCAGGCTAAAACCTCTACTCACAACACCAAAGTTACCCTTGATAGAATGTGTCTGATACATTCAATCATCAAGGGCAGAAAGATTGATGTCGACTCAATAATCCACCAGGAAATTGCTGACTGCGCCACAAGTCAATCTGGAATTTTGGTTTTCCCATCATTGGTGATGCTATTGTACCAGCAGAAAGGGATCATGCCCCGTGATGATGAAGTGGTCCTGGATAATAAGTGTCCGATCAATGAAGCCTCTATTGAAAGAATGACTTGTGGAAAAGATACACCGATAGTGAAAGAGACAAAAACAAGCAAGATGAAGAAGGGCAAAGCCAAGGCAGAAAGTAAGGGAATGAACCTTATTGCAGAGGCATCCTTGTTGCACAAAATGAAGGATATTAAGAAGTTGGCCAATTCCATCAGTAATAAGCAGATCAGGCTTGTCGCTATAATAGAGGATATGAACAGCTTACAAAATTTTTTTTATGCTTATCCAAGGCTTGGAACAGTTTTATTGTAGCCATATTGCGTCAGTTGCGTCCAGCCCCACTCTCAGAATTTCCAGTGTTTCCACTAATCATCCGAGATTATGAACTCTCATCAGAGGATACTAACTTAGGGGATCGAGACAGATCGGTGGCATCCCCTTTCATTTTGCACGTCTCTGATGATGAGAAAGAAGAGGAATTAAGGGACGTTGAGGAGTGCTTGCGAAAGATTGATAGCCTATTCGAGGGTGCCTTCAGTACTGGTCAAGAGGAACCTGCTATAAAGGAGGAAGTTGATGTTGGAGAGGAGGAAGTCCTTGTTGAAGATGTAAAAGAGAAGGATGAGGAAGAAGACGCTGAGAAAGAAGATACTGATAAAGAATCTACTGAGAACACTGTCACTGCACTCGAGTTCGTGGGTGTAACTACTGATAATTTTGAGCGAGATGAAGCTAAACCGACGAAAGCTGCAGAGGTAACCAGTGAGGACCACAACTCTTTGGCGATAGTGGTCTAAATCGGACCACCTCAGGTGATCCCACCTACACAGGAAGCAGTCGATGATGCCAAGGCAAAGTTGGAAACTGAGGAGCAATTTGAGGACCGTGCGAAGCCCAAAGAAAGGAAGAGAAAGCGCTCCAAAGATAAAAAGCACAAGGAGGAGAAAAAGAGGAGGAAGAAGAAGCATCGTGCAGCCACATCTCTGGCTGAGGAAAACTGAGTTAGTTTGTTTTAAGTTTTTTTAGCTGTAGTGTTCATGCATTGCATGTAGCTGTAATTTTTATTTTGTTAGTGCACATTGTCATTTCATTTCTATTGTCATTGCATTTTAATGTTAGTGCATTGGGGATAATGCAAACTTTAAATTTGGGGGAATGCATATGGAGTTTAGAAATGCACCCGCATTTCAAAAATTTTCTTTTGGGTTTAATGAAGCATGCAAGGTTTATTTGTGGTTAATGCAAATGTGTTTGAAAATTTTTGTTACATTCGATGCTTAATTCTTGAATCATGTAAATTATCAATGAATGAGCTGGATAAATTTGACTGAATGTTGTATCTTTAATTCTTGGATAAATGATTTAGGTTGCATTAGTAATGGATGACTAGTAGCATTCCTTGAATCTTGAATGAATCTGCCTTTTACAGTTGCTTATATATATAGTTATAAATAAGAGACACTCCAATGTGGGTGTATTGTGAACTGTTAAAGAGGGAACACTCCAATGCAAGCGTTAGAAAGATGAATCTGGCCAAAGGCTGTTGCTACATGAGTATGTGTCGGTGCAATTACGTACTCCTTGGGTTTTGTTGCACTCCATTGTTACTTCTCAAGAACAAGGGTATAGTAATGCAATGATATCCCTTAAAAAAAAGGAGAGATATATATTTATGATATTCATAGATACTTAGTATTGTACAATAAATGCTGTATTGGTAGATAGAATTTAGGATTTGAGGCATGATGCTAGCTTTGATGAAGTGACAATCTTATTCATTCATACTTATGTATTGTCGATG